>JADRCH010000017.1:4873142-4909496 GCA_019843965.1 Rhynchomys soricoides
TGCCTCTGCCTCTGCCTCTGCCTCTGCCTCTGCCTCTGCCTCTGCCTTACAAGTGCTAAGATTAAATGCATGCACACCCAGTTTCCAATTCTCTTCCAAGTTGTGTGTGTGTGTGTGTGCATGTGTGTATGTGTGCATGTGTGCGTGGGGTGTGTGTGTGTGCTAATAGAAAATAGCAAAGCAGACTTTCTGGTCATCTAGCTTTGCCTTCCTTCCACATGTCAATGATGCCACTCAATTACAAAATCAGAACCTTAAAATGCATCCTATCAAATCTTCTAAACACTTGTAAACCATACAGAGGAGTCATGCCCATGATTGTTAGGAATGACAAAATAAATTTATTTTCTAGATGTAAAGTCTCTTCAATATTTGTTTTACTTACTGGAGAATCTCCTGCTAGCCAGCTCCCAGATAAATACCTACAATTCTAAGATACCTCAGAATAAGTCATTTTCCACTAAAGCTTGGAAAAAAACCATCATAATTAACAAGAATCACAGTGAGGCTAAGAATGCATATGGACACTTCTCATTTCACAGATGATGTAACACTGTGGTTAAATGGGTGACAAGCCAGGTTCTAAAGGGAGGATATCTCACTCTGAATCTCTGTTCCTCTGATTTCATCACTTGGATAGGTTTTCTAGCCTCTCTAATTACAAAGTCCTCCTTAATAGGGATCATAGCAGAGCTATCACCGACAGTTATTTTGAGGGTTCACAGAAATAACATATATTGTATGTTTAACAGTGTGCTCAAAGTAAACATCTAATATGAAAAAAATGCGTATGTATAAAAAAGCTAAAAATTGATCAAAGCCCTAAAACCATAAAGCTTCTGAAGAGAAACAAACAAATGCAAAAACCTGTGACTTAGCATTTCAAAAAGATGTTTAGACAATACTCAGAAAAAGAAAGCCTTAAAAGAAAAAGATTAATTAGATATTCATGAAACTAAATGCTGATGTCCTTTATTAATTGCTGCAGAAGCCAGAGGAGAACTTGGGTAGAATTGGTTCTCTCCTTCTGAGGGGTGGGCGCTGGCGTGGAACTCAAGGCTCCAGCAAACACTTTTATTTATCTTGCAGGCCCAAGCATCAGCTCTTTAAAAGACACTGTCATACAAGTAGTATGCTACCCGGTATATTTTGTCATAGCACCCCAAGACTGTGCTCTTGAACACTGTTGTAAAAACCAATGCAATGACTACCAGGCAGGTTCATGAGTGGGATGTCAGGAGCATTTGCCACCCTTTCCTTGGCAGAACTCTTCTGAGTTAGTGAAACTTCCATCGATCAAGATGTTCAACCAAACACAGAGTGTCACTTGAATCCCCTTTTCCCTTTCTCCACTCCTCAGGGTCCAGCCATTGGGTTAGGGTACCACTGCTTAAAATGTATCCTCTGAACATGACCACTTCCAAACACCTTCACAGATTCCACCCCATGTCAGGTCAAATTGTCTATCTCTTAGTTTGCTGCTCTGTAGACATTTCCAAGAGTTCTGCCTCTTTGATTTTGTGTCCGAAATGATATTTGTCTTTCTCTTAAACCATTCACAGCCTTTCCATCCTTGGAATCCTTCATGGTTTTCTGAGATCCTCCTCAATCTCAGCACAGATTCTGACACCTACAGTGTGGCTTTGGAGCCTTATGTGACCCAGGCTGTCTCCCAGACTTCTTGCTAATACTCAACAGGCTCCTGCAGTGTGGACTGTCTGACTCCTCTATAGATATACTGAGCCTGTCCTTGCCTCAGAAGGATTCCTATGTTTTCTGCTCCCCAGAGTTTGTCCTGGACACTGCCTGCCATCCTTCATGTCTCTGTTTCACCTGTTCAAGTGGCCTATTCTAAACATTCCTTTTAAAAATGTTGAGAGTCAAACGAGGTCTGTTCCTTTGTCTCACCTTCATTTCTTCATAGCCATTTGTAGCTGAAAGCAGGTGTCTATTTACTCATTTCTGGTTGGGTTCCATTTGTTACCTGTGCCTAGATGTATGTTCCATATGGGCAGGGTTTAATGTACTCTGTCTAGTGTTGTATTCGGAGCACCCATGAAGGACATATGCAAAGGTTTGTTGCATAAATAGCACAGTGAATGGCATACAGGATCTAAGGAGGACTGATGGATCCAAGCTTTGGCAAAGCTGCTTCCTCTGGCCATCTCTTACTCTTCCTTCCTGCTCCTCACTGTTTCTGTCCATTTCAACTATCTATTCTTTAGATTCCAGCTCAAACACTTCCTTCTAGAGATCTTACCCCTGGTGTTAAAAATTCAACCAGCCCTACCCATTCCTGCCTTAAGATTCTGTGGATCTTTTCTTTATTCAGAGACTGGTGTTTATAATTCAATTTACTCTGGATATTTAATTTAAAATCTACTTCTTCTTTGAAAGCTCCATGAACCTAAGGAGATTGTGTACTTTGTCATTGTCACCAGCATCTAAAGAGAGTGGTTGGTGATAGTGGTCCTCCACATTCTCAGTCATTTGAGCACTTGGTACTCAGTGGCATTCTTTGGTGGACCTTCGGGGTGTGTCCTTCTTGGATAATAGTATTAGTGACAGGAGACAAATCTAGAGGTTTTAAGACTTCCTGCATCCCTAGTTCACTCTCTCTGGTTCCTGTTGTGCTTGAGATGTGTGACCTCAGCTCTCAGCTTCCAACTCCAATCACCATGCCTGCTGACACCTCTTCCCCAGGGTGGTGACAGACCCGGTCACATAAGTGCCACATCGATTCCCCCTTCTATAAGTTGCCTTGGTCAGTGGTGGTTTATGACAGCAATAGAAAAATAACCAATACATGGTGTGTACTGTTATTATGATATTTTATTTTTACCTTTATTTACTATTTAGCACACGCCCTTGTAGTGGATGAAGATCAGAGAACAGTTTGCTAAAGCGGATTCTCTCTTTCTACCATGTGAATTCCAGAAACCCAACTCAGGTCACCAGGTGTGGCAGCAAGTATCTGCGCCCACTCAGCCATTTTGCCTGCTCCCATGTTATTCAGGTCTTTTCTTTTTATAAAGAATTAAGTGATTAATAAAAGGAGATAACTTCACAAAGTTATTAGTGAATGTGGAGCGGATTTACAGAATAGTGAATGAAGAGTAGATTTCCTGGTGTATAAATAAATCGGCAGACAGATAGAGTAAGGTATACATATAGTACAAATTTTGACCATGAGTTTCAAAGAGGGGAGGAGCTCCTTAGATGGAAGGATCCATGTAAACACATTTGTGTGTAAATTCTCAGACACTATACTGTAAGACCAGCACGTAGACACAGCTCACCAAACCATACTTTCTCAATCTGTTCCCCTATGAAGGCCTTCATACGGGGAACCCTTTTCACCTATAGACGTTCTGTACCATATTGAATTTGTCTATTCTGATGAAAATGAGTCAACTACATAAAAAACAACACAGAAATCTTTTGTACACCGTTTTAGTCTAGGGCCAGCTCAATGAGAGACACTAGGCTCAGAAGCTCCTTCCATTCTCAGAGATCTTACCAGACAATGCTGTCTTTACACTGCTTGTTCCAACTGTCAACTGGACAAACCTACACTTTCCTGAGAAGAGAGTTTTAATGAGGAATTACTTAGAACAGGTTGGCCTGTGGGCATGTGTGGGGGTGGGGGTTGCCCTGATGTTAACTGAGGTGCAAAGACCCACCTTAAATATTGGTGGTACCATTCCATGAACTAGGCTCTGGACTGTATAAGAATAATTGAAGCGATCTCTCTCTCTCTCTCTCTCTCTCTCTCTCTCTCTCTCTCTCTTTCTCTCTCTCTTTCTCTCTCTCTCTCCCTCGACTGTGGATATGGTATGAACAGTGACTAGCTCCTTTAAGTTCCTGTCTTAGCTTCCTATCAATAAGGAACAGTAACCTAGGATTGTAGGCCAAGTAAGCCATTTCTACCAGGGCATTTTACATTTTAGTCCAGGGGCAGAAATGAAACCAACACAGTCTGTTTCAATGCATTAAGCAAAGGTAGGACAACAACATCTATTTGCGAGACTGGAAGTCAGTAGAGAGAAGGGAGCAGGTGCAAATCACAGATGAGTGAAAGGAGCTAGAGGGACTCTTTCCAAGAACCCAGTGCTAGCAGATAGATACCTCTACATACATATGCGTAATCTAGGGCACCAAAGCACTGAGATTCAAACATAGTCTTTCCTTAATTAAGATCCCTGCTAGAATTGAATTCTTTTAATGAAATACATGTTCGATGATATGGCACAGCCAGGCAGCATCATATATATATATATACATACCCTTGGGAATTGGCAGACTTTCTAGAGTTATTTGGCAATATTTATAGTGAACCTCAAAAATATTCCTGTCTTATATCACAGTCACTTAAAAAAAAATGTTCTGAGGAAATTTTCAAATTCATAGACAAGATTTTTAGTAAAAGAAAATTAGTCGTTTCAAAAAAACTTGCAATTGTCAAAGATTGCAACCCACCTTACCTAAATATCTAGTATTGGAATAATTCATGACATACCAGGTCCAGTTGCTTTAAAGCTATTATAAATCGTAACTTTACTGAATAGGTGACCACAGGAGGGAAGTGGGAGGTGTTGAGGAGGCAGGGAAGGGCGACACGATACACTTGTAAATTGGAAAGGAGGGTGGACAGAAAGAACCAAAACAAACACTGGTTGAAGACTGTCACGATGAAACTTACGGTTTGCATGATGATAAAAATATTTACTAGTATAGAAAGTTTCCAAGGTTACAATATTGAGGGGAAAACAATATTTTTTAAAACATCTTATACATTATAGTACCCATTTATCTTGAAAAATTGTGTCTTTTAATGCTTATTATTTTCAAATTATGTATATTGGGAGCAGGGGTGTGCACATGAGAATTCAGAGGCCAGAGGAGTTCGATCATCCCCTAGAGGTAGAGTCACAGGAAGTTAGAAATCACCTGATGCAGGTGCAAGGAACCAAACTCAAGTCTTAGACAAGAGCAGTACTCACTCCTAACCATTGAGCCATCTTTCCACCACTTGTTTGGTTTAGTTTATTTATGTTTTGCCATATTGGGTATTAAACCTCAGGTCTCCTATATGCCTTAAATAAGTCTTGTTACCAACAAGTCCTAAAAGAATAGTTACAACCCCTAAGTTTAATTCTTAACATCAAATAAATAGTGACTTCACACAACTACTACAATTATTAATGCACGTGTTGCCATACCTTATAGCCCCACACAAGCCAACAAAGTAATCTCTTTTTGTATCCTTACTTGCTTGTGGAAAGGGAAATTGCACAGAACCTTTAAGCCAATCACTGTGACTGCTGGCCGGAAGATGAGTACCAAGACTCCAAAAGTCCCCTTCTCGTGGCTGTATCTTCCTCTTGTTCCTTTCCTTATACACAGGCTCTCATTCCTTCTCTGTCTTTGTTTAAACATAATTTGTATTGATTCTTTGGCAATTTCACATCATGCACTCTAATCCCACTCACTTGCCAGTCCTTCCATATCTGCCCTCTACCCTTATGACCCTCCACCCCAACCCCCCTCCCCCAAAAAAACCCCAAAAAACAAAAAACATCTCACCGACCACTCTGGGCAACAAGATGCTCTCTGTCAACCATAGACTTCTCTCATATCAGTCACAGCTGGAGCGTCTCCTTTTCTACTGGGTATGTACCATCCCACTCCTTAGTTTTTCCTGCCTCTCCCTCACATATTCGATTATCAAAGCGGCTTTGGAAGCTTCGGTGTGTCACACAGTATACCCTTTTGTCCTCTGGCTTCTGCTACAGTAGCAATACTGGACCCTCACCTAGATTCCTCTTCAGTATCCTGCTGTTTCCCTATGTCGTGGAGATCCCACAGCTTTGGATTTGCAAGTCTGGCCCTTTCACATGCTCCAGAAGCTCATAGATAGGGTATATGTCGGAGTAGGCCAGGTCAAAGGTCTGGATCTCGGCCTGGGGCAGAGGGTAGTTGAGTTAAGCTGCCCACCAGCTCTTTTTTATCCATGTTACCACGACCAGAGGTGGGCAAGGGGCAGGGCCAGCTCTCCTGTGCCAATAGTGTCAGCTCTCCCTCTCAGCCCAGGCAAGGGGTGTGGCCAGCTCACCAGCACTAACAGTTACCACTGACTCCATCTTGCACTGGCTGGTGAGGGGCGGGTCTAGCTCAACAGGGCCCTTGTACATTGACATGGCTTTAGACCTCAGCCCAGACCATGGATGTCTGCATGGCCTTTGATGGTAACAAAGGCCACAGCATCAACTTACACCCCAGCTGTTGTAGGGCCACAGACCCAGACATGGCCCTTGGTGGAAACACAGGCCCAGACATCATTATGGCCTTAGGTGGTAGTGCTGGCCTCTCACTTCGGGTTGTTCCTCACCGCCATTGAATCTCTAGTTCTATCTCTCTTGAGCTTCTCTTTCTTTCCTCACCACATTCTTGCTCATAGCAGTAGCATCCATCCAGGCAGGCCTCTCCTTCTCTGCCTTTTTAATCACATATTCAATTTCTATTTACATGGCCACAAAATAAGTATGCAGAAAACTCCCAATTTTACTTATAAGCTTCAGGCACTAAAAGTCCTATGGCATCTTCCTCTTGGTCATCATTAAAACTTGTTCCATTTTTAAAAAATTAATTTTTATTTATTTTGCATCCTCTGACATTCTTCTTTTACTCTTTGTATTTAATACTGTTTTCAGCCTTTCTCATGCCTGGCTACCCTACTTCACCTCCCCTGCCTCTCCCGCTAATGTGCTTTCTTCTTCTCAACAAGTCCACCTCTTTTTTTCCATCTCTTTTTGTGACTGATCCACTGAGTTTAATTAGAGTTGTGTGTATGACCATGGGTAGGATGTCATTTACTGGGGTAACATGTCCATGGCTACACCACTGAAAAAAAGTGACACTCCTCTACTCCTCTGTAAGCCATCAGTAGACCTCTCGAAGAGTGAGCCCTTCCCCTTTCCTGCTGAAAAGCTGATAGACCCAATCTTTGGCAGGTCATATTCAGAGAGCAGCAGCTTCACTGAGAATGCATCAGCCTTGTTGAGCTCAGAAGACATTGTTTCATCTAGTCTCCCCCAACCTCTGGCCCTTACAATCTTTCTTTGATGGTTCATGAAGCTTTGGTTGGGTGGCAATATAGATGCTCCAACTTAGGGCTGAGCACTCCAAAGTCACTCATTCTCTGCATCATAATACTTTTATGGCCAATCCACTTTCCTCCAAATTTCATAATGGCTTCTATTTCCTTTACAGCAAAGTCAAATTCTACTGGGTATAGGTGCCATGTTTTCATTATCCATTCATCTGTTGATGAGTATCTCTGAGGGTTCCAGTTCCTTGCAATTTTATCAATGCAATAATAAACATGGATGTGCCTGTATCTCTGGAGGATGCTGAGGCCTTTCCAATGGGCTTTCATTGAGCATCAAAGTGTAGCTAGTGGGATCACTTTGAGCCACTTCTCTCTCTTACCTTTGGCCCCTTATGTTTCTATTGATTCCTACCTTGCTAACTTCACCTTCAGGCAATACCAAGATGGCTACCGATGGCTCTAGCCTCAATGTCCTCCTATTTTATATCCCCAAGTGTTCGATTTTCCTGTCCTCCTAATGAGCATTGATATTCAGGCTTCCATCGTCACTTCTTCCATTTAAGATCTGCCTTACATACTGCCCTCTCTGCCTTCTTTTAGATCTCGCTTGGCAGTCTTCCCTCCACACCCTGACACAATCAGAGTTTTCTTTTAAAGCAGTAGTATGATACCCCTCTCATTATGTTGCTAGTTGCGTGTATCCAAACAATGTATTGTGGTTCATAAGGACTTTTATGCAAATCTAAGCATGACCCCTGGCACATAGGAATACTAAAAAAGGCTACAACTTTCCAAGGCCCACACTTCGGCAAAATTAACTGAGATGATATTGTTTCCCAAAATCTTCAGAATTAGCTCTTCCTTCTTAACGAAGAACCCAAATTACCAGCAATTACTGAAATAATCTAAGAGACAGGAGACAAAGTTCAGTCGTGTATGAGCACTATGATACATCTGTGGCTACTACTGATGCTACCAAGTTGTGCAATGTGATGACCAAAATTTCTTAAATGTTTTTCTCTAGAAGGATTTAACAGAAATAGCACACTACAGACTGTTCTAATTAATGGTGGTTTAAATTTCTGAGTATGACACTGCTATTTGGGCCATTTCTTGAGCATGGGATTCCCAGTGATAACACTTGGGAATCTTCTGGAACCTCCTGGATTATTTATCTCCTGTTCTCAAGGTTAATTCACGTGAAACAATTTCTCTTGTTAAATGCCAATTCTGCCCTAAGGTATGAATGTTTAATCCTCATGAAGGAAGTGGGAACTACACGTGTGCAGTGGGTACAGTCCCTTAACTAATTAGTGGTGCAAGGATGTTAATAAGAGAGTGATTTATATAATACCAAGGACCTGCCAAATACAGTAAAATCTAATTTAGACCAACTGCTAGCAAGCCAGACAGAACTAGGGGGGAAAACTAAGAATTATAAAATGTTGTTAAAGAATGTATATTCTAGCTTTTCAATGCATATTGTACTTCTCAAGCTTTAATGGAGTAGAGAGCATAAAGTGTTGCCAGGTAGAGAAGCATCAGAAACATCTTGAAAATAAATAAACTACCCAAAAGATGATTATCCTTGTCTAACATGATCAACATAAATTGTTTGGGGAGTGAGACTTTTCTGTGCACGTACAGTGCTGGTCTGTGCTACACCCTGCTACAGCTTGGCTCTTGATGTTCCTTAAGGTCTCAAACTGTCGATTGATGCCTGATCCTCAGCCTGTGACACTTTTGGGTGAAACCATAGAAGGTGGGTGTTGATAGAGGAAGGTTTTTTATGGCATGATTTGGTGATACAATTTGGACTATGGCCCCTTCTGGTCTCTTTCTTTCCTCTTGATGTCACACATGCTCCTAACCATGATGAGACTCAACTTTGTAGGCTCAGAGCCACAGGGAACAGGAACTTCTGACATCACAAACCCAACCAAACCTTTCCTTTTTATAAGTTGTCTATCACAGGCATTCTGTCACAGTAGCTGACAAACATACTCATTTTATTCCTGCAGAAGTCATGCATTGGTTTTGTATGAGCAGTTCTACTTTGTGAGGATGGGAGGGGGAAGAGCTTCTAGCTTACTTCGTGGAATCAGATTGCTAAAATGGTAAGGATTCCAGAAAAAAGGCCACTTGTTCCCTGACATTTTACAGATGACCTATTTTCAAAAAGTAATGACTGTGTACACACTGTTCTAGGAAACCATCATATAAAAAAAAAAAAAAGGTCTCAAATCCCAATTTGATATGATGTCTCTGAGGAAGCCACTAGATACTTTAAATAGACAGAAGTATTTAAATATTATTTTATTTCTACAGGTAAGTGGGAATTGACTATTTCCCCAGCCTCACCATCTTCTTGGCCTACACAAGTCCCCTTGTCTTCCTTTGTACTTATGCTTCTTTTTATCTGTGGAACCCTCTCCCTGTCCTGCCCTCTCCAACAGATAAGTAATGTAATACATCAGTTCCAGAATGTAGTCTATTGCATGTGGCTTTATATTGTTGATTTGATTCAGACAGCACATGCTGCACACCTCACTTGAGTTTTGACTCTACTCTACTCTCTTTTCCAGGTCTTATGTGCCTTTGCTTATGTGTTTCTTTGGTTACTTAAACTCCAAAGGATGAGCCTAGAATGGTTTATACCAAGCAAGAACCATCAGTGTCCTCCCACACTCCACCACTCTAAGACATGCCTGCTCTGTTAGGAATATGAGTGAAACTTTTCCTGTGTACCTAGGATGTGCTTGTACAGTTATGGGGAATACATATACACAAGTAAACCAAGAACCTCGGAGCAGAGTACAGACTCCTACATTCCCATGGTCCCTACTAATGATTTCCACTATCCAATTGATTCTTGTGTGTATGGTGGGTAGGAATATTTTCCTATTAGTGAGTCTGAAGGTATGCTTATAGGCCTTCTGACTCTTCTTTGGTTGTTTTCTATACCTAAGATTATACATAGGCCTTTCAAATGCTAGGTGGCCTCTTAGGCCTTTTAAGCTTTGCACAGATAATGGTTCATATCCTTTATCTATATTGGTATTCCTGGTCCTAAATTTGTAGAAAATTTCATGTTTATATATTATTACTAGTTTTGCTATTGAGATTATCTGTGTTACATGAAATGTCATTGATATGTGTGTATGCATATATGAAGAGACAGACAGAGTGAAATTCTATGTCTTTCTGTCAGTCAAAATAACATTTCTCCCTGGTCTGTATCTACTTCCATGAACACCACCAAATCCTCTCCCAGGTTACTTTCCATCCAGTGGCAAGTTAAACCCTGGTTTGTGGACTTCACAGTTTCTTACATGTTCCCATATTCCATATTTCTTCCCTTTAATTCTGTAGCTCTTTCCCTAGGCCACACTCTAATCTCCACTCTTTTGCTCAGCAAGATGGTGATATTATACCTGCCTTCCCTTCAGCCATTGCCCGAGTGAAGCAGTACTGTCAACTTACAAAACTGCAGACACTCGTAATTCTTATCCCTTTCAGTCACAATATTAGAAATTAAACTCTCCACTGGTTTCTGGCTGCTCTTAAACAGTTTTAGTGCCCTGCAATTGTTCCTTAAATCTGGAATTTTATAGTTCACTCCAACAGAGGTTAATATAAACATATTGCTCTTCCAACATTACCAGAAGTTGGCTATAAATTATGTGTGAAGAAATTTTAAAGCTTACTTGAAGAAATAATTCTGCACATCTAAAATATTATTTTTACTTCATTTTTAAAAAAAAAAAGATTTATTTTAATTTGTGTGTGTGTGTGTGTGTGTGTGTGTGTGTGTGTGTGTGTTTGAGGGCACCCTTGGATCCCAGAAGAGGGCTTTGGATCCCCGGGAGCTGGAGTTACAGGTGGTTGTAGGCATCAGACGTGAGTTCTAAGAACCAAACTCAGATCCTCTGGAAGGACAAGCACTCTTAACTATTGAGCCATCTCTTCATCGAGTTGACTTCATTTTTGAGTGTCAGTTGTTCTGGGTATAAAATTCTAGCATTGGCAGGAGTATTTTAACTCATCTTCAGTTATGCATAACTGGTATTTCACATTCATATCTTTTTAATTGTGCTACATGATGAATGAAAAACCTTACCGTTGTTCCCCTATACTCATTTTCTCCCCCTGGCAGCTGCTTTTTAGCATGAGATCTCAGCAGTTGGGCTATGGTGTTCTAAGATATTGTCTCAGTTCATTCTTCTTGGTTCAATTAAGTCAGCACTTTGGAAATGTGAACTAATATTTTGTCATAAATGACAAAGACTTGGTTGTTGTTTTTTTAAAAATGTGTTTTATTTTCCATTCTAAATGCTTTCTAAAGGCTCCAATCACATTCACTGTATGTATTGTCTCACGCTTTTCTAAGTTTTTGTTATCTTGATCTATTTTTGTTGTTTCTCTTGGAGTGCTTCCATTTGCATTTTTAACCTTCATAATCATTGATCTTTTTGTCCATAGTATCTGATATGCCCTTATGGTTACCTGTGAATAAAAACATAGCTTTGAGACAGGATCACTAAGTAATACAAGCTGAACTTAAACAATCCTCTTGTCTCCTCCTCTCCCTCCTCCTCCTATAACTGTCATGACTGGCTGCCCCACCATGTCTGGCACGTCAGTGGATTTTTCATTTTCTTTGCTGTACTCTTATCTATGAATCCTTTTTTTGGTTTTATTTCTCTGCCAAAATCCCTATTGTTCTCCCATTTTGTCCACAGTTTCTTTTAAATATGTATGTAGAGCTATTTTGAAATCTTTCTCTGACAATTCCACCATTTGGGTAATTTCTAGATCTAATTCAATTAACTAATTTCTCCCCCTCATTACATATAATGCTTCCCTGTCTGCCTACCTAGTAATATTCATTTTACGTTAGACATAGGTGAAGTTCTGTGTGGTATGCATGTGTGTGGTACTTGGCTAATAACTCAGCAGCAACCCATACAGATGCTTCTCTGCCCATCTCCTCTTCATGAGGCTCTTTGATCCTGTATTCACAATGGTTTCACTTGTGTTGTTTTGGTTTGGTTTGGTTTGTTTTTTTTTTTTTCATTTCTAAAAGGTTTATTTAGACATAACCTAATTGTACTTTGAAGAGAATTTGGACTTTTAATGGTCTGACAGTTGGACTTTCCAATGATTCGTCAAGGTAGATGAATTTATTACTTATAAGACTTTTGACCTGTCATGAGTTTATGAGGATAATCCTATTATAAGTCAGGCTGAGTTCCTGCACTTCAAAAAACTCAAACATTAATTTCTATCACCTCATCTTAACACAATAGTTATATTTTTTTGAGGTTTTTCATTATGTTGGCTTCCTTGACTCTATCATGATCTAAAGTGATTATAAAATAAAGCTTCTGTTTAGCACATAGAGTTTCCAGCTCAAGATCAGTTGACACGTTGCTTTTGGCTTCTGGTAAGGGGTGTAGAAGGCAACAGGGCTGGATAACAAAATTACTCATCCAATGTCCAGGAAACTAGAGAGGGAGGAATTTGGCAGAGTTACATGATCCCCTTCAGGAGATAATCTCCCACGAGTCTCTTCCCATAAATGTCCCCCTCCTTCCCAATAGCATTACTGGTAGGTAGCATAGATCATAATTCTTTGATGTATTTATTAAAATGAAATATTAACTTAATAATATTTTGAATGAAATATTAGCATTTGAGACTTAACCAAAGTGTCCAGAGAGATGGCTAAGAGATTAAGAGTACTTGCTACTCTTGCAAAAGACTTGGGTTTGGTTCCCTACATTCACACTGGAACTCTCAACTGTCTGTAACTCCAGTTCTAGAGGATCTACCCCTCTTCTGACTTACACACACTGAACAAAAGTGTTTTACAGACATACTCAGGTAAAGCACATATACTCATAAAATAAAAATGAATCGTTGTTTTTAAAGCTCTAACTTATTGAAAATGTATGTACCAAAATGTAGTTGTCCCTGAGTCATATAAGTTATGACTCTTTTTAAATTTTTCTACATTAAGCAATTCTGTATTGGAGGGAGTAAATCTATGAAGATGGTATTGGTGCTATTGAAAAATAAAGAAGTATTTTGGCACCAAGAGAAGACATTGGTGCTGCACTTGGAGTAGGGATTCAACTCTTGACTATCCTGACTTGACTAAGTATTACCTCCTTCCATTGGGGCACTATTAACTCAGTGTATTAGGTACCTGGACAAGTTTATTCATAAATAATGTGAATTTAAACATTACATTAGAGTGCAATGGGAATCATTTTTCACATTTTACCAGGGAAGGAAAAAGCTCTCTACAATTAAGTAAATAGTCAACACAACCTGTCCAGTAAGAAGACAAGCTAATTTGAACCCATTGCTGTCAGTCTGTGTCGTAGTGGTTTATTTGTCAACTTGACACAAGCCAGATTTATCTGAAAACAGGAAATATCAATCAAGAAAGCTCTACCATAAGACTGGCTTGTAGGCAAGCTTATGAAGCATTTTCTTGATGAGTGATCAATGTGGAAGGTTTCTAGGCCAGGACATAGGGGAGCAGGCCTTTAATGCCAGCACTTGAGAGACAGAGGCAGGCAGATCACCAAATTTGAGGCCAGCCTAATCTATAGCATGAGTTCCAGGACAAGCAGAGCTACACAGTGAAACCTATCTGCAAAAACAAAACAAAACAAAACTAAACTATAGAAAGATCCTGGCCCACCTAACATGAGTTCCAGGACAATCAGAGCTACATAGTGAAACATATCTCCAAAAACAAAACAAAACTAAACCTAAAGAAAGATCCTGGCCCACATAAATAATGTCAACCGTAGGCAGGTATCCTGAGGTATATAACAAAGCAGGCTGAGCAAGCCATGAGCAAGCCAGTAAGCAAAATTTCTCCACAGTCTCTCTTTAGTTCCTGTTTCCAGGTTCCTGCCTTGAGTTCCTGCCCTGACTTCCCTCAGTGATAGAATGTGACCTGAGAGTTGTAAACTGAAACAATTCCCACACCCAAGTTGCTTTTGGTCTCGGTGTTTTGTCACGGCAAAAGAAACCTAAGACAGACTGTATCACCCTCCTTCACTTCAATGTAAGTGGATAGGAAGCTTTGCATCTGAAGCTCTGCTGTACTTCAAAATTCCCTGGGAGGGCACTTAAAACAGCTCTAGGGGAGGTTCTCACCTCCAGAGTTAGGAAATCATTCTGCCTATGGCTTCAGGAACTGCCTAACAAGCTCACTGGCTATGCTTGGCTATGCAGTTCGAAAGAGCCCAGGATGGAATCCACTGATCCATGTACCATCCTCTGACTCTACACTTGAGACACAGTTCCCCACACCTGGTATTCTTATTCTTTATTTGGATGTTTGTTTACCAACCTCTTGTCTTTGTTATTTCTGGATTCTGGTCAGGTTCCTTGGTTTATAAAGAAGCTCTAAATACCCTTCCTTGAGTCTACCTGTAATACTCTCGCCAGTCCTCTAAATGCTGTTCTAGTGTCCAAAGCAGTGAATGCTCTTCCCACTTTAATTTTAGGGACTACATAATCCACAGTACAAAATCTGTTATTATATCAATTCATTTACCAGGGTTTTGAAAGCATTAAAGTAATTTATCACAAAACCATGGCGCATGAATAAAAAGCTCCCTGTAGCTCCTGATTTCATTTTAAACAGTATTCCCTGCCTCCTAATATTCTCTACCCAGAGCAAACATTGGTTACAGCTTTCAGAGTGGGCCAGTGATCAGTTAGCCCCATGGGGTCCTGCTACCACAATTTTGTCTCTCATTTGGTGCATTGCGTTATCTGGCAGCCCCAAACTTGTGTCCAAAGGATCACATACAGATGTGGTGCAAATTTGATGGATAGTTGATTGAGAAGCAAAATATTACTTTCTGTGTACATATATAATTACTTTTCATTTCTGTGGTGAGCCAGGATGAGGTCTGCCCAAGAGAACTGTCGTGATGACACTCCAGCAGATTACAGACTCTGCAGCTGACCTAAGAAATAAGGCTTTCTATTTCCTTTGACATCATTCCCCAAGATAAGAGGAAGTTTCCTGAAACATCTTGTAGTATCGTGTACTCTCAATCACTTCACACTAACTGGGGCAGAGGTTAAAGCACGTTATTCTCACATAATATAAACGGAATCCGCTGATTTCGAGTTGGGGTGTGTATGTGTGTTTATGTGTGCGATGTGCTACTTTTGTTTATAATCTATGAATCTAAAAAAGAAATTAAGAAAGATTCTTGTAAAACATAGAGATGTCCAGTCAAGCTAGACCAATATAAGCAATAGTGACTGTATTTGAAGAAAGTAAGATTCCTTTAAGGACAGAAATGGCAATGCCTCTAGGAGCGACTACCAAAAAATTAATGCTTACCGCCAGCCCAGGCAGCCTCTTCCCCTTCTCTTTTTCTCTTCTTCTTGAAACTTTTCTTAGTTGACAGCAGCTTTCTCAACTTCTCAGTGCATGTGAAGGAGAAAGGCAGACTACAGCTCTGCACATACATCAGCAGGCTAGACTAGATGCTCATTTGCTTCCCAGAGTCGTTGTGAACTCTAACAGAATAATTTAATGGGTTAACCTTAGATGAAGCCTCCAAGGGATTGTTCTATATCTATGGTGGTCAGGAGCCTACCTTATTGGGGGAAAGTTTCTTTTAAAATAGTCACCGTGTTGAGATAGAAAGACTTGGTCAGTAGAGTGATTTCTCTGTTAGCATGTGGACCTATGTTTAGGGTCTCTGTATCCAAGTAAATGCTAGACATGACATCAACATGCCTGCCATCCTTAGGGACCTCCCTACCACAGACAGGGGTAACAGTGAGACTTTCTGGACAATCTCCAGTCATATCACGAGCTTTAGGATCAATGACAAACTATACCTCAAAACATAAGGTAGAAAGTTACCGACGAAGACACTCAACTTTGACATTTGGACTCCATTTGCACATACATGAACACACATGCAGGCAAGGTTGTCATTATGGATTGGAGAAAGACACAGAATGCCTACTTTTTAAACAAATTGTCTTTAAAAATAGAGTGGTTCATTTTAGCAGTCCCACGTTGGTGTCAAGAAAACGTTTAGAGACACATATGGTAGAAAAGGTGTAAAAAAAATTAAAAATAAAACCAACCACAACGCTGTCAGATCTTTTCCCATGCCTTGTAGAAGCACCCTACTTTCTCATTAGATTATGAGTCTTTATGCCCTCCCAAAATTTGGCCTCTAGACTTTTCTTTCTGTGGAATAACCATGTGCCACGGGGAAAATACTCTCAATAACTATTAACAGTGGAGCAGAAACTAAATCAGGCTATACATAAAATGGAATACTAATTGGTGTTGAAAAGGAAAGGAAGTATGCTCCCTGCGATACCATCAGTGAGCCTTTGGACCATATGCCGCATGAAATAAGCAGGAGACAAGAGGATACATATCTGAGCTCACTTTTCTTGAAGATCTTAGAGTAGGCAAAATTACAGAAGTAGAAAATGGGGTACAGTTGGGGGATAGGAAAGAGGGACAAGGAGTTCTTGTCAATGGACACAGTTCCTGCTAAAGATAAGACGCTAGTTATTTGGTTTTGTGTTTAATGTCACTGGACTATGCACTTAGAGTTGGTCAGTTTTCTGTTTATGTACCACAGTCAGGTAAAATGGGGCTTGGACATATCTATATTTCCAGTTACTTGGGAGCCCATGGAAGATATTTTTGAGCTCCGGAGTTCAAGGCTAGTCTCAGCAACGTCATAAAACCTGGAAGAGCTAGGCCACTTTGACCATCTTCCCTTGGTGGTCCATAAAGTGGTGCAGTAGGGCACGCAGCCTGTATTTGTCTGCTGTGTATAGGCACATTTGCTGATCCTGTTTTCTTTTCTTTTCTTTTCTTTTCTTTTTTTTTTTTTTTCTTTTTTTTTTTTTTTGGTTTTTCAAGACAGGGTTTCTCTGTGTAGCCCTGGAACTCACTCTGTAGACCAGGCTGGCCTCGAACTCAGAAATCCACCTGCCTCTGCCTCCCAAGTGCTGGGATTAAAGGCATGCACCACCACTGCCTGGCTCCTGTTTTCTTTCTAATCACTTAGGACAGTTATTTCCTTCTCCTCTGAGACCTCTTATTGTTCCTCATTTGTCTGGTACCATCAAAATGGTAACCCAGCCCCACGCCATCTTCACCAAAGATTAGGATTAAAATGCAGCTACCAGGTTGCCCTTTTCCCTAAGGACAATCTGGCTGAGAAACTCACTGTGGAGAGGCAGGATGTCCCTGTGGAAGCAAACAGCAGTAGATCAATTCCAGCACCCCCTAAGCTTCCATCTTTAGCAGGCCAAGGTCTAGATTTTTGTTCTACTTGCAACTGCCTGTGCTATTTTACTTTATTTTTTTAAAACTAGCTCTATTTCTATTAAAATATAGCTTTAAAAGGAAAACTTTATGATATTATTATAAATATGGAACTAGTATCCATTTTCATAATGAGAAAATAGACTTTAAAATGAATATAATTTATTTTAAAACAGGAGATCAAACTCAGCATTTTCTATAAAAGAATAAGGCTTATTTTCTCCTCTCAAAAAAAAAAAAAAAAGTGAGTTCCCCAGGCGTTCTGACACCCAATAAAGATGTTCTCTTTGCATTGGTGAAAGGGGAGGTACAATGGGAACATCACTTTTCACATTTAGGTTCAAATTTGTATCTTCCATTCCATGTAAGGTTTTCTATTGCTTCATATTTAATCCCTGTTGTCTGTGTCTTGGATACTTTTTCTGGTCACTACAATAAAATATCAGAGTAATAGAAGGTTAAGGACTGCTAATGGTTTAACATAATATAGCCTATCGTGGCTAAGAAGACCTGGACATGGAAACAGCCATGGTGGTGGTAGATAGACAGATCTAGACACATCAAGAAGCAGATAGGACAAGGTGGGGCTGGAGAGATATCCCAGTAATTAAGAGCACATACTGAGATACAGCTCTTGCAGAGAATCCTGGCTCCATCCCCAGCTTCCATACAGAGTGACTCACAACTGCCTGTAATTCCGCTATCAGAGACTCTGACTCCTTTTGGCTTCCACTGGATTTTGTGCACATACATGTGCATGAAATCATGCACACACACACACACACACACACACACACACAGTAAATGATAAGTAAATAATAAATTTAGAATCTAGAAGCAGCAGTGGGCAGCACAGGAAGTGGGGCTGGGCTGTGAACTCCAGAGCATGCCCATAACAACCTCCTTCCTCTGCCTCATTTGGCCATCCTAAAGATATTGCAACTCTCCAAACACTGTTGTCAGCTGGGGACCAAGTGTTGTGCGGGACATTTTACACTCAAACCAGAACATCCTGTCCTTTAGGAGACATTATTTTAGTGACAGGGACATCAGAATAAGAGTGCCTTCCCAAGTTCTCCATTAACATGGCTATATCAACCATCCCCAGAGGATATTCACCCTTTGCTTCTCAAGTTTCATTTGCTTCCACATTCTCCACCGCTCTGCAGCATGGCATCCTCTGCTCTGAATAGCAGGCTCAGAGACACCACACGTCACATACTCAGTAAGGGTTGCCATTAGAGCACTCTGGGCCTGCAACATCAGCAGCCAACCCCTTTATGTTTGAATGCCTTCTTTCTATGCTCCTGGGTTTGACTAGTAGTGAACACAGAATCCTGCTTTTCTTCGCATCGATGGGTTTAATACTGGACGTGGTGTCTAGTAATAATTAACATTTTTTTATTTTGTTTTCTTATTAGAAATGAAAACCACAGAGAGTGCATGCAGAAACGTAGCTTGTGAAATACTAACTTGGGGTACAGAAAGTAACAATTCCTTTAAAGATAAATATAAACTAACCCAAATTCATTATGCTTTAATTTTTGTTTCATCTTTCCCTTCGTATCTTCTTCAAAAAGCCACCTATTACTAAGTCTGGTCTAGGATTACACCCCCAAGCCAATCTTTGACAAGCATATTGTTTCTTAAATGGCAAAGAGAAGAGAAGCACTGGAGGCCAGAAAACAAGCCGTCTTTCCCCTCCGTGTAGAGACTTTTCTTTCTTTCCACTCAGCTGCTTCTTCAGCAGCAACAGACTGAAGAAGATCATGTTGCAAAATTTGGCATCCATGGAGTTTATATTTTTCAGAATATTTAATAAAAGGCCACCAAATGTTAAAATAATTATCTATTTCCTGTATGTGTGCAAGTTTCTCCCCCACTGCTAAAATTTCTTAATTAAAAAAATTTTAATGAAATGGTTTCTGTTTGTGAGGGGGGAAAAAAAGCTACTGTAGACACTGCAGTCAGTAAATTAGGAGCACTTTGGTTTCCTTTGTGGGTGGCTTGGCTACCCTCTCCAGAAGGGGCCTTCTGGTAGTCTCGATGGTCCGTCCTTCTCTTCCTTGGGTTGTGTCCTTCACTCTCATTGACCTGCCTCAGCTTCTTCATCGATCCTATTTGACCTGCTTTTTAACAACAATGTAGCCATCCTAATACACCAACATTGCCAGGTTTAGAAAGAATAAAAGAGAAAGGAACAACCTAATAATTTGAACCCATTTAATTACTAGTCACTCCCCAAGCTGCTGCGCTGGCGTGGACCTCAGATGAAATACAACCTCCTGTTTGTCCCTTTGCGGCTGTCAGCCCTCCCTTGTCTTTATCAGATCATTCCCCCACCACGAGTGTCATTTGATGTTTTGTGATTTATATTTAAATATGTATCAAGTGCATGGACCTTAGATTTTAGGGAGTTTTTAATGTACATGAGTGCCTGGGAATGTATGTATGTATGTATGTATGTATGTATGTATGTATGCATGTGCACACACATGAATACATGTCCTCTTGGAGGTCAGACGATGGTATTGAAACTTCTGAGGCTAGAGATGCAGGAGGTTGTGAACTGCTCAATGTGGGTGCTGGGAACTAAATACGGGTCCTCTGGAAGAGCAGAAAACACTCTAAACTGCTGAGCCATATCCCCAGCCCCAAGTCTCGCCAGTTGTTTGTTGGGTTGAGACAGGATTTCACTACACAGTCCTGTCTGGCCTGAAATTCACTATATAAACCAGATTCACCTTGAACATACAGATATCTGCTTCTGATGGGATTAAGAATGTGCTCCACCATGCCCAGCAAGGGATTCTAGTTTTTAATGTAAATGTTAGCTCCGTGTACAGAGTCAAAGTGCCATTAAGAAAGGTAGCAGTCCATGTGTGGGTCCTACACTTCCTTTTGTTTCTGTAACATATAATTGGCTGTTTTTCTTTCATCGTACCTTCACATTCAAGTGTGTCATAAACTATCACTTTGGTTTTCTTTCTCCTCTAACATTACCTGCGTTGTCAATGAAGGAACCTCCCTCCAGTGAAGACAGTTTGATGAGCTGCCCCTTGAGATGCAGCATGCAGGAAGCTTCTACTGACACATTGGAACCCTTAGGAGCAAAGCACCCAGAAGCAGTAAGGGGGGCTGGGTGAACTAGTAGAGAAATCCAGAGAGGGAAACAAGAGTCCTGGGCACTGGGCAAGGACCTGGCACAGTGGTTTAGCACTTGATGTTCTTCCCGAGACTTGGGTTCAGTTTCCAGCACCCACATGGTGGTTCACAATTCTCTGTAGCTCCAGTTCCAGGAAATTTGATGTCTTCTTCTGCCCTTTGTCCTTTGTCCTTTGAGCATTGCATGCATGTAGTATACAGATATATGCGTAGACAAAATATTCATAAACATAAAAGTAATTATTATATGTATATATTTTAAATTGCCAGTATAACATCTACTACAACAAATACATAAGGCGTTTTAAACAAGACACAAAACAGTATAACCTTAAACAATAGAAAACTGCCAGTCTGCAACATGAAATAGTTTTTTTTTTGGCTTTTAACAAAATGTTTTTGAATTTTATTTATTTATTTATTTATTTTCATATTTTATTTACATTTCAAATGTTTCCCCCTTTCCAGATCTCCCCTTTGGAACCTCCCCATTCCCTCTGCCCTCCCCCTGCCTCTATGGGGATATTCTCCAACTCACTCCCCCACCGCACCCCCCACCCACTCTCGTCTTCCCTCCTTGACATTCTCCTATACTGGGAAATATAACACCCTCAGGCCCAAGGGTCCTCCCCCTGACGGGTAACAAGACCCTCCTCTGCAGTCTTTGTGGTCAGCACTATGGGTCCCTCCATGTGTATTCTTTAGTTGGTGGATCAGTCTCCAGAAGTATGGGGAGTCAGGCCAGTTGCCAGTGTTGCTACCTCCCTGGGGCTGCACACTCCCTCAGCTCCTTCAGTCCTTTCTCCAAGCCCTCCATCTGGGACCTTGTACTTAGTACTACTGTTCCTGCGAAGTGACTCTTGGGTATTTCAAACTTTTAGGCTAATAACCACTTAACAGTGAGTACATACCATGTTCATTCTTTTGTGACTGCGTTATCTGGCTCAGAATGATGTTTTCAAGGTCCATCCATTTGTCTACGAATTTCATGAAGTCATTGTTTTTAATAGCTGAGTAGTATTCCATTGTGTAGATGTACCACATTTTCTGTATCCATTCCTCTGTGGAGGGACATCTGAGTTGTTTCCAGCTTCTGGTTATTATAAATATGGCTGCTATGAACATAGTGGGACATGTGTTTTTATTACATGTTGGAGCATCTTCTGGGTATATGCCCAGGAGAGGAATAGCTGGGTCCTCAGGTAGTATTATGTCCAATTTTCTGAGGGTCCACCAAACTGATTTCCAGAGAGGTTGTATCAACTTGCATTCCCACCAGCAATGAAGGAGTGTTCCTCTTTGAAATAGTTTTAATAATCAAAATTGTTAAGAATACCTGCAAAGGTAGAGGCAGTGGGGGAACTTCAATGTGTTTGGCTTGTCTTTCACTTGAGGATAGAGGATGCAGATGAGGGGAGAATCAGGTGTGACAGAAGTTCCTGTCTAGGAGACCTCATGGTGACAAAGGAGCAGAAGATGAAATCAGTTGCAACTCTCATAGGTCCAGCTGCCTATGAGACACACAGACAGATGCTCCCAAGAGACAATACATTGGGTTCTTTCCTCAGGAGACATTACTCATGGTCAGCATATAGGTTAATGGTGCAATGTGTGCTTAGTATGTGCAAGGCTCTTAGTTCAATCCTCAGAGCCAAAGACATTTTTTAAAAACAGTTTCTCTGCATCCACTTGCTAAACCAAAGTGTGAGGGAAACATAAGTCAATGAAATCAAAACTGGCCTTGAGAGGCTTACCATCTGTTAAAGGATACAACTATTCAACCCATCCATTGGTCTCTCAATGAACTCATGTATCAACTTGTTATACATTGACCTATATACAAGAATGAATGAATGAAAAGGGCAACTTGCTATTTCTCACTAACAATACATTATATATATATATATATATGAATGAGAGAGATATAGAGATAGAGATAGATAGAGACAGACTAGAAAATGACTAGAAAAGTCAACATTAGGTAATTTCCAGGGATCTATCAGATTCAGTGGCTTCAGCCAGAAGATGTAATGTTAAAACTGAGATAGCAATAGTTTGGTGAGTGAGAAGAGATAGTGTTCCAGCCACAGGGAAAGGTAATCGTAAAGCTTCAAGATCAGATTGTTGTGTGTGGGAGGGAAAGAAGGAAGAGAGAGGGTCCAGGTAGAGTAAATAAGAAGAGGCTGATGGGCACAGAGCTCACAATCAATCCATGTGTCCTGTGTTTCTGATTATATCCACGTGAAATAATATACCTTAAAACACTGAGACAGTGCGTGATCCAATACAGTGAAGAGATTTCTCAGAGCGCAATAACATCAGTGATTCTTGCTAAGTCTCTGTGGAGTTCTGTTGAGCCATGCAGACAAGTGCATTGGTAAAAATACAATAAACATGCAAAAATAGGAAACTGAAATAATAAAGAGATGGAAAGGCCAATCTCATTTTCAAATTATGACAGCCAACTGTCAGTGTCGCTGTAAAGGTTCCTGAATGTCACAGCTCAGGTCTTCTGATCATCTCGAGGGCTTCATCCAGATATGGACCAGCAGCAGCGTATGGGCCTCATTTTGAATAGTTCTAGGCTGTACAATGAAAAGTTTTTATTATATTTTCAAAATCTACCATCATTTACAGACATGGGAATAAGCACACTGTCTCTTAATATCGTACATTAATATTTGTTTAAAACCTATACAGTTTTAATATTATTCCCTGACGGTAATGTGTATGTGCAGGCTCCCGTCTAGAATGTTATTAGGTCCTTGATTTCTTTAAAGTGCAGTAATATATGAGCCCAATATTCCCCCTGTGCTTTTGGCATTATTTATGAAAAACAGTCTTTAATTACCAAGCTTAACACATTATCCTTGGTGGAGACTCAAATCTCTTTTCCAACTTTAAACTGAGCAAAAGCTTTCATCTGGCAAGGTACTGAAGCCCACTATGAAAATTTTGCGCATAGAATTATCACCAAGATCTATTTGGCAGCTCCCCTACCTCAATGAAAAGGACTCTGTATTTTATCTTCACACAAATAACTCTCACCACCATATAAATTATTTTCTCAATTATCTTTCAACCTTTTCTGTGGTAAGGTTTCCTGACTAAGAACTGGAAAAATCTACATCGCATCCCATGTTATATCTCTTGATCCAAATTCTTTTAATTGGTGACTTAGCCCAAATCTGTTTCAAGCTGGACAATTTCCTGTCTATCTGTGAAGCAATGGGAAATTTTACCTCATCTTACCCTATCATGGACTATAACTGAGTATTAGTCTGGGAGACAGCCAACACTTCCCTATAGAGGGACATTTCTTCTCATTTAGCCTGTGGAATATTTTCACACTGGAAGTGAAGCATCTCAGTTGTGAGAAGAGATTTCAAATGCGCACATTTTCAGGTGGATCCTGAGTGAAGGGAGAGTGGGCCAGCCAAAGCAACTCACAGCAGTAGCAGGTCCAGCCATTATCCCATTGCCTCTTTTGACTCCAAAGCAGCACTTTTAGGCTTTGGGGATGGAGCCAGAAGCACTCACTCAGCACACTGGATCCCAAAGGCACATCTAAAGTTTATTGTTACCCCCTCTGCCTTTCAGAGAACAGCAAGCCAGCCATGCATCTATGTGGTGCACAAATTGTCATTTTCCTAGCATAGGCATCCTTGAAGCACTTTTTCAGATGTACTAGAGAACATCTCAGAGCTCCACACAACCACCCAAGCACCAGGAACCACTTCACCTTGAGCTGTAGCCTAAGACATTGATGGGGAATTTAGGCTCTGAACCTCTTGTAGGAATTCCCTAAATTCTTGTAGGGCTTCATGGGTCTGCTCCGTAGTCCCAAATGGAACCGTTTCCAGTATACTGTGCATGCATTTGAATCAAAGGCTTGAAATGCCATTATCTGAAAATCAGATGAGACATTTGGCTCTATCTGAAAGAAGCACATGTTAATTGCTTACCCAACGATCAAGTTGAATTTTACAAAATGACTGATGTCTCTGTGAGTCTGTGATGAGGGAGCACTACACTTTATTTCAAGGGCAATATGTCTGTGTACGAGCAAGCTTATGTGCGCGTGCATGTGCCTGTGTGCATGTGTGTGTGTGTGTGCATTTTCTTGTGGCTGCATGCATGCATGTAGAGGCCAAAGGTCAACCTCAGAGCATTTCTAAGGAGCTAGACATCTTGTTTTAAGGTCTCTCATTTGACCTAGAGTTTGCTGCTTTGGTAAGGTTGCCTGGCCAGCTAATCCCAGCTCCGGAATTACAAGTGCCTACCACCATGCCTGGCATTTTTATTTGGGTTCTGAAGAATCCAACTTAGATCCTCATGTTGTTTCAACAAGCACTTCACTGACTGAAATGTTTCCCCTTTCCACACCCCAGCCTCAAGGGCTTTTAAAACACACACACACACACACACACACACACATACACACACACACAAAACACAATTTACTAGTGAATACACATGTGGACAGAATCAGCCATTAACCCACCACTAAGTTTTGCATGTAAAGTACTTTATTGTTTACATGCAAAACACTTCCACTGGTGAGGGCAGGCAGAGGCAGGATAAATGATTCTTCTGTCTGCAATGTCTTATTTTTGTTTTGAAGAAAAACATATATTCTATTTTTTTTTCCACTTAGCCAAAAGAAACCAGTACTCCTGATGAGTCCTCAGTGATACCTCAAAAGTCAGCAAATATAAATGTTTCTCTGATTATCCCAAGCCAGTTTTGAACCTCTTGGAGGTCTCCATCCTAGGTTTGCAAGCAGACCCTTGTTACTGAAAGTTAACTGCTAGAACAACATCAACATCAACAACAATAACAAAGTGTTAACTGAAACTTAAGGGGAGGGAACAAGAATAACCTGGGATTTTAAAAAAGGAAGGAAGAAAGGAAGGAAGGAAGGAAGGAAGGAAGGAAGGAAGAGAGCTATCCGTTTCTAAGCTGAAACTTCTAGCTCTTTGCCCCGTGAAGTATAGAGGGCTTCCTGGGTATCAGGAAGCGGGTTTTTTTTTTTACACAATTGATGAGAGAAGATAAGTGAACTCTCCAAGCTCCTCAGGAAAAGGAGCTGATAGGCAGCCAAGCAAACATCCTGGCCACTGTCAGGCAGGTAGCCACATGTTAAGCTGGAATCATTCCACCCACCTTGACAGTTCTTTTCCCATCTAAAAAAAAAAAAAAGCAGTCCTAAAAAGAAGAAAGTGCCACAGAGCCTGCCTTTCTCCAGGCAGTCCCTTTCTTTTGTTGCTTAGGCCTTTCTTTCTGACTGATTAGCAGGCTGAATCCATTAGCAGCCCTAGATTGGCCTGCAGCCCGTAGATTGGCCTGCTCGGTGTTCTACTTGAGCAGCTAGACTCTTTTCTCTCCTTCCCTCCCAGGCATCCCCCTTTCATGCTCATTTTGCGGGAGGAGGCCTTGGTAGCAAGTCTTCTTCTCATTCTGATCCTTAGGTTTTTCCATAAGGCCCTCCCCAGCCTCTTTTGTCTCTTCTTGCGGGACTCTTACCTGCTCAGGGCCACCACGGGGCTGCTCACTCGTTCTGCAACACTCCCCCTTCCCCCACCCCCGTGGCTTGGCCTCTTCTCTTCATCTCTTTTCTACGTGCCACACAGTCTCTGTTCCACAATTTCATCAGGTGGCCTGGGGGTAAGGGTGAGACGGCTATCACTTAAACTCCCTCCATCGCAGCCAGGCTGAAATGGAAAGTGTGATAAATGGAACCGTACGAGGCTCAATTTCGTCTGGAAATTTCAAACTTATGATGTCCAAATAGGTTCATAAATTCCTCCCAACGCATCTTTGCTGTCTATAATACCCAACTGCAGGTTTCAACTGAGCAGGACTCTCTACCTGTTTGCAAGGTCCCAGCTTCTCCGAGCTCGGCATGCTTCTACTGTGTTTGCTTTGCCATGTTTTAATCCAGTGCCCAGTCTGGGGGTGCAGTCACTGCATACATATTTGCTGGTTCTTTCCCAGAGGATAAATGTCAACAATGGACAGCCCAGGTAGTCTTCAAAGGAATGTCACTCAGGCCTGCTTTTATTTCTTGCTGTTTCGAAAAGCCAGTGCTGGCTTTGTTGTTGGCGAATATGTCTCTACATGTCCTATCCTGGAGGGAGAAATGTCAAGCGGAAAGTCTTCAAACTGAGCTCTTGCTGCCTCCCAGACACAAAGGATCTGAGCCTCCATCTTCCCCTCTTTCTGGCCTTTCTGGTCAGGAACTAGTCCCTGAAGGGTTTTGAGCACACCTATCCAAATGGGAAACAGTGTTAGAAGGGCATGCCTCATTCCTTAGCCAAAGCCCCTCACCGGAAGCTCCTTTTACCAAATAGGAGATGCAGCTCAAGTAAAGGTGCAAAGGTTACAGAGAAATTTAAATAAACAGCAATTTTTTTCATTAGTTTCATTAATGTATAATCCCAGCCTGGCCTACAGAGCAAGTTCCAGGACAGCCAAGGCTACACAGAGAAACCTTGTCTCAAAAAACAAAAACAACAAACAAAAATTTACAGAAGACATGCTCTTAGACCACCCATGTCTGTACAACATGTTTGTTTGTTTGTTAAGAAAAAAAGGGGTGGGGTGGGGGATGCTTTCTGTGTTTTGTTCTACCTCCACCCCACTCACAATGTCTTTGGAGATCATTCCCTTTATGACTGGTTTATATTCTGTTTAAATGGCTCTGGGTTATTTTATAATGTTTGTACCAAGAATTTGAAATCTATTCCTGTAATAATGAGCGTTTAGATAATCTACATTTTCCCCTATTTTTCACTCTGACAAACAGTTTAAAATAACAGTTCAAATTCACAAGCTATTATATATACCTCAGTGATTCCCCTCCTCCAAGGCAGATACAAAGTAAAAAATTAATCGATCAAAGGGATTGTCCAGCTGTGTTATACACATTATGTACTGTCACCCCAAAATTGGCATTATCACTTCGGTAAATTTGTTAATTTTGTAAATTAACAATTTAATCTGTTTTCTTATAAATCACATTTTCTTTCTTTTTGGTTTGGTTTTCTTGTCTTTTGATGGGGGTGTCATCCTGTCATCTCTAACCTCCTACAAGTGAAATGCTGCTCTAAAAGCAGAAGCAAACACTTGGGAGTGTTAAGGCTGCCATTACAAAACAGCAGAAGCTCCATGGCTTCCCCTTTATGGTTGGTTTGTCTTTTGTTTTTGGTTTTGGTTGGTTGGTTAGTTGGTTTGGGGGTTTGGTTTTCTGTTGTTGTTATTTTGTTTGTTATTGTTTTGTTTTATACAGGATTTTTCTATGTAGCTCCAGTTGTCCCAGGGACTTTTTATGCAGACCAATCTCACAGAGATCCAACTGTCTCTGCCTCTTAAAGTGCTGGTATCAAAAGCCTGGGCCGCCACCACCACCACCACCCCACCCCTGCTGGGTGGGTCTTAATCATGGAGATTTAGTTCTCACAATCCTGGAGGCTAAAAGTCCACCATGCAGGCAGCAGGTTCTGCGTCCTGGGAAAGCTATTCTCTGCTTTATAGCTCTCTTCAAACCCCATAGGCACAAAATATTGTCTTGGGCCTTTTTTATAAGGGCACTATTCCCATTGGAGACCTACCCTCTGATTGTTACCAGTGCCTTTAAGGTTAGAACTTTAACATCTGAACTTGGGAACAACACAAACACTCAATTTATAGTTCAAGTCAGATGGACCTACCAACTTAGCACCTACTCTTCGGAGATCTCCATTTGTGCTCTGCTCAGATTGTGTGGACACAGAAAAAAATTCTTTAATAAAATAAACAAAAAAAGGCTATGGTTCAAATGCTACATTTAAAAATAACATTAAAAAAATCTTAGAAACTTCTAAGAGAGGGCTAAAGATGTAGCTCAACTGGTAGAATGTTTGCACAGCATGTGAGAAACCCTGGGTTCGACCCTCAACACTGCACAAAACCCAGGATGGTAGTTCATGTCTGAAGTCTCAGCACCTAGAGGTAAGAGAGTTGAATGTTTGAGTTAATCATTATGGACTGTTAAAGTGGGAATTTGTGGTTATCTTGGAGACACAGTTGTGTCAAGTGATGGTTTTCTAGAAACTGTCTTATGAGAGGATGTTTTGCTGAGAACAGACACATGATGATTTTCTGGAAGCTGTCTGGTAAAAGGGCATGTGATGTTTTACTGGAGCAGACGCTTGAACAGATGTGTCATGTTTGGAACGAGTAAGTATAACCCAACAGACAGCAGACTATGGATGTTCTGGCATTGGTTCACCTTGCTTTCTTCACTGATTCTCTCTTATTGTGACTTTCATAGAAAGAAATGCACCAAAGAATTTCTGGAGGTGTTCCAGCTGCTTCTTGCAGATTCAACAGATACCTGCCAATTGGTGGAACCTTGTGGTTTCTTCTTGATTGAGCCGCTGCTGCCAATTTGAGTGGACTGGATTGAAGCAACAAAAATTGGAATTGCCCCAGAGAACTACTTCTAAATAGGTCCACGTCCCTCTTGTCTTATTAACCATCTTCCTCCCCTACCTTTGATCAGTGGGCTATAAGGGAGGTTAAAGCATTTAAGGACCCCCTTTAAAGTAGGTTTTTAAAAAAAATCTAAGCCTATAGTCTATATATCAAGTTTAATGCCAACCTGATTCATGAGACTCTGTCATCATAAAAACAGATGGGGGGATGTTTTCTTGCTAAGCGTCTGTTAAGGCCTATGTAAAATATTAAAGCCTAGATAGACTGTTAAGGCTTAAGGAAAATGTTAAGGCCTGGGTAACTGTTACCTGTCTAGCCTGACATTTTGTGCTGTTACTAATATTATAAGGAAAATTTCTCATATGTTGTTTCTGCTGTTACTAGGAAACTTTCTCATGCCCAAGTTGATTACATATTCTGTTATATTCTGTGCTCTTGGAATCCAATCACAACAAAAGTCAGTAGAACTGCTTTGTATAATTAGTCACAATAAGCTTGAACACAATCCAACCACCCAGCATCACTTCCTGCACCTGTGTATAAGCTTTTATGGTATTTGTCTTTTATAAGCTGCCCCTGAGATGGACCGCAACATAAGAAAGACACATGCACCAATATAAAACTATTTGAAGTAAGGCTTCCATTTTTAGTAGGGATCTAGTAAAGTTTAAGTTCCCAAGACCTCCCTGGGAACTGACTTCCTACCTGGCAGAAAGAGACATGTACGTGGGTAACTGACATTCTGGTTGGCAAGTTAAGACATGAATGTTAGCCAAGTCCCATCCTGGTTAACAAGTTAAGACATGAGTGTTAAACAGGACAAGTCACCTGCCACAGTTGAATACTCCAACAAATGGAAGCAAGATAAGTGGACAACAAAGATATGTTCCTAAGGAAGTCCTTTATCCCTAAATCCTGATTGGTAGAGTAACTTAGAACAGATGTTTGTAGATCTCAGACTTAAAAAGTCCTAGAGTATCTTGACTCAAGGTCACAGTCAACTCCTGAGTCTGACATGTGGCACTGATCAGTCTTGGGGCATGGCATTCAATAAACCATCCCTATTTGACTGAGATTGGTGTCTGAGTGGTTTCTTCAGCAATTCCCAAACCCCAAACAGTGTCAACACAGGCACACTCTCAAAACACAGAAATACATTCCATGTTAGAAGGCATTTACTTCAAAATTAGTCTCTACTTGAAAATAAAACTAATTGTAACATGTTCTCTTAGTCACATTAAGTACATATAGGTCACATGTCCACTCTGACATGAAGAAAGGGGATAAACTTAAACATTTTAAGAAGGTAGCCTATCTTGAAATATTTAGAAATTTGGGATAAACATGTGAATGCCAAACTGGAGTCTTCAAAATTCTTGATCAGTTTCTGTGTGTTGCTTCATATATAATTACAGTCTTGGAGTTTTTAGTTAAGTCTTACAATGGGTCTAGCAATTATGTTTGTCTGTTTGTTTGTTTGCTTGTTTGCTAGAATCTCATCTAGCTCTCCAGAGCTCAAACTTGGGTCATTAGACTTGCTACTGAACCATCTCTCCTCCCCCATGATAACCATTTTACTGTATAATATTTTTTAGCATATTCTGGAATGCCCTTTGTAGTAGACCTGCTTTCAGAAACACTGTACAATACATAGGCAGCAGAATAAAAGACAGACAACCAGTGAGCTTCAGAGGCTTGAAAGCAATCTACAATGAGACAAAGAGGGAGGAAACTGCAGAACCTGAGGCAGGAGGCTGTTTTCTAGAAAAAGGATGAGATGTCAGCTTAGTCTATAGAGCATGAAATATAGATGAAAATAATATAAAGAACTCATACAAATTAGTAAGAAATTCTATAGAAGAAGACATCCAAATGAACAATAAGTACAGTCTAGTTAAACTTTATACATGGTGAGTTACATGCAAAATCATAACACAAAAAAAGATAATACTTAACTAAAATAGCAAAAACAAGAATCAAGTAATTCCACATGGTAGAAGATGAGGAAGTCCTTATGCCTCATGGTGTATGACTGAATTTGTACTTCTTTGGAGAACATTGAGGCTGGTGTTGACCAATGAAAATATAACATGAGCTACAAACGTTCTGTTTTCTTGTAGACACAAATCGAAAAGCAAAAAGGAATAAGAAAATTACTTTTTCTAATATACTTGACTTAAGTCAGCATTAAAACAGTTATTTCAATATATAATCAATTTAATTTTTTACAAATATTATGCCTACTTTATTTCCTACTGCCTTTGAAATCCCATGAGACTTTAGCCTTCTGTCATTTCTCAATTTGGACCAGCTGAATTTCAAAGGCTCAGCAGCACATGTGGTAAGATACTACCATCCTGGACAGCACTCTGCTTGTCAGTATCTGGTAACATTGATGTTAGACCCAAGAAAAGCACTGAAGACTTATGCCAGGTGTTTGAATAATATTCATTGCAAACTTATTACCATTATTTTTGAAAATGTCCATCAGTAAGAAAATGAGCTTAAGAACTGGGGTATGTTCACATCATAAGCAGATGACAGAGCATAAACACTTGAATAAAAGTATAATGTATGATAAAATCCAATAGTAGCCACACAAACAGAAGGCATGGGGGGAGTCTCATTTGGATAAGGATGGATTTCAGTGGGGGATAGGACTGAGAGAGGGGAATGGTATGGGCTGAAAGTTTCTAAAATTTATTATATACACATATGAAATTGTCAAAGAATAAGAAACATGGATCAAGAATATATAAACTGGGGTGTCCCAAGCAAAGACCTAAAGACCTAAATTTGTTTTAAATTGTTTAAAAACAATTTGATGTATTGCTTACATATGAGTAATGCTTGTATATAGTATATTTGTGTAGAATCTCCTCAAATTACAGTGAAACATACCTGATAACTTGAAAATATAAACTGTTTGTGTCCATAGGTTTGTGCCACTGTCAGTCTTGGTCCAAGAAGGATCCTACCATAGAGGTCAGTGGTTAATGCACAAACTAGTAACTTTCCAAAATGATAAGAACACATGACTGAGTGTTCACCCACAAAGGAAACATCTGTATCACCCTTTCCTCATCAAGGCTCAAAGAACATCTCAGAAGAGGAGGAAGAGAGAATGTAAGAGCTCAAAGATGGGAGAGAGTCCAATGGAAGGCTGCTGTCTGCATATGACATGGCTGCAACACACATGAACTCTCAGCAGGTATGATTAACTGTACAAAATCTCTAAAAGTGCCAGATCTAAAAATTCCCCTGGAGAGGGAAGGAGCACCGATGGCCCATCCCTGAGGAGCTAACAGTAGTTAGTAGATGCTCAGAGAGAGAGATTAACTTTTATTTATAGAGAGTGGCCATTGGTAGCTTCCCCATGCCCTAATGGATGACACCCCCACACATGCAGTACTAATTGGACTTCATGAGTATTTTTTAAGGATGTGACTGTGGATGAAAGATTGGAGCCATGTAGGGAAGAGAACTGGAGGGAGGAAGATGTGACCAAGATATGCATCAAAAAATAATTTTAAAAATTGTATTAATCAAACATCAGATTAGACTAGGGCTAGAAACTCTCACAGTTTGACAAAGGCATTTAAAAAACCATGTTTATGATAAAGGGTTAACTGTATTTTATAACTAATTGAAAACTGTTTACTGAAAAACAAAATTGTTGAATGGGTATACTTCTGAACTACAATAATGTCAAAAATCATAATTATCATAAGTCAGAATAACACAGTGGGTTTTTTTTCAAAAAGGAAAATAATCTAGGAGTGAACATAAGCAATTGTGTTTATAATTGTCAGGCCCAAAGTATACTTCCCCTGACAAAGGGTGGGCCCACAGACTTGTCTCTCAAAATTGAGTTTAGGCTCAACTCAACCTAGACTTAGGAGAATTTCCAGTGGTTAGACAAAAGCCAGCATTCCTCAGGAACTTGTGAAACTGATTTCTGTCTGCCTAAAGGAGTCATTTCCCTCACCTCTGGCAATAGGGAAATATGGCTCACCATAACATATATCCCTGGCACCTATCAGCATATCATGATCCATGGTCACCCTTTGCTCCTCTTTCCCAGCTACTAGCTTTCCTTATAACCCTGCTTCTCACTATGTTCTGTATGTTCCTGCATTTGCCCTTCCATTTTCTCTCTTCTCTATCTCCTTTATTCTCTCCTCCCTCACAGATAGTCCTAGCCATGTCCAGTCTGCTCCCCATGTTCAGTCTATTTCCTCTCTCTGCTCTAGACTTTTTCAGATGCCCCTGGCTATTCTCTCTCTCCTATCTACAATAAAAACTTCCCTCTTAATGAAGTGGTTATGTTGTCAGTTTATACAGTGTTTTTAGCCTATATTAAGTTTAGTCATTCTCTTCTATCTTACAATCTATGCTTCTTGCTTATGTGAAATATATCAGACTTTTCCCAGAGAGTCAGCAATGCATAGAACACTCTAAAATCAATTGCCTTATTGATGGGAACAAAGTTCAGACTCATGTTCCTGTTCTTTCTTTACTCACTTAATAGAATGTTTAATGGGTGTTGGATTCCACATTCTCCCTGCCTTCTGGAGACAAGCTGAGTTTGCACTTATTTAACAGAGAGGGGTAGTGACTTCTTAGAAGAAAGGTGGAGGTGTTCAGGAAAGAACTGTGAGCATGTACGCAAAAATGATCCAGCCAGTTCACGGATCAGCATGTGTGATTCTGAGGTTGCTAAACTTTGAACTCCATTAGCCTAGAGCACTGGTTCTCAATCTTCCTAATGTTGCAACCCTTTAATACGGTACCACATCATATGGTGACTCTCAATAATAAAACGTCATAACTATAATTTTGCTATTTGTATTAGTCAGGATTCTTAGAGTCACAGAACTTACGGAATGTTTCTCTACATTAAGGGAATTTATTGTGATGACTTACAGACTGTAATCCAACTAATAACCCAACAATGGGCAGCTGTGAATGGGAAGTCCAAGAATCTAGTAGTTGCTCAGTCCCATGAGGCTGGCAGTTTCAGCTGGTCTTTTGTATAAGATGGAATCCTGAAGAAGTAGGTTCCAACAGATGTGCTAGCAAGTAAGTGCAAGCAGGCAAAGAGTGAGTTTTCCTTCTTCCTTTGTCCTTATATAGGCCTTCAGCAGAAGGAATGACTCAGATTAAAGCTGTGTACCACCACGCCTAGATTTGGAATTTGTTCTGTCCCAGGCTGGCCTTGAACTCAGAGATCTGCTTACCTCAGTCTCCTTGGATTAAGGCATGTATTGCCTTGCCTGGGCCTAAGCTTTTCATGGCCACTGTGCCTCAAGATCTGGATCAAAAGTGTATATCATCCCATGTCAAGATCCAGGTCAGAAGCCTTATCTTTCAGCCTAAAGATCTGGATCATTGGTATGTCCTCCATTTCTGGATTGTAGTTCATTCCAGATGTAGTCAAGTTGACAAGCAGAAATAGCCATCATACTACTGATATGAATTGTAATGTAAATTTGTAATATGCAGGATATCTAACATGATATACAACCCTGTGAAAGTGTCATTTTATTCCCCTCAAAGGGCCATGCATGACTCATGGGTTGAGAACCACTGGCTTGAAGCCTGATCACTCAAAAGTGCTAGCAGACCTAGGATGAACCTACTAGAAATTCATCCCTCCGACCCCACCTTAGACCTTTGGAAAAAAGCATCCCTAGTTGATCACTTTCATCAAGGAGAATTCTGAACCAATGTTCTGGGAACAGGCATAGCATTCCATCTTCTAGTGTGGGGCTCAGGTCCACTGCTCCGAAAGCTGTAACCCCAGGCAAGTTATTTGATCTCTTCCATCCTCAGTTTCCCTTCCTATAAAATTAGCATGATGATAATCTTCAAAGGCAAGTCTTGCAGATGAAATGAGATCTCATTTGCAGTGCCTCTCTTGGTGCCCCACTCCCAGTGCAGGCCTTGTTAGAAGTGGCCTAACCTACTTCCTGATTCTTTTTAAAGAACATTTAATCTGGCCATGAAGTCAGGCCTGCAATCACAGCACTTGGGAAGCTGAAGCTGAGGCAGGAGGATAGACATAAGTTTGTGGCTAGGTTAGGCTACAGAGACCCTTCCAGGGGGAACAAAAGTAATTTTTTAAAAAGAAAGAAAGAAAGAAAGAAAATTACAAACCCTAGCCGGGCAGTGGTGGCACATGCCTTTAATCCCAGCACTTGGGAGGCAGAGGCAAGCAGATTTCTGGGTTCGAGGCCAGCCTGTTCTACAGAGTGAGTTCCAGGACAGCCAGGGCTACACAGAAAAACCGTGTCTTGGAAAAAAAGAAAGAAAGAAAGAAAGAAAGAAAGAAAGAAAGAAAGAAAGAAAGAAAGAAAGAAGAAAAAAAAATTAAAAATTACAAAACCTAATTGCCTAAAATCAAGAAGCTATCTATCTTTAAATAGAGACAATATTTCCATGATATAAAAATATGTGGTATAAATTGCCATTTAGAAATCTCAGCACTGGTGTGTTTGAAAGAGAAGTTCTCAGAATAAGTATTCTAGAATTTAAACTCTAACATAATCATCAGACAATTACTACAGAAAGTAGAGAACCCACACATCATAAACCAGTTTTTCTCAATGAGTCAGGAGTCATGGGGGGCCTTGGAGACTCTGTGAATGAAGAAAGTCATCAAAAGCACAGAATAATTTTAATCTCAAACTTCCTTTAAAAGAAAAAAAAAAAATCAATGGATCCAAAAAGCTGTTTAGGCCTAAGTATTCTGTGAAGGTGTGGACATGAGTTCTTTTTCATTGTAGTAAACTCTTTGTTTATGCTGAGCTTGTGGCTCTAAGAGGGATAAACACAATCAAAGAATAGAGAGAAAATTAATTTTTGCATCAACACATTTAGTGACCCTCTTCAATGATGGCATTAGCTTTGCTTTTCCTTTTCTCTTCCTTCCTTCCTTCCTTCCTTCCTTCCTTCCTTCCTTTCTTCCTTCTTTTCTTTCTCTCTCTCTTTTTTAACATTATAAATCTTGAGCAAAAATCTTAGAGGCATCTCTGTTCTGTTACCAACTACTTTGCATTAATTTCAAGAAATGAAATTAGAGTGGTTTCATGGTCAATGAAAACAGGAAGTTCAATTAATGGCACATGCCATTCCCCTGCTACCAAGCCCCACCCCTCCCTACCAACTTCATCCCCACTCACTCCATCCTATCAACCCCCATCCTTCCAACCCCACCCCTGCTCCTACCCCACACTACCAACTC
>JADRCH010000017.1:4909506-4946475 GCA_019843965.1 Rhynchomys soricoides
CTTCCAACACTCACTCTGACTCCCGCCCTACCGGCCCCCACGCCAAGCCCATCCCACTGTAGCAATCCAAACTCCACCCTACTGTTCTCCATCCTCAGTTTCCAGAGGAAACTATGCTATGGCAGAGGTCCCTCCAGGAGCAGAATTAGCTGCCCCTAAAAAGCCAACAGAGGGAGCACAAGCCATTTTTTTTAAATTGTAACATATTTAAAAAAAACAGTTATTAAAAATAAACTTTCCTGGTAGCCTACTATAAGATTTTAAAAAATAAACTATGCTTGTACATCTTGATTGTGAGAGAAATTTATCAGGTAACAAGTACTAAAAGCAATTTTATTTATTTAAATAGAGTCATTTCTTATTTATAATTATGGTTTAGGGATTTTTTTTTAATTAATGGCAAGTGATCTGGCCCATACATTTTCTATGTGTCTCTCCTTGTCCTTATGGAGTCCTAGTGAAGACTGGTAAAATGCTCTGTGCTCATTCCAGAACTTTCTTCCAGTTATTCCTTTTTCTCTATTAACAATGACCTCGATATCCAGGGCAGGAGAGAAGCAACTGTGTAGCTTCATGCATTACAAACTCAGATCGCGGACTTGAAATTACTCTATCTTCATCAAAGAAGCACTTCTGTTCTTATGCTTCTTCACCAAAAAAAAAAACAAAAAACAAACAAAAAATGCAAACAAAACACAACTTTGTCCTCCTCCTGCTACCCAAACACACACACACACTCACACACACACACACTCACTCACACACACTCACACACACTCACTCACACACACTCACACACTCACACACACTCACACACTCACACATACACACTCACACACTCACACACACAAACACACACTCACACACACAAACACACACTCACACACACTCACACATACACACACTCACACACTCACACTCACTCACACACACTCACACACTCAATCACACACACACACTCACACACTCACACACACTCACACTCACTCACACACACTCACACACTCACACACACACACTCACACTCACACACTCACTCACACACTCACAAACACACACTCACACTAACATTCTTACACACAAGTTGTCAGTATGAGAACTGTACACACCTCTCCATGTACAGTTGTTTCCTTATAGAATATTTACTATATATGGCTTCTCATACTCAGATACCAAAATCAATCATCTTGTTTTCAAAACGGATGTTCCCTAAGGTTGCTGGCTTACCAGTTCTCCTTGAATTTGGAGGAAAAAAATTTAACATTGGAAATTACATAAACATCTATGTAAGCTAATTGCAGTTTTTTTAGATATTCTTTAACTTAAAATCCAGAGAATTGAGACACACACACACACACACACACACACACACACCATCCCTTCCGGAACACTACAAAGTTAAATTGCAAGAATGCTATTCCCCTCATCAAATTCCTTCACAACCCACAACAAAAACTTTCAGGGTCAAATACCCGTGAGATCAAATACCAGAAATTATATTTGTATTGAGTAAATATTTACATCTGAATAGTTCTCCCTGCCTCTGATAGTTTGAGAGTATAGAATGTTGCAACCCCACCAAAAGGAAAAGAATTGCACTAGTGTTTAACACCCCGCTTTACTACCTCGTTGCAGCTGGGATGGTGGGGTGATGACTGGCTATTCAAACACTGTTTAAACCCAACTGCCAGCTGCTGGAGTCACACAAAAGGCCTTCCACACCACCAGCTGTGTCTTATAAAGCTAACTGTTGCCTTCACCAGCCGAGGCTTTATTTTATCAGCAAGCTGTGGTTGGTTGGTTTTCCACCATCCAAACATACCTGGCAATGTTGGGCTTTTATTTCTTGTAACTTCTCAATGAGGTTTTACATATGTTCTAATCGAAAACATAGATTCCAGCCGCTTCCCCTGTTGTCTCGTTTGGGGGCATGAAGGGGCAATGTATATAAGAAACTTGGGTGATTGTTCCCTTTAGAAGTTTCTTGGGAGAAATGTGATCATTTGAACTAGATGCTGGTCTTGGTTCACAAGGATAACCTTTGAAACAGGCTCGTCTGATACTGTGTCTTATTATTTTCCCATCTTCAATACAGTCTTGTGTTTGGCCCCTGTGATAAAACTACTCCCATACATATGGCCGCCAGAATGTAGTGAAGGGAAATGGTTATGTGATTTAAATTCTTTGCCATTGAAAGCTTTTAGCTCATTGATGTTCAAAAATCAGTTGAATCTAGCATCAACTTCTCAGATGCTAACAAATCAATATGCCATTCAGCACCGAAGCACACAGGCCCATTTCCAGCTATACCACCTTCAAACTATTTAGAGAGCATCCAGTCAAAAAGAAGACTGGACCAGTCTTCCCTTTATGGTCTTCAGACTGCCATCGTATTAATGAAAAGAAGTGGCAACAGAAGTTAATAACTATCCCCCATCATTGATGCAATCTACAGAGGTGGCTGAAAGGCAAAAGAATGAGGAGAAAATGAACCTGATGGGTGGAACCCTGTAAATATCCTCTGAGTTTCTTTACTACTCCCCAGTCCACAAAGCAGGGCTGGGGCATCTGCTCCCAAACTGTTCCCATCCTGTTCAGAAACTGACCTGAATATATATTGGGCTTAATGACCAAATGTTTAAAAATTCATTGCACAAGAACAGCTGAAAGCAGTTGATTGGTTTGCATTTTATTGTATGCACCTTGCTTCCCAGACCCACAGGAAGGACGGAGGTCAGCTGGTAAACATTTGGGCATTTAAAAATAAGAGGCCTGAGATTTCCCAATACCCCTGTCTGTTTCCTTTACCCAGAGTATCAGGCCCTAGTAAGTTCTTTGTGCCAAGCTGGTTAGCTCTTTATTTGGCTTTTGTCTGTCTTGATACCCCAGGTTCAAACAGCTCTGGGGAAATTGACTGTTGGCTCCTGGGAGACCTCACCTGAGAGAGTTGCTTCTCGAAAGGTCATCCTCATGGAGTCATTTCAGTTGAAGGAAAAAGGTAGTGTTTTGTTTTTACATCAAATACTATTTCAGAGTTTAAGGGAAACTACCTGCATCAAACAAACACAGGGAACAGAGCACTCCCTGGGGTCACTGCCTTCCCTTGAAGTGTACTGCTGGGGAGACACATCATTTATTGAAACAAGGGGTGCGTAGCATGAGGAAATGATTTCATTAATTTCAACTTCAGCCCACCATGGGCTTTGAAGTAAATAAAGTCCATCCTAATTCTAAAGACACCAGGATAATCTAAGCACACATCATTCCTCACACACTTTGTTATCAATAAGCCAAACTGGTTTCTTACATTTTCTTGTTCTTCGTGTGTGTGTGTGTGTGTGTGTGTGTGTGTGTGTGTGTGTGTGTGTAAGTCTGCATATGCACATATGCATGGTGTATACATGTTTGTGGGTGAGTTGCACTAGCTGTGTGCATGTATGTGGAGGCCCAAAGTTAGTGGCAGGTGCCTTCCTCAAATGCTTTTCACTGTGTATATATTGAGACAGGATCTCTGAGTGTGCCCTGAGCTTGCCCTTGTGGTTACTCTAGAGAGCCAGCTTGCTCCAGGGATCTCTTAACCCCCAAAGCCCACGTGCTAGACCTGCATTCTGTGCATCTGAACTCCAGTCTTCACTCTTACACAGTGAACACTTTCCCACAGAGCCAATCTTCCTTCTTAGCAGCCAGAGTCACATCTGTGCTTCACCAGTAGATACATGATAATATGATCACTCTTATTCCTGTTATTACAGCACTCAGATACATATGTGTATATGTATGCTTGTATGTGTGTCTGTACACATATACATGTGTGTGCTTATGTGTGTGCATCTGCAAAGACACACGCAGACCTAAGTTTGCCTTAAAGAAAATGGGACATGGAGGTATTTGCTCAGTGGAGTTTATTTGGTAACACCAGTGGAGGAAGAAGCAATGAGCACTCCTAAAAGAGAGGCTATGTGTTCCCTTCCTGCAGTTCCAAGCACTTTCCTCCTGTGACCTCCTGGCATGGGCTGCCATTTCCACTCCTGCCATCATCAATTTGGAAAAATTGAGTCCCTTTGCTTTATCTGGAGGCCTTTGGAGTGTGAGCATCTAGTGTGTTTGAAACCCACGCTCCTCTTGAGATGATTTAGTCATTTTCTTCTTTATAATTTCCCCTCTCAGTGTGTGGCCCTTTGTCATTAGAGTGATAATCATATTAATAGCAGGAATGTAATTTCCCATAATGCTAAGTAGCTGTGTGCGCACACATGCCCCGCTTACTCTTAGATTCATTTACACTCTGACTCGATCTAGTATTTAAATATAACAGGTGTTCCTCTTCATCATTAGGGAGTATGGGACTGGACCAGGGCACCTTAAACTTATACAGGGCAGATGCAAAGATAAATCTTATATTTTCCCTAAAAATGGGCAGTTTTATTTCATTAAGTGGCAAACACTTTAGTTTTGCATGACCAAAATTTCCTCAGCTGTGTTCGCAAGTTCAATTACTGAATAGTGGTCTGTTTTTGACTAGGGTGTTTTGATTCAGAGGCATAGTTGAGAGGGCTTCTCATGTTTGGAACCATTGCATGAAAAGAATAGAGAGTAACTGTGTCATAAATACTTCATTTTTGGTCTCTTTTTTTTTTTCCTCCTGGCATTCTCTGACAGCCTCAGAGCATGGCATGCCTCTTTCTGTTGCTGTTACCATGTAGGTAGAATACAGGGGAGTGGAAAATTTTTAACTAGATTCCTTAAAATCAGTTGTAAGCATATTTATACTTCTAAAATCCTGCTTTGGGTTTTCAAAGGCACTTCCTACTGTCTTCATTTAGTGAAGAGCTGCATTCTAAAGCCCTGAAAATGCAAATGTCCCTACATTGTATTATTGGAAACAATTCATTGAAAAAGAAGCTCATGTAACTTTAACAAAGTAGAAATGAGTTTTTAACACCCCACCCCACCCCCAAAAGGAACAACTGTTACCTTATAGTTCACCTAGTTGAAGCCTCAGCAACCCAGGGACAGTGCTATCCCCCAAAAGGGTCCTGTTTTTATAGATGAGATGATTTTAATAGGAAGTGACTGCTTAATAATCACAATGCATGGCTGATAGATGCCACCATCAGGACTGTAATCTAGGAGACCTAATTCAAATCCAGCTCTTATTTTTCTTCTCTTGAATCCTATTTAATTGGGCCTTTTATGTATAACTATGAGTGAGCTTTTGAATAGATGGACAAAGTGTTACCTTTAGAATGTCCTAACTAATCAGAGAAATAATCCTACATGACTTAGAATGCCTATATTATCTCACCTAAACTTAAAATGTTTATCTTTCCTCTCTTGAATTTGAAGAGTTTGGAGGGCGAACACAATGAAAAGAACTACCACGATGGGGTATGTCACATGACTGGGGTGGTCCTGATGTTGATGGCTTTGAGGTCTCATATGCTCAAGCTAGGCCTACTGTAGCTCGGGCTTCCTTCTGCTGCCTGTGGATCAAATGTAGAACTCTCAGCTCCTTCTCCAGCACTATGTCTGCCTCCATGCCACCATGTTTCCTAATAATGGACTTAACCTCTGAAACTGTAAGCCAGCCCAAATGAAATGTTTTTCTTTATAAGAGTTGTTGTGGTCATGGTGTCTCTTCACAGCAATAAAACCCCAACTAAAACAGAAGTGCTTGAGAGTGTTAAGACTTATGGCATTTTCTTTTGAAAATGTTGAAGTGTAGATCAAAACATAACATCCCTTATATATATGACATGTTCTACTTAAACTCTGGTATGTATTAGATAGATAGGTAGGTAAGTAGATAGATATATGAAAGATAGATGATGATTGGTAGATAGATAGATGAAAGATTATAGAATAGATGATGATGATGATAGATAGATAGATAAATAGATTATAGAATAGATAAACAGATGATAGATAAATAATAGATGATAGATTAGATAGATGGTAAATAGTTGGATAGATATAGAATAGATAGATAGATAGATGAATTAGAATAAGCAAATTGCTTCTGAATTTATTGAAGAAGAATATGATATAACTATAAAGCAAACTACATGATGTTCTCTGTGGCATAATTAGGTTCTTTAAAAAACAAATGATGAGATAAAACCCGCATGTGTGACATAAGGTATTAAGCTATGGCTTGGAGATAGTCTCTACCTGTTTGCCTATTTTTATAAACAAAGATTTATGGAAACATAGCATACCTAGTGTCCACATTGTCTCTTGCAGTGACTTCTTGCTTTGAGTGCAGAGGCATACATATGTAACAGACTCTAGATAAGTAGTAAAGTCTAAAATATTACCCTCTAGCCCTTTATAGACAAAAGCATGCTGAGGTCTCATATGTGTGATCAAGTTTATACACATAAATCAAAAGCACATGAGGGTGTTGAAGGAACTGAATTGGATAGATATGGGGAAGTAATTCTTAACTTTCATCATCTGTATCACTAAATGCATTTGATTTCATAATTCCAAAATGGTTTATGAGTATTTAATACATGGTGATTTAGTAAATAAATAAACAATAGCCCTAAAAATTTTTGGAATGTGGAAACTGGGCATATTAATTCATCAATAAAGATTTGAGTGAGCCCACTGCATTCTGTCCCCAAGACCCACATAAGGCAGCAGGAATATTGAGGACAGTACAAATAGCCAGTGGTGAGGCCATGTAAAATGTGGCACTGAACACTGTAGAATGTACCAAAAGGCAAACTAGTTCACAAGGGCACTTGGGGAATGCTTCAACAGGAGGTAACATGTCTGTTGTGCCTCAAAAGACAAACCAGTGTCTATGGGGCTCTCACTGAACTGAACAGAAAGTCCAATGGCTCAGCAGTCATCACTGGCCAAACAAGAAGAATCAAGTCACTGTGTTATGGGGCATGGGGTAAGGATACAGCTCAGTGGTGGAGCATTGGCTTAGTATCACCAGAGCCTGAAGAACACAAGGGAGTAAAACTAAACAAGTTTCATGGTGTAGAGGGATGAGGTAGAGGGAATCCAGGAGTCAAGATAGGTTTGATCTTAATGGCTGGCCTTCCATATTGGAAAGTGACCTACATTGCCTTGGACTTTGTTAAATCAGCTATGGGGAGTCAACTCAGAATTTTAAAGAAATGTGTGTCCTGGGATCTATATTTCTGCATCCATATGAAGATTTATGGAGTGCCAGATAAATATCCTAACAAAGCAAGCTATGTATGACTTTCTCATGCAGACAGTGTATTTCAGTAAAGAACAACAAGGGAAACAATTGCAGCCAACATTTACAGACTCTCTATATTAGAGGTTCTTGTAAGCACTCTGTATAGTAAATTCTTCATTCCCCACATTGATTTCATTGTCACGTTTTATAGATCAGAAAACTAAAACAGAGCCATTGAGTAACTTATCCAAAATCACGGAGTTGATAACTGGCAGAAGTGAGACTTTCATCTAAACAGTTTGGTGCCAATCTGTGCTCCCAGCTTTTATTTCTTCCATCCCAGGCGAGTTAAGTAATCATCCCCTGAAGAAACATTTATTAATCTGCCAATTAATCCACTGCCATGTGACAGAATCTGTGCCAAGTATTAGGGATACAGACTTTCTAAGAGTCTAATGGTGGGCTAGCAGATGGGTAGATTGGAAGTCCCTAACTGGTGTGTTGCATTGAGAAAGATTCTAACACTCCATCCAGACTCCAGGGGGAGAGTTTAGCTATTGATGAAATGTGTCTGCCATGGCTGACAAAGAAGCAGAAGTAGCACAGAATTTGGGGAAGGTTTAGGTGGATTTCAAGAGAGGCAGACGTCAGAATAGATACAGATTGTCTTGTTTAGAACAGTTGCCTAGGCAATTTCAGTAGAATGCCTTTATTTTTATGTGAGCTTTTATAGGTGGGGGGGGGCGTGTGTGTGTGTGTGTGTGTGTGTGTGTGTGTGTGTGTTTGTGTGTTCCCATGTGTGCACATGTGGGAGCCAGAGGTCAACATGATGTGTCTTCCTTGATCACTTCCATTGTCTACTTTGAGACAAGGTCTCTTCTTAATCTGGAGCTCACAAATTGACAAGAATGGATAGCCAGGGAGCTCCCAGAATCCTCCTCCTCTCTTTCTCTCTCCTCAAAGTGCCAAAATTATAGACATGGGCTGCCATGCCCAGCTTTTTACATGGCTTGTGGGGATCCAAACACGGGACGTCATGTTTGCATGGCAAGCTCTTCAGCAACCCCACCGAGCCATCCTCCCAGCCCCTCCATGTACAGTTTCATCAGAGTCTGTCCCTTCCCACCCAATGCATGTATCCAATTGTCCTGAGGGTTCATTAGGTCAATTCAGCATGACTTGAGGTCACTTCTTAGAAATGCAGACGCCAGGATTTATTATTGCTCTTTCCGAGCAAATACATGAGACTCACTCTAGTCCAAACCACCGAAGCATGACAACTCTAATAATGATGTTTTAATAGTGTCTACTGTGTTAAAGGTTTTGTGAAATCTGATATCTGACATGAGCTAACATAAGCAATATCACAGCCCCCCCCATTTTTTAATAAAAACGGTTTCTTAAATGTTCCCTCAGTTGTACTGATAAAAGCCAAATGATTTCTAAAATGACGTTTTACTCCAATATTTATAATTTCATTGTTACCAAGATTATATTGTGGTTTTTTTTTCTTTAATATAAGCAGTAATGTTCCTCAGCCTAAGTACATTGAATTCACCTCAGAAAATTTAGGTAACTAATTATCCTAAACTACTGAGGCGGCGAGTGTTTGCTTCCTGTATGGTTATCTTATAATATGAGGTTTTCTGTAATGGAACAAAAATAATCCAAATTCTTTACTCAGTATGCTAACTGGCTACTCTAAAGATTGCAGCTAGGATACTTGCATAGTTTTGTATAATGAGTGTTCGGGTTCAGCTTAACAAGGTTGACATTGTCTTCAGGGGTAGCAGATGTGTGCTTACATCGTTTTAAATGAAACCAAGACCCAAAGAAGCTCAATAAACAAATGACAGTGTTTGGAAAAGAAAGAAGCTTGTTTCCTTCCACAGGGTGCAGGGAATTTAACCAACCTGTGTTTATAATTACTGTCTGCTTTAGTTAGTGTGAAAGAATCTACTTGATGCTCTTTATAAATAAACAAAATAGATCTACTTGCCTATTTTGCAGATGGCCTGCTAGAGCTTATTTTTCTTTTTCCCTCTCTTCTGTTTTATTGACCACAGACCACTTACTTTATGTCCAAATGGTATTATTTCATTTTAAACTTTATCGTGGTCATAGCTTTCCCCCCACCCCTTAATTCTTGGCCCAACATATACAGACGACAACCTCGTCCACATTTCCACCCTTCCTCCCCCCACATCCCATCAAAACTGCAAATGGCTCAATGTGAGTCAATCATTCTGATTCAGGAGTCTGGTTGGATATCAAAGGTGCTATTTTTCTTGGCAGGCTTCTGTAGAGAGCAAGTTGCTACTACACAGTTCATTTTAAAATGGCATCAAATGAACACTCAGTTTGGGGCCACAGGAGGATGTTAAGAAGCACGTACAGTCTGTTGTTTGGACTCTCTGAACAGGTACACATTTTTGTAAGAGAAATTAAACCTCATCTTTTAAGCATGGAAAAGTATGTAGCATAATTTCAGCACAAATTATAGAAATGCATTAACTGTTTTGGAATTTCCCCTTAGAGAGCTGGCTATCAGGAGATAACATTACATTCCTTATGTCTGTTGTTAGTTAATTAGAGCGGGTACATTCATTTAAATGTTGAGCTAGCTTTGTAAGTTGTTTCTTCTCTTTCCCCCTCAACTTCAAAATGATGTATGCCAGTTTAAAGATAGGTCCTAGGAAACAAGATACCACATTTTCATTTCTCTGTGCTAATATTATTTTTAAAATCAGTTCACCAAATGCTTTCTCAAAATTATTTTTACTCCTTGAAATTAACATTGGACTTCTATTTATTATTATTGAATTCATTCTTCAGTGTGAAGGCAGATTTCTTTACTATGGTGTGGGATTACCTTTTATGAAGATTGCATTAATCCATCATGAAAATTTTAAAACTCAATAAATTCATTTTACCATAAAAGATGTATAAAGCCATAAGCATTTTCCAGATGTGGGTATAAGTAAAGAAAATTCGTCTGTTCTGAGACAGGAAAAACTGTTGACATTTCTTTGAAGTGTAATCTCTTTTGTTTATTTGGTTTTTAATAGCTTCCAGCAGTTAGCCACATATTTTTAAAGTGATGTTGCTCACATACATTTTTTTTTTTATCATGAGTGGCATTAACCTACTGCCATAGATTTAGAAGTTTAACCTATAAAAGGAGGAGACCATTGTTGAGATGGGTAATTTAGGAATTGTCAAAGAGAAAACAAAAAACAAAAACAAAACAAAACAAACAAAAACAAAACAAAAAAGCAAAGCAGTATAGTCCTCAATAACTTTCCTGAACTAGAAACTTCAGGAATCAGCGGTTGGAACGGGCCATAGGTTTAATCTATAATGTTTATCTATAAAGGGCAATCCTTAGATGTTGTATGTTTAAGTAGCAAGAACATTTTATTCTTCCTCTACTGTAACCATTTGACTACCTGACCTTAGTGGAATAGAAAAAAGAATTTCAAAGATTTATATTGTATCTATCAATTATATGGCATGGCATGATGTGTAGTTATGTGATGTGTGCTTACACACACATACACATACACACACACACACACACACCGACACGCAAATGTACTGTAAACGAGAGGGAAAAATTTAGAGTGATAAAAAAATCATTAAAATTGACTGAGTGCCTGAGTAGTCTTTGACACTGAAAAATGGAAACTATTTGGAAAGCAAGTGAAAACTTAAAAAATGTATATGTAAAAGCTTCTGACATTTCATAATGATTTATATAACAGGCCACATAAGAATTAATTTCATATCAGATGTAAAGCTAGCCATAACCAATTGCAGAAAGCAGAGCAAATTCAAGGTTGAGGAGAAATATATATATATATATAATTAAATATTAAGTATTAAGTTTGGGAACCATTTCTCATTCTGTCCAATCAATGTTTTTTAAATATTACTTACAATAATGTGATTCACTAAAGCTTAATCAGGTGGTTCTCACAGATGCAAGAATGTTCAGATAGGTATATGTTTCATTCCAAACTGCTAAGAAAAACAAAACAAAACAAAAAAAAAAAAAAGAGAGAGAAAGAAAGAAATCTAATGTATATTTGTGTGTATGCTATATTTAAATGTTACCTTTCTCTTTGGTTAGAGCTGATCTTTATACATCCAAGCTGAAAAAACAGTTCCGTGATTCTAATAAAGTGCAGCTAAACTGTTACTATGGTTATTAATATAAATGAACAAAAGCCATGTCCTATAATGTTGCAAAAAATATTCCTAAGCCAAACAACTGATTTTGTGTTTGCAAGACAGTTCTGAGCAGTGCGCTGTATGTGTGGGTAATAAAATCATTTTCAGAGATGCTTCCTGACCACGGGCTCAAGCACACATTAGGACTTGGTCTGTTTTTCACATGTTTCCCATCAAGGAAGTCTGTGGTTACCTTCCTGATTCTGCTGGACTGGAAAAACACAGCTAATATGGTGCGATCTGGAGAAAGCTTTGATGCAGGGACTTTGCAAATAAACCTCCAGATGCCATCTGGTTTACATTCATCTCTCAATTTATTTCCTATAAATGTCTATTGAATATTCCATTGAACCAGCACATGTGAAACTGGAGCTGAGAAAGAGAATGCTTGGTGGCAGCGGTCATTATCATATCTCTTCCCCAGTTTGCTACCAGCCTCAGACGCATGCCGAATGACGTAGATTCCAGAGTCCTCAGACTTAGAGCAGAGATGAAGAAACAAAAACACTTCACGCTATCCAAACAAACAAGGCCATTTTCACGTTGTCGGTAAAGTATCGCTCACCCCAGAGCTGGGGTTATTTGTGGCACAGCCGAGTGCTGTGTTTAAGTTGCTGACATTTAAAGAATCAAGTTCATGATGCAGAAATAAATGCTACTAGCATGAAACAAGAGAGAAACAAACATTATGAGCAAAGTACCATGCAACTGTTTAGGGCTTGCCAGACAGATTTGTAGCATTAGCCTTTGGCTCCGTTCTATTTTGTAAGCCCAGCGCCTCTGTCTTCTTCCATATTTGTAGCTCAGAAACACAAGTCCTTGGTGATTCTACAAACTGTATTTGCCAAATACCTGACCTTCCTAAATCCATTCTTGCCCTGTCACACCCAGGTTTCTAAAGATTATTCCCATGGATAAGCAGGATAGACTATTACACAAGTTGTGAGAATCATTCCCCACCCAAAATTTGTCTTGATTTGTGTTCCTGTGAGACATATACTTCTCCTCAATTGTCATCCTGGCAGCGACCTCATACACAGCCTGTCAACCTCATAAATTGCTTCCAGAAAGGGAAGTAGGGAAATGGCTCAGTTAATGAAGTACTTGCCTTGAAAGCATGAAGACCTGAGTTCAAATACTCAGAAGCTGTGCCAGATTATTGTTTTAGTTAGGTGTGGTAACATAGGTAGATAATCCCTTTGTTGAGGATCTGAAGGCTGAGGATCCCTGGGGCTTGCTGGCCAGCCAGTGTAGCTTAATTGGTGATCCTCAGGCCAATGGCAGATCCCATCCTCCAATAAAATGGACACCTGAGAAAATCACATTAGACCTATGGGTAAACATGCACACACCACGCCCTCACACATGCACAAGCACACGCACACACAAGCGTGCACACACACATACACACTGCGGGGAAAGGAGCTTGGAGAAATGGTGGTTTAGGAAGATTACCTACTCTTGCAGAAAAGCAGAGTTTGATTCCCAACACACACATAGTAGCTCACAACCATCTACCCCAGAGGTTCTAAGATCCTCTTTCCTCTCTCAGCACCAGGCACACACAGAGACATAGAGGCAAAACACCCATATAGTACACAGAACCAAGCTAGTTGCATGGCTAAAACACCAGTCTAGGGAAATCTGGCCCCTCTGGCCTCAGTGGGCAAATTCACACATGAGCTTATATCCACACACAGACACACCATGAAAATTTTTTTTAAAAAAATTGTTTGTTTTTATTTGGGTTTTTTTTTTTTTTTTAATTTCAAGACAGTTTCTCTGTATACCTCTGGCTATCCTGGAACTCACTCTGTAGACCAGGCTGGTCTCGAACTCAGAAATCCACCTGCCTCTGCCTCCCAAGTGCTGGGATTAAAGGCGTGCACCACCACTGCCAGGCTTAAAAATTGTTTTAAAGAAGAAAGAACAATTCTCCCTGAGACCCTAGCCAGGCCACAGCTTGCTTCCTGAGATTATGGGATTTGGGATGTTCTAGTTCACCACCTCAATATGTAATCAGGTTGATTTCCTTAACGAAAAAGGTATCATCAAACTGAAAACTCACAATTCTTTAGTCAACGTTTCTACATGGTAGACAAAAGTTATTTTACAAACACATACGCTTCTGTGGTTGCATTCACTAAGGAACAAAGTAATAATGATAATAATAAATTCATTAGGGAGCAAGCAAGGCCCATGGCTGTAATTCCAGGCCTTAGGAGGCTTGGGAGAAGCAATAGTGGCTGAGGCCAGCCTAGACTCTATAGTGGAAGGCAGGCAGGAAGGAAGGAAGGAAGAAAGGAAGGAAGGAAGGAAGGAAGGAAAGAAGGAAGGAAGGAAGGGAGGAGTGAGGTGGGAAGGTGGGAGGGAATCACTTGAAACAACTAACGATATCTGTTTTGTTTAGTTGATACCAAAAGCACTCACATATTCAAGCATGTCACAGCACATGCATATATACCACAGCACAGAGTGGGGGGGTCTGAGAATTCATTGTAGACATGGATTTTCTCCTACCCCTCCCGTTGTTCAGGGATTAAACCCAGGTAGTAGAGTCAGGTTTGGTGGTACCTTCCCTGCTAAGGCATCTCAACGGCCCAGAAATCTCTTATTTTAAAAGGGAGGACCTTGCTAGGAGCAGTGGTGCACACCCTTAATCCTAGCGTGCAGGAGGCAGAGGCACGTGAATGTCTATGGGAATTCAAGGCCCGGCCTGATCTACATATAGAGCTCCAGGCCTGCCAAGGCTGCACAGTGAAACCCTGTTTCAAACCCTAAACAAACAGCAAGTTAGGACTTCCAGTCAGGTGTTTTGAATAGGAATTAATGGCAGAGGGAAATCCCCTGTGTTTACTCTTCATCATCAAAGGTGCTGGAGATATTTACACCACACCCTTTCTCTTTTCCATTAGTATCAGCATTATAAAGTTGACACCTAAATTCTCCTGCCTTTGGAAACTTCCTATTTTGAAGTCTTGCTTTTAAAAACTTCTTTCCATGACAGTACAGTAAGAGGGGAAAAAAAAGCATTCACTCCTAAGTAAGCAAGTCTGATGATAACTCTCCCTTCAGTAACTACAGAATCCCATCCGTCACCAGGAAGAAAATCCAGGATGATCCCAGCACACCCATCCAATGAACAATTATACTGCTGGCCATTCTCTAATTTTGCAAAGTACAATTTGCATCTTCATTTGAAATGCTGGCAGGCAAAGGTTCTTGGCTAACAAATACATTCCATCCTAAAGGGGTTCTGGCCTAGGTTACTACCCCAGAGTTTATTGTACTAGAAAGTCTTCCAACATTATCTTGGGGCTACAGGATGATGAGAGGAAAAAAGCTGAAAGAATAAAATGCAAATCTGTTGTGAGTCATTTCTCTTATCCTGTTCTTAAATCAAGATATATGCAAAGGACAGTTATGAATATACTCCTTACAAATGTGCCTAATTTGAGTCCACCCTAAAGGTCCAGTCGTGAGAAATTGTTTGTGGGCTGCACTGATGGTTCAGTTGATAAAATACTTGGCTTGCATGCCTGAAGACTTAAGTCCAGTCCCTATAACCTGCACATGCTTCTAATTCCAGGGCTGGGAAGCTAGAAACAGATTCTTGGGTCTCACTTGCCAGCCAGCCTAGCTGAATCATGAGTAGTAGGTTACCCAAAGTGATTGGGGCCATTATTAGGTTGACCAGCGGCATGTGTGCATGTGTGTGCGAGCGTGGCCCTGCTATCTCTGATTGCTATATCCCAAGCGGAGGACCTCATGACACAAGTATCTTGAATGAGTAAAGTTTAAACTCCAGATGCATCCCTTTGTCTTTTCATTGTCATATTGTCGTCACGACCTGATTTACTCATCCCATAAAGGAAATCTCCGCTGAGAATTCCCATTCCCTGTGCTGTGGAGGGTTCCTGTGTCTGTTAAATAGTGTCAGCTAATTTCCAGAACAAAGGAATTGTCACCTGATCATTTCATTGGTCGCCAGCTCAACCGAAGATTCCAAGTTCTCTTCTGTCAGGGTTATGTGTTTTCAAATAATAATCATAGTGCTAATCCCTATCTCCCAGGTCCCTCATCCCTGCCAGCTGCTGCTACACATGCCAACCCTTGCCAACTCTTCCTGTGATACCCTGTGTACAAGCCCTAGATCTGAACTCGTCAACTTGACACTCAAGTTAACTGGCCTGAGAAGCCTATTGCCCATCTAGATAAATGGCCATGGAAACAAAAATCACCCTGAGATATTAAGGTTCAAGTTTGGCTTTTCAACCACAAATAACGTTCTAATTATTATGTTCTAGAACAAATATATCAACCTGCGAAGGAACAGACTCAGAGCAGGTAGGCATCCCTAATCGCCAACAGTGGCGATATGTTCTTGATTTCAAACAGTAGTCTGGCACGTCAAGTTGTGTTAGCATCTCTAAGATGGAAGACATGGAAATACTCCCTCACATTAGGGGTACCCAAAATGTTTCAAGAGAATACATGTAATTAAGGAAGGTATCAAAGATGAAGGCCTGGAACTGGTTCTCTGAGATGGTATGACTATTAAATGGCTCCCAGAGGCTTTGTTATAAAGACCTGGGCTTTGCAAGGTGGTTGACCCTAGTTACAGGAAGGTAGGTCAATGGGTGTGCTCCTGACTGGGCAATTATTCCAGGATCTTTATTCTTTCTCTTTTTGCTCCATGACTACCATGAGTCATGGTTCTTTGCCACATGTTACCTGTCAAGAAGCCTTGCCTCACCACAGGCCAAAAGGGACAGGACTAAGTGACCAGGGACTGAAAATACTCAGCCCAAATAATCCTTCCTCCTTCAAGCTGATTTATTACAGGTTGGTTGGTTGTTTGTTTTTGGCACAACAACAGAAAGCTGATCCAATGTAAGGTATAAGTTGTTTGAAAAATCTGTGTTCTACGTATGAAAATACTTCTAAAAGTTTCATACTGGGAGTAATTCCTCATACTCTCTGACTGCGTGATTGGTGTCTATGGTAGAAAGCCTCTCAAGTACAATTCACAAGCTGAAACATAGACTTGTTCTGCCATTCAAACAAGCACTCAAAAGCAAGCCTCTGGCTAGGAAGGTGGCTCCTTGAGCAAAGTGCTTGGCACATGAGAGTGAGAACCAGAGTTCTAGTCCTCAGAATCTCCCAAAAGCCTGTGCACTAGTTCACATCTGTAATCCCAGTATTCCTACACCAAGATGGGAGGTGGAAACAGGAGACTCCACGGAAAGCCACAGACAAGCTACCCTGCATGTATAGTGACAACCAGCAAGGGAGACCCTGACCTCTATGCATGCACTGCAGTATAAGCATGCCCAGCTAACACACTGGTGTACCCATACAGAAACATGCATGCACAAATATCACACACACACACACACACGTGCACACACACACAGAGACAGGAGTTGGGGAAGATATATAGTAAAGCGCTTCCTTTTAGGATTCATACAAGAGAAAATGGTGACAAAATATGGAGAGAGATGTTTAGTCCTGCCGTCGATGGCTATAGTTTGGCTGCATCCTTCAATATCTTTGGGACTCAACTTTGCAACTCGTATTCCTAAAAGTATAGTGTTAAGTGACCCTAAGTTCCAAAAACCTCTGCCTAGAGAGATGCTTTTTGTATAATATGTCTACTACATAACCTGATAGCCACTGTACTGGCTAGTTTTGTGTGTTAACTTGACACAAGCTGGAGTTATCACAGAGAAAGGAGTTTCAGTTGAGAAAATGCATCCATGAGATCCAGCGGTAAGGCATTTTCTCAATTAGTGATCAAGGGCTGAGGGCCCCTTGTGGATGGTGCCATCTGTGGGCTGGTAGTCTTGGGCTGTATAAGAAAGCCAGCTGAGCAAGTCAAGAGAAGCAAACCAGTAAGCAGCATTCCTCCTTGGCCTCTGCATCAGCTCCTGCTTCCTGACCTGCTTGAGTTCCAGTCCTGACTGCCTTTCCTGATGAACAGCAATTGGAAATGTAAGCTGAATAAACCCTTTCCTTCCCAACTTGCTTCTTGGTCATGATGTTTGTGCAGGAATAGAAACCCTAACTAAGACAGCCACTGGAATGAGGGTGAATTGCATCAACACCAGGCCTTTCCATATATTTCCATAAGATCTGACACATGGCAGACACATTTGTCATTTAGCAACACTTGTTATTAGTAGTATCATTGTTCAAAGACTACATTGGATACCTTAGTATTCAGAACAAGCCAGTTGGCAAAAGTCACAGACAACCTGGTTTTCTGACCTGATTCCCTCTTGATGACAGTGCTTATTACTAATAGACCAGGTATGAAGCAGACCACACCTTAGGAATGATTAGCCACTCCAAGGACTTTATTGGTTGATGGCTCCCTAGCTGCCTTTTCTAACTCTTAACTATTAAAATATGATTCCATAAAACTTTATTTTCATTAACTCAAAACACTGAAGCCAAGCATGTATATGGTTCACATCTTTTGGCCAGCTGGGATTTGCTTTGTCAAACAAAGTATCTTCCAACTATCCCACTTACTCAAAATATACATTTTTGCGTTTTCTATTCTCTTCCTTGCATCACTCAGCAAAAACTTCAGAGGTAAATCCTTCGGGGAAAAAAGAAAGGAAGTACTTTTCCACGTGCAGATTTATGTTTTGTTTTGTTTTTCCAGGTTCTTCTCACTGGTAGAAACACCATTTTCTTACGCCAAATAATATATGGGAGATTACATGGCTCTAACTTATTAGGCAAATGAGTGAAAGATGTTCTCATTCACATGGTTAACATTTAATTAACAGTGTTAATTAACATTGATTCTTAAAACTTTTTGCAGCTATAACATAACACTTAACATTGACCTGAACTTTTAAAATAAAATCTAGGTGTTCAGAAAGCCCAGAGGAATCAATTGATTGAGAACACGACTGATGGTCTTGCTCCATGTGATCAGGGTGGAGGTTATGAAGTAATGTGCATTGTACCATATAAAACCCTAATGATGGTTAATGTTAGCTAATTAAGATGAACACTGAATGGAGCCAGCTTGGCTCATGAGGGTATTAACATCCTATTAGAGTCTAACAAAATATTGCTTTAGCCAAGCCATATATAGTGGATGATCTTAGATTCACACTGAGGAGTACAGTTGGAATCAAATGCAACATAGTCACATTCCAATCATGGCTGCCAACAGGGATAATATTTACTGTGTTCTGCAGGTACCACATGGCTTTTTGCTTCATTTTGTTTTCATAAACCTTAAATATAGAGGTGTGTCATACTTGGATAGTATCACTTACAGAATTAATATTTTCCATCCTTATTTTTTAAAAACACATCAGATATATGTTCTACATACAGCATGGTAACACATTTTGGAAATCCAAACGAGGCACCTCTGTTGACTACCAAAACTGCCAGACTTCTATCTACAGGCAGGGAAATGCTCATTGATTTGATTTCTTGTCAATAGGATGTGTTTCAGATGTGTTTAAACCGGTGGGTCTCAACCTCCCTAATGCTGTGACTATCAAATACAGTTCCTCCTGTTGTGGTGACCCCCAACCATAAAATTATTTTCATTGCTATTTCATAACTTTAATTTTGCTACTGTTATGAATCATAATGTAAACATATGTGTTTTCCTATGGTCTTAGGTGAACCTGTGAAAGGATCCTTTGACCCCCCCTAAAGAGGTCACAACCCACAGGTTGAGAACCACTGGTTTAAATGGACATAGGATTAATGTGGATGAGACTTTCTCTTCTTCAGATGAACAGATCATAACAAAGCGTCAAACTCAGCTGGGCAGTGGTGGCCCACGCCTTTAATCCCAGCCCTCGGGAGGCAGAGGCAGGCGGATTTCTGAGTTCGAGGCCTGGTCTACAGAGTGAGTTCCAGGACAGCCAGGGCTATACAGAGAAACCCTGTCTCGAAAAAAACCAACCAAACAAGCACAAAAAACCAAAGGGTCAAACTCTGCCATGGTCAGTCTGCATTGTGTCTCATCTCTGTTTTATAACGTGTGTAGTGCACTGTCTTCACAATAGGACCTCAATTGTGTGATGAATAAACAGTAACTACCCCTTTGCAAGGAGGGTAATTGGTGGTACCTGTTTTCTCACAGTATCCTAGAAAAGTTCACTGAGTTAAAATGAAGTGTTTTTATGATACCTCTAATGTAAACATTACTGATATGGAGACCTCTTCCAAGGCAACAGCATCAAGGGAAAATGTTCCTCTGAATGACTATACCATCAATATTTCTCATTGTAAATATGACTAAGACATTGTAAAGACATTCCTTCCCCACAAGGCTTGGGGACTGTTGTGGAAGTAGGGCAGAAATATTGTAAATGCTTGAGGAAGTGGATGTCTGGAGACGATTGCATGACAGAGCTGTTGCACACATCAGCTCACAGTGGCTGTGACTATACTCAAGACAAGAATCAAATTAGGCCAGCCAAAAGTCCAGAATACCTGGTGGGGGGTCATGAAGTCCCTTCCTTAAGGAAGGATCTATTGACAATTGATAGCTGCTAGGGAAGGGAATCTGTTTTCTTATAGGAGTGGCCCCAGAAAGGCTACCCAAGCTCTGGTAGGTGCTCCCCCACCCATATACACACAGGGATTGTTGAGCAGATTCAGTGGAGTTTTAAAGAGAGAACATAGGTTGGGAGTGACAAGTCACAGAAAGGAGGACAGAGGTGGGAATGGAGGAGAAGGGATGAGGTGGGTTTGATCCAAGCACATTACACATACACAAAATTCTCATACAATAAAAAATTTTTTTTTTTTTAGAAAAAAGCTGTGAAGGGAGAAAAGAATATTTAAAATGAGGGCTGGAAAAATGGCTCATTTGGGAGAATTCTTGTCTACCATGCTCAAAGCCCTGGTTCCAAATCCTAGCAACTCAGAAAACCTGGGGTGATGATACCTACCTCATTATAGCATCCTAGTTAGCCCTTGGGAGGTGGGAACAGAAGGAGTTCAAGCCCATCCTTGGCTACATGACTAGTTAGAAGCAGGCAAGCTTGGACTACAAGAAATCTTGTCTCAAAAACAAACAACCTAAAGTCAATTCAATATTACATTCTGCAGAAATTTTTACCACACACTAAATAGAACTTCTAGGCTGTGTTTGGTGTGAAAAGTGGAGGAATGAGCTCTTTGTCTAACTTTTTTTAATTATTAATCATTTTATTCAGTTACATTTCAAATGATATCCTCCTTCCCGGTTACCCCTCCACCAACCCTCCATCCCATTCCCCCTCCCTTTTGCCTCTATGAGGATGTTTCTCCACCCATTCACCCACTCTCGCCTCACCCCTCTAGCATCCTCCTACGCTGGGGCATCAAGCTTCCCTCTACTCCCACTGATGTTAGATAAGGCCATCCTCTGCTACATATGGATCTGCAGTCCAGGCTCCCTCCATGTGTATTCTTTGGCTGGTACCTTAGTCCCTTGGAGCTCTGGGTTGTGAAATTGTTAGTTGATATTGTTCTTCTTATGGAGTTGCAATCCCCTACATCTCCTTCAGTCCTTCCCCCAACTCCTCCATTGGGGTCCCTAGGCATAGTCCAATGGTTGTCTGTCAGTATCTGCATCTGTATTGGTCAAGTGCTGATAGAACCTCTCAGGGAACAGTCATTCCAGGATCCTGTCAGCAAGCACTTCTTGGCATCAGCAATAGTGTGGGGGCTTGGTGTTTGCAGGTGGGATGGATCACTAGGTGGGGCGGTCTCTGGATGGCATTTCCTTCAGTCTCTGTTTCAAGAACCTCAAACACATTGGCACAGGGGAAAATTTCCTGAACAGAACACCAGTGGCTTGTGCTCTAAGATCAACAATTGACAAATGGGACCTCATAAAATTGCAAAGCTTCTGTAAGGCAAAGGACACTGTCAATAGGACAAAACGGCAACCTACAGATTGGGAAAAGATCTTTACCAATCCTACATCTGATAGAGGGCCAATAACCAAAATATACAAAGAACTCAAGAAGCTAGACTCCAGACAACCAAATAACCCTATTAAAAATGGGGTACAGAACTAAATGAGGAATCTCGACTGAGGAATCTCAAATGGCTGAGAAGCACCTAAAGAAATGTTCAACATCCATAGTCATCAAGGAAATGAAAATCAAAATGACCCTGAGATTCCACCTCACACCACTCAGAATGGCTAAGATCAAAAACTCAGGTGACAGCACATGCTGGTGAGAATGTGGAGAAAGAGGAACACTCCTCCATTGCTGGTGGGATTGCAAGGTGGTAAAACCACTTTGGAAATCAATCTGGCTGTTCCTCAGAAAATTGAAAATAGTCCTACCTGAAGACACAGCTATACCACTAATGGGCATATACACAAAAGATGCTCCAATATATAACAAGGACACATGCTTCATTATGTTCATAGTAGCCTTATTTATAATAGCCAGAAGCTGGAAAGAACCCAGATATCCCTCAACAGAAGAATGGATATAGAAAATGTGGTACATTTACACAATGGAGTACTACTCAGCTATTTGTTTAACTTTTGAAAGTGATTGACAGCTCTCAGCCCTGAGCCAAATTCAGCCATTTTATTCATTCTACACAATATTTGAGCTTTAAGCTAATTGCTAATAATTAAAAGTGGAAAGATTCCTCAAAATTATTTCTCAAAGGAGCTCTCAAACATCTTGAAAGAGTGAACAACAAAGAGCTCACATTTTCACTGGGTCACAGAAGAATGTGATTCCCCTGTTGAGGTCCCTACCTGGAAACCCCTCTGCTGGGGCTAAGTGTCCATCAGACTGGTCAGACATCCAAGTCCTGAAATGCTTTGATGTTCCTATATTATTTATTACTCTTTTGTTTCTCTGAAAGAAACAAATGTTTTCATAATCACGTGTTTGTATGTATAGGTGCGTGTACGTACACATGCTCACACACAATTACACATCCAGGTACTCATATATGCACATGGGTGTGGAAGACAGAGAGTAACCTTTGCTGCTGTTCCTATGGGGCCCTTGGCCTTGTTTGTAGACACAGCAACTTTCACTGGTCTGGAGTTCATCAGGTAGGCTGGGATGGCTGACATGTGAACCCCATGATCCATCTTTCTGTCTCTCCAGCATTGTGATTACAACCATGAGGAAACACATTCTTTTCTTTGTTTCTTTGTTTCTTTCTTTCTTTCTTTTTAAATTTTTAACATGGTTTCTAAAGATCAAACTCAGGTCCTTGTAACCTAGCACTTGACTAACTGAGCTATCACCCTATCCCTTGGACCTAACAAATTTTAAGGTACAAAAAAAATATTTTTAAAGCCCCAAGTTATTATTTCTCAAACAAGTGGCAAAGCAATATGCATAATATAATTCCAGTTTCAAATATCCACAAATTTCTAAGTATCTCTGATAATTATATACATATGAAATTTGCTATACAGATATATTTTTGAAATTTCCACATTATTCTCTTCGGTAAGTATTTTTTAACTTTATGTGTGTGAATGTTTTGCCTGTATGCATGCATGTCCATCTCATGCATTCCTCGTGCCCATGAGAGTAAATAGAGGACATTAGGTTTCCTAAACTGGATTCACACACAGTTCTCAGCTACCATGTGGGTGCTAGGAATCCAACTCAGGTCCTTGGAAGAGCATCAAGTGCTCTTAATAGTTAATCCGTCACTCTCTCCACACATTATCTTTGTGGCTTCCTAAGCTATTTTCATAGTTCTATACCTTTTTAATATACTCTAGTATTTTATATCTTTTGACAAGCAGAAGATATAATCCAGCACATTTATACTGACTGTCTCTGTGTTCTGCTGCCAACTTGTTTTCTGTTCTGTTTGCTTTCATGCCCATCATTTTCTCTTTGGATTTCCCATCTAGTCCACACGGTACACATTGAACAGAGAGTTCTTATCTTCTTCGTAAGAAGATACCCTTCTGCCTGGATTGCTCCGGACCTGCCATTCTCATTTCCGCCATTTTCCCAGCTCCTTTGTGAGGACTCTGCCCCACATCTCTTTGTAGATCTGTCCTCCGTGTTTACCTGCCAGCAACACCCAGCGGATGTGTGTTTGTTTTTCTCCTGTGTGTACACAGTGGTCGCTCCACTGCTAAAATCCTGAGGTGGTTCATGCTGGAGTGACTGACAGAGAATCAAAATTAAAAACACCAGTTCGCATTAAAGGTCACTGCCTTATTAGAATTATTCATTCAAATACAATTAACTTACCCCTGCTCTGGGGAGAAAGGAAGAGTTTACGCCAGGGGGGAGGGACAACAAAAGCATTCTCCATTTATGGACTTTCTCCCATTTGAATTTTGTTCTCCCCAATGACTTCACAGATGTGGCAGGCAGCTGGAAACAAAACTGCAAAACACAGAGGTGTTTACTCTCATCTCATCGATACCAGGGAGGGATGAATGACATCCTGATGCTGAACAGGGAATAAGACTTGGGACAAATGGTTTTGTCCCAAGGACCTTGCTCAGATAGAGACGTGCAGAACAGCACAGAGATTGGATGTAGCATGGCACCCTGGTGGGCGGGATGGGGGGTGCGGTGTGCCTGGAAGGACCACCGCTCACCACTGCATACCAAGCCAGGTCATTGTTGGGTCATGGCTACCTGTGCAAAGCTAACCAGTCTTTGTTATTGCCACAGCAATAGCAATTTTTCTAAATTCAGAACTAATTTCCTTCTTTATTTCTTCCTCAATCACCATCGGCTTCACACAACCTTGGCATCAGATCCTAATATGGCCCTAAGCAGGTCATGCAGCCTCTCAGAGGCTGTCACATTTTTCTGAGAGAGAGAGAGGAGAGAAAGAGAGAGAGAGAGAGAGAGAGAGAGAGAGAGATGGAAGTCAAGTCAAGCCAGTGGAGTTGTTTGTTTATTTCAAGGATTAAATTCAAGACCATTTGTAACACTCTTGATTGCACTGCAGTCAAGTACATGGAAGCTTTGATAAGCAGTAACTGCTATGATTTGCTACCTATGTGTTCACAGCTATGCTGAATTGCAAAAAGGAGATTGCTTTACAAAGGTGCATGCCTTCAGTGAGTTTACAGTCTCCTAGAGAGCAGCCCCAAGAAAGGGAAGGCAGACTGGGATGACATCAACAGAAGCCCAAAGATTTTACCATAAAGTGTGCCTGGGGGTGCAGGACAGTGGGGAGAGCAACTGCAAACAGCATGAGCGTTCTCTTTCGGAGTGATGAACTATTGGTAAACTGGTCCTCATGGCACAGTTTAGTGGATTTATTTTTAAAAATTTATTTAAAACTGTATGTAATGAATTGATGGGCTTCATAACGCATTATAAACCATACCTTTATAAATGTACTAAATATACAAGGCAGTGAGAGAGTTGTACATAGAGATACCAACAAGGGTGTTGACTCCATAGAGGAAGACTGGCCTAGGGTACAAGGAACCAGTGTTAAGCTGAGTTTCCAATGACTGGATGAATACTGGCACACTACCAGCAACAAAAGCAAGAATCAAATCTATGGGACTGGTGGGATCAAATTAATTTGATGAGCTATGATAAATGTGAGTATAAAATGCTGTCCTCTTTTTATATAAAGGTGAATAACCTGTTCACCATTCCCAACATCATCACAAGGTGTTCTTGACCCGTGAGTATGAAAAATGGATCTAAATGTGTAAACTGTGCTCTTCCTCTATGTCACTGCCATGCAGATTCAATAACTCTGCTAATCCAGCTGTCCCAACATGAAGATGTAGACTAAGAGATAAGAACTTTGACCGAAAGAGTGTAAATTCTGCTTAGTGGATTTAAATGAAAGAAAAAAAAAAAAAAATCCAGGCCCTAGCACCGACTTATCAGGGACAGCAGTGATTTCCTCTGTGTACACACATGGGTGGGAACGGGTTCTGCGCCCTAATTTCTCCATGCACTTAGTTCTCAGGGAATTATTACCCGGTAACTATAAACTGGATTGTACATAGGCTCATTAACTTCTTAGTAGGTTACAAGAAAGAAATGATTGTTGAATTTGTATGCCATTTACCCTAAAGCACCAGAGAGAATACCAACTTAAGGACTGGAGAGATGGCTCCTTAGGGAAAAATGTTTGCTGTGCAAGCATAAAGACCTGAGTCCAGACCCCCAGCACCCACATACAAAACCAGGAGTGGTAGTATGCGCCTGTATTTCCAGTACTGGTGGGAGTGGCAAGAGACAGATCCTAGGAGAATCACTGACTGGCCAGCCAGTCTAGTCAGATGAGCAATCTCCAATCTCCTATATTAAGAACAGGTTGGGGCCAGATATGGTGCCATATCCTTCAACTCCAGCACTCAGTAAGGAGAGGCAGTCAGATCTTTCTGAATTTGGGTCTCCATGATATACACAGTGAGTACTAGGACAGCCTGGGCTACATAGTGAGCCTAGGGTAGTATAGATGGATGGATGGAGGGAGAGAAAGAGAGAGAGAGAGAAATAGCACTCAGTGGGGAGAGGCAGTCAGATCTTTCTGAATTTGGGTCACCATGATATACACAGTGAGTACTAGAACAGCCTGGGCTACATAGTAAGCCTAGGGTGGTATAGATGGATGGATGGAGGGAGAGAAAGAGAGAGAGAGAGAGAGAGAGAGAGAGAGAGAGAAGCACATACATTAGTTAGATAGTAACAGAGGAGTGCATTCTGATGTCAAACTCTGGCCTTCATATGCACATGAACAAACATACTGCAGTACACATAATATGCATGTGCACACACATATCACACACACACACACACACACACACACACACACAAGAGAAAGATAAAATACCAAGTTAAAAGTTCTTAGATATGGGCAAGATGGCTATAATCCCGGCTCTCCAGAGGTTAAGGCAGAAAGACAAGATTGAAGTTAGCCTGGCCTATAGAGTGAGTTAGTCCCATAACTGTAAGTCCCAAAATTGGACTGAATTATGAAAATTGTTAGAAAACACACATAACTAAAGAATATATGCCCATTTATAATAGTTAAAATGGGTTCAGGACAAAGTTTTGTACCTTTCAAAGTTGGCTTGCTAGGACCATTCAAGAAGTGAACTAGCATCTCCAGTCTCCTTTCTTGATGACCCAAGTTGGTAGAACACAACCCTCAAGCTAACTAGAAGGGTTGCCAGTTAAAGGCAGTAGGAAGTCTTGGAAATTAAGGGAGCTGTATCTGCCCTCTGTTGGTAACTTGGTTTCACAAGCACAGTATTTGCTTTTAGGGCTTACAGATGTGTTTTTAAAGCTACTGTCAAGTTAGAGCTGCTAAAGAATAAATTCATCCTTTGGACCAAAATATTCCAAAAAGATGTAATTTCAAGAGCTAAGTGAACCCCCAAGTCTATCAAAGACTGTCGAATGATAGCTTATCATTAGTTACACACATGGCAGCTTGTCCACATTCTCTGAGACTTTTGTTCTTTCTTTAAGCCTTGGCTCATTCCTTTTGGCCCTGAGATCATAGAAAAGTTCATCAGAGAAACTGACTCGGTGTATAATTATAGATATCAGAAAGCAAGGTGTCTCTGAGAATGAAACACAAAATCAGGTCAACAGTGGAGTCAAGGAAACAACCTGACTGTTTTGAATTTTCTAAAGGCTGTGGCTTCCGATAAAACAGCCTCCTGTACACGGTATCCCTACATTCACATGTCAGGATTAATGACAACAAGTCAAAACATGGTGTGTTTACTCAGCTTTTGTGTGGACACAGTGGCGGGGATGCGGTGGCTCTGGATAAATAAGACCCACAAACACTGCAAAGGGAGAGGTCTGTTTTCTAAACATGGTGATGTCTCCTGCTTATAGAGTTCAGGGTCAATTTTAAGGAGGAAATTCCTGACCAATTTTCCTACTGACATGGTTCAGGTTTCTTCATAAGGCTTTTCAAAACAATCGTTAGTCCATACTCACTGTTGTATGCTGTCTTGGGCAAGCACTGCTGATGTGTTGGGCCAGCTATGTCTTTGTTCTAAGAGACTGCCCCATGCAGTTTAAGATAATTAACAACAGCCTGAATTTTATCCACTAGTTTTCAGAAGCAACTGTCTGAATTGTCACAACCCAAAGCATCCTCAGACCTGGTTAAATGTCCCACGAGAAGTGAAAAGACACCCACTTGTTAAACCTCATTTGGCCTATCATTTTGAATATGCTCACCAAAAGATAAAAGTTTTCAGAGGCACCAGAGACAGCCACGAGTATAAGGGACCTACGACACACTACAGGTTGCTAAAATGGGAACTTACAGTTGTCCGCATATTGACTGTGAAATTAAACTAAGCCATTGCCTACCAAACAGAAACAACAAAAAGGAACTCTTAGGGAGTAAACATGAAGCATTAACCTGGCATGAAGGGACTCGTGTTGCCCCAAGTTAAATTCGGCCTTTTCCCCCCTGTAGACCATCCTGTGCTGAACTGAAAGGAATGATTGTCTTAGACTTTTTTATTTCAGGAAATGCCATCCCAGCTCAATGGGAAAACACAAGTGAGGTCATTTTTTTTTTTTTCCTTTTCAGACTAAAAAACATTCTCTTGAAAATTTTCAGTCATTTCCTTCGACACCCCCTAATTTATCCTTGGCCTTTCTTTAAGCACATTTTTAGAAATTCTTTTTGCATATCCATCTTCATTGGCACTTCTGGTGTTATAATGAGCCATTTGTTATAAACATTAGTGACGGTAATCAGATTTTAGTATGAAACCTTATCCAGCCAAAGTTCTGTAAGAAAGAGAAATGTAGACAATGTTACTGCAGAAATGGTTAATACAATTTAAATAAAAAGGTTTATGGCTAATTTCAACTGATTTAGTGAATTGTAATTACTGATTACCTATAGATCCTCCATAGCCTGGTATTTGAAAGATCAAAGTTAGCGAAAAGGCAGTGTGTAATTAGTTTCTGGCTTTGGAGCATTAGGTAGAATTACTGCAAAGAGGCAAAACTATCATTTTGTAGAGACCCTTAGGAGATTTATAATGATGGTAGATAAATATATGCATACAATATCAGTTGGTATGCTCAAATTGAATTTTCATGAGGAAACGTGGTTGGGGTTGTTCACAATACATGGGGATGTTATTTTAATATTGGTAGATGTTATTATCAGAAAATCATATCAAAAGATATGTCACCAGGGAAAAATATCATTTATAAATTGCTAATGAGTCCCAAACACTGTTTAGCTTGGAGGTGTGAGGCATCCCTTCACAATGTGCATTTCTGATCAAAAACAGAGGAGAGACAGCAGAAAGGAGAGCAGACCTGAATTCTTTCTTATTCTGTTCAGGAATGTTCCTCTAGGTCTGTGACTGTGTCCCATTGCTTCTTCCACATAAAAGACTCTGGATTTAGCTAATGATTGTTATTGCTTCTCATTGGTCACTTGGCTGATGAAGTAATATATGATGTTAGGGGTCATGGATCATATAGGTATTTATGTCCTCTGTGTGAGGTATAGTTGTTCAACTAGTATGTCTAGGAGAACATGTCAGAGAATCTCCTAAGTGACAGCAGGCATTGTCTGGGGACTTTGTTAGGATTCCTTAGCTTTTAATGCAAGGCAGATTTAGATGACCATCAGTCTGTACAACATAGCTCTCACTGAGTATATTCTCATAAGGCTAAAATCATTTCATGAGAAGAACTTTAGTCATAACTGTAGGTGTATCAAGGCCCCTAGCTACATCTGACCAGAAGCTAAATTATCTGTCTTCTGTGCCTCACTTTGGTGAATCCCCCACCCTGTGCTCTGTGGGTATATGGTGTGTGGTGTGGTGTGTGTGTGTGTGTGTGTATGTGTGTGTGTGTGTGTGTGTGTGTGTGTGTATAAGTGTGTACTACAGCATGCATGCACAGGACAGACACCAACCCCGGGCATCTGTCTTTTCCTTCCACCTTATTCACTTTATTTGAAACAAGGTATCTTTTGCTATTTCCTGTTGTATTCTTGGGTACCTTGCCTGTGAGCTTTCAGGGCTTCTCTTGTTTTAATTTTACGTGTGATTGTAAGAGCGGTGGTGTTACATTACAGGAGATGCTCCATACCACCCCAATCCTTAACTCTGGTTAAACTCTGGTTTGTGGGACCAGAGTTAGGGTCCTCATGTTTGTACAACAAACACTTTACCCACTGAACCATCTCTCCAGCTCCCATGCCACTGCATTAATGATAAGGAATAAACCAATCTTTCTCAGTCCAATGAACTGTCAGAACATATCTTCAATCCTACATGTTCTCTTAGATAAACTACTACCTGTGTTGGGGATAATCTGGAACTGTGTTTTATGGTGTATATATGGATCTTTGATTCTCTTGCCCCTTCTTGGGTCATCTTAAAGCAGAAAAGCACTGCTTTTCTCTGATGCAGTGTCATCTAGCTTTACTAAAGACCCACAATGACCCGGGTCTTGAAAAAATCCTTTGTTACCTCTGCTGTGTAGACCTGGTACCTACTATAACAAGTTTCATCTTTATGGGGATATCTGGAGACTTTCACTTCTCGTCTTAATATTAGGAATTGTGGGGAGCCGCCCGAGTCGCACCCACATTCGCCATTACAAGATGGCGCCTACATCCGGCCGAGGACAAGTTGTAAACAGGCTAGTGCGCATGTACCTGGTAATTTTCCACCTCAGAGTCTCAGCCTCTCTCGTGGCGTCATCTGGCCTAATGTGCGGGGAGCCAATGGGGAAGCTCCACGTCCCAGGCGAGCGCTGTGGCCTATATAAGGGACGGGTGTTCTGTTGTTCGGGGTCTCCACTCGTGGCAAGCTTATGCTCTCCCTCTCAAGATGCATTAAAGCTTTACTGCAGAAGGATCCTTTGTGTGCCGCGTCGTTCTTGCTGGCGAGACGGTAGCGCGGGACATCTGGTGCCGAAACCCGGGAACTTTGTCATCGTCAAGCACCTTTGGAGACCCCCTGGAAACAGGGAGGATTCAGAACTGCAGGGAGGTAGGTTCGGAAAGGCATGTTGACCCTGGGTCTTGACTTGGGATTGCCCCCTTTTTGGTCTAATGCTGTTGAAGCCTTGCTAATTGTGTTAAGTGCCCTCATTTTGGTTTTACTGTCTTTGTATTGCTGTGAACAAGATGAGGCTTGTGTAGATGCTGTAAGGGAGGGGCAAATCACCCTTGAAAGGGTCCAGGACACCATGTCAGAATCCGAACGGAGTGAGAGGATGGGTACCCAAAAGGAAAGAGATCTCAGCAAGGAAAAAGGACCTCCTGGTAAGTCTAAGGACGAGGGAGAGATTGAGGACAAAACGGGAAAAAAGGAAAGAGATCTCAGTAAGGAAAAAGGACCTCCTGGTAAGTCTAAGGACGAGGGAGAGATTGAGGACAAAACGGGGAAGAACTGTCCCCCCGACAGGGCTGTGAACAAAAGTTGCCAGGACTCTGTGTTACTTCCATGCAATATGACAGATTTACAAAAGCAGCTAACCTGTCTAAAAGTCTTTCACAGTATATGTTACAGAATTGGACCCTTAAATTTGATGAAACCTTGCGAGAACTGCGGACAGCAATTATTCAGATCAACTCCACCCGTCTTGACCTGTCCTTGACCGAGGGCCTCTCTTCATGGATTTCTTCGGCAATTTCTTATTTCAAGGAATGGGTGGGGGTGGGATTGTTTGGAGCAGCGCTCTGCTGTGGGTTGGTGTTGCTCCTATGGCTCATCTGCAAACTCAGGGCCCAGACTAAAAGAGACAAGGTGGTCATTGCGCAGGCGCTTATTGCCTTAGACCAAGGAGCCCCGGCCGGTGTTTGGCTGTCCATGCTTAAGCAATAGCAGTAGGTCGCCAGCCAGACAGTTCTTGCACACCCGCGAGTCTAGTCTCATTGCACCGGGTAGAGTGTTTGGTCTGAGCAGCTCTTGAGGGATGTCGAGCAAAGCATCGCACAAGGCGGTCATCATTGTGGGCCGCCTTGGGAGATATGTCATCTACATGAGGGTTGAGTGCCCTAGTTTCCCTCCCTCTAAAAAACGGCACTGGGCGGGTCAGGAAGACCTCGGGCGCGCATGAGCTTAGGGGTAGTCTCCTGTACAAGGCCCAACCTTTTGGTCAGGGGATTTGACCTCTGTCTCCGCCCTCTTAAGAGTGTCCTACTTTGCTTACAGAAATGAAAAGGGGGAGATGTGGGGAGCCGCCTGAGTCGCACCCACATTCGCCATTACAAGATGGCGCCTACATTCGGCTGAGAACAAGTTGTAAACAGGCTAGTGCGCATGTACCTGGTAATTTTCCACCTCAGAGTCTCAGCCTCTCTCGTGGCGTCATCTGGCCTAATGTGCGGGGAGCCAATGGGGAAGCTCCACGTCCCAGGCGAGCGCTGTGGCCTATATAAGGGACGGGTGTTCTATTGTTCAGGGTCTCCACTCATGGCAAGCTTATGCTCTCCCTCTCAAGATGCATTAAAGCTTTACTGCAGAAGGATCCTTTGTGTGCCGCGTCGTTCTTGCTGGCGAGACGGTAGCGCGGGACAAGGAATAGTTCCTCTACCAACAAGCTGGCTTACTTTCAATTTTATAAAGAATTCCAGTTGTGCAATTTTTTTTCCCCTGTCTTTCCCTACCAACATCCATTTCCAAAAACTTTAGAATTAAATGGTTCTTCCTTGATGTGCAAAGGATTTAACGACAAACAATTGTGGCTCAAATCTCCTTCGTTTCACTTAATGTAATACTACACATGTTCCTTTCCATAATCTTTCTCACTTACTTCTAACTTACCCTATCTTGCTCTAAACTAGGTCTTTGTAAGTCATTTTAAATATTTCCAGGAATCAGATACAGTACAATGAAATTACTGTTGTCTAGAGACCATACATTCTGTTTTCTTCACATTAACTAATAAGCTAGGCAGGTCTTTAGGGAAATCAGAGCAGCTAATTGTCATGTTTTCTGTAGTTTAATCATGAAATTCTTATAATTCCTTCATGAGGTATCACACTACCAATTCGACCTACTCTTGGCTTGCATAGGCTGAGTCAAAAATGAGGAAACTAGAAATTATAAGATGGGAAGGAAGGATTCAAAGAGAAGCATGAGATGTTCACAGGAATGTCATGGAAGCCTGCAAACATGGATCCATGGATATACAGATTCAACATTGTAAAAATTACAGAGGGAACACTGTGTAGGGCAGAATGACATTACTTGCTGAGTTTCCCTGTGCTGCCGTGAAGAATTACTAACCATTCCTAACAAATTCCTATCACTTGTCACTCTGGAAGATGCTAAATAGAGTGCCCGAGTCTGCAGCTTCTAGTAGTAACAATACCCACAATCCCACAATATACAACATGTCTCCTATGGCTTTTGATGTGCAATTCTATTCAGAGCTCTGTTTATTTGTATATTATACAACGTATCTCTGTATATATTCTGTCTTGCTCACACAGCAGTTGCTTTTTTCCCCCACTTTGGCTTCAGTTGAAGGTATGCTGGTGTGTGGTTGACTGTTTCTTAAGGTTCACACACACACACACACACACACGAACACCCCCAGAGTTCTAATGCTAAAATGAAACCCATTTGCACCATATCTCTTCTGTGTCAGAGACCATTTCAGATACTTCACTAGGTTCAGGGAAAATCATTTTAGATTACCTAACTTTTCCACTTTGAAGAAGACAAAGTTGATTAGCTGCAAAATATTGGCCCAAATAGAATGGACAGTGGTAGGCATTGTCTTAAATCTCCTTGTGATATAGGAAGGGTTTGCTTATGGAAGCTATTTGGCAAAGAGGAAGGGGATGGTGGGAAAGCTTTCTTGTGATTGTTTGTACTCTTGGCCAATGTGCAGAGTAGATCTAACACAGTAATGAATACTTAAGAGCAAATTACCTTGCGTGTAATCATTTTAAACTTTACCGAAGGTGATAAACTTAATCTATAGTGTCAGTAACCTGAACAGGAGTTCCTTTGGAATAGGGAAGAGAGGCTGTGGCTAAAAAGGAGGTCCTGTAATTTAAGAGTGAAATATCCTAATATACTCATGTGCTTGAACTCTTGATCCCTCACTAGAGAAGCTCCTTGAGGTGAGACATTGCTGGAGGAAGTGGGTCACTGGAAATAAGCTTGCTTCCTGACTGTGGAAGCAATGTAACGAGCTTCCTAACTCTGTAGGCACTAGGCCTTTCTAAGCATGGCGAGGAGTAAGTACTTGATATGCAAGCAAAAATTATTCCTTTATTTGTTAATTTTCTTCCTGTTATGTATTTAGTCAGAACAGTTAGAAATGTAGCAATATAGTAAGGTTATAGAATCATGAGAGTGTCTGTTTCTTCACCTGAACACTGCTTGGAGAATTGCTGTTTTTGAAAATGTGTTGTACTCTGTACATGTACATGTACATGCTATCATATATATATATATATATATATATATATATATATATACATATGTGTGTGTGTGTGTGTGTGTGTGACACACACACAAGGTCTCATGTTGAGTACTTGGCCTATGGTTATTCAGGCAGTTAAAGAACAACTCGACACGCTGTCTAGATGACAGTTATAGGCAATTTGTATCCCATCACCAGTTTCAATTCCATTCTCTGCTTCCTGATCCTCTTGGTCTCAAACTTCCACCTCACACTGCTGCCATTAGAGATGTAGATGTCCCGTTACCATTCCTTCTCTGTCATTATAGACTATATCCTGAAACAATGAGCTAAAGAGAACCCTGCTGACTTTGAGTTGATTCTGTTGGGGATTTGTCACAGCCATGAGAAAAATAACTAAGGCACTGTGTTCAAAGGATTTGAATGAGATTACTAGGCAGTCACTAATGGAACCAACTAAATAAAGAGTTAATCACTTCTATGGCAAGATGCTAGGCCAGTATTTAAATTTTTTTGAATAAAGTAAGTAGATTCCCATGTGATGATTTAGAAATATTCCTAAGTATCCTAAGTAGAGTGAAAATGGTGCTGAACGTGTAGTGTGTGCGTGTGCATGTGTGTGTGTTGGCATGCACTCTAAGGAGGTTACTCATCTATTCATAGGTGTTTATGTTTAAGAACACACTAAATGCCTGAGTAATGGCCAAAGGAACATAAACATAAAGCTGAATGAAATGGAAATCAAGATAGAATTGAAAAAATTAGTAACCCAACTAGAAAACTCAGAAGAAAGCCTTATGATGAATAGATCAAACTATCAGGAGTCAAGGGTAAAGGAGAGGAATTAGACCATGCAGCAAAGAATGTGAAAAGTTTAAGACATGACACAAAACACACACACACACACATTGTGGTGGGGGGTCCTATAGGAAGTGTGGAATATCATGAAAAGACCAAACCTTCAAAGCACCAAAATAGATGGAGAAAACTCTCAGGTCAATGTTATAGACCAGATCTTTAACAACATTGAAGAAGAACCCCATCCCCCACCCCCCACCCCCCACCCCTCACCCTCATAACTAAGGAAAGACTTGCCCATGCAAATACATGAAGCACACAGAACACCAAAAGAGACAGGGCCAAGAGGAAACATTCCCTGGTATATCACACAAATATCCAGAACAAAGAAAGAATATTGAAAGCTGCAAGAAATAAGTCACATATAAAGGAAAGTCCTTTCAAATAACTGATTTCTAAGTAGAATTAATTGCAAATGGGATTCTATACCAGTTGGCAGAGGCTTTGGCTCAAATGGAGAGGAGAGAAAGAGAATGAAGTTAGCTCCCACAGGAAGTTGAATTGTTTATATTGTATAAATATTTAGCTATAGCTTCAAAATTTTAAGCTCGTAGGGCAGAATGACACACCATCTCATGGCTTCTGCTATCACTGATGGCTTGGTTTAAATAACTGAAGGCCAGTGTCACAAGCCTTTAGTTGTATCCAGCCACAAGTAGAAACAGAACCACAGTGAGTAATGATGCCTGTCATCTGTCTATTCTCAGTGATGAAACACACACTAACTTTTGACATGCATTATTTCATTATCTCTGAAGCTCTGAGGACATAGAAACACTTAAGGCGTCCTACATTCAAGCGAAAAGTGAGAAGCCTCTATTAGATCTTCTGCGACGTGTTTGTGATTTCTCATTTTGTTCTTCGCTTTGCTTTTTTATTATTATTCTTTTTGCTTTTGAGATCGGATTGTACGTGGCCCACACTGGCCTCTAGATCCCTATGTAGACAAGGATGGACGTGGATTCCTAGTCCACCTACCTACCTCTCTGCTAGGATTACAGGCATGCCCCCTCACACCCAATTTATGCAGCACTGGGGATTGGACCCAGGGCTTTGTGCATGCTAGGCAAGCACTCTACCAACTGAGCTACAGCCCCAGGCCCCTCACTTTCTCTTTGAAATCAAGAGCACAAGTCACTTCCATCATTAGCCTAATCCAATCAAACATACATTCACTGCATAAATGAGGGAGTCTAACACACCACACAATCCCCTCTATGACTACTTTGAAAATCTATAAAAAGCCTTTTCTGGAACAAATGCCTCCCTCTTCTTTGTCTGCCCTGTCTCCTTCTTCCCCTTGCTTCTGCCACTGTGTAAATCTCACGCTCTACATCAGAGAACAAGTTTTTATCAGAGACTCCACATTTAAGGATTGCGGCATGTGGCTCCCTAAAATAGAAAGCTTTGTGACCTTTCTCAAAATCCTCCCTATCCCATATATCCTTCCCAGATACACAGCCCATTCTTTCTAGGGAAGGAGCAGTGTAAAGAATGCACAGCCAGCAAGAGGCTTTGGAGCCCAGCGGGCTGGATGGATGTATGCATATACATGGGATCAGGGTGAACCGGATGGACTGTCTCTCCCAGTGAGTGAAAGTCTTAAACCGAGATTAACCTTGAAGCTCAAATTAGATAAAAACAAATAGAAATTTCTCCACAGGAATAAGAGCTTAATATAAAGGAGAAGTATTCCGTAGCCCACATAACTTTAATTAAGATGAAAGGGTTTCCGAGTATCTGCTTCCTCGACAATCTTATGTTTAAAGATGTGTGTTGTTCTCAGCATGAAGGAGCTAGTCTACTCAGCTCATTATTCACTCTTCCAAAGGCCTACTTCAGGAGCTCCTTTGAAAAGCCTGAGCATTCGCTGCCAATTTTTTCCCCAAGCGTGCCTTCCTCTAGGCTTTTGTTACATTCTTCGGGAATCTGGAGACCCCTTGACTATAAGACAGATATATGTCTTATATGACACCCCTTCCAGTTGACATCAACAAGGATAGGCATACCTACTTTTTCTAGAAGCTGCAGAAAGTTGGGAATGGGGATGGCCAGCTGCCTGTGTAATTAATTTCTCACATGGAATTTATTAGAACACGTCTCTTTTTCTAAGATCGAGAACATCTATCAGGAAGCAGTGGGGGCACGAAAACAAAAACAAAAAAGTACAGCTAGCAGGTAAACACTTTGAAAGGCTGAAAAAAACTTCCCCGGTGTTGCTGAAAGATCGACAGGAGGTTTTGAAAAGTCATCTTAGTGGTAGAGTTTTGATGTTTGGAGTAAACATTCTTCGATTTCCTTCTCTGCTTCTAAATGATGGCTGGACATCAGGCACAAGTT
>JADRCH010000017.1:4946485-5017129 GCA_019843965.1 Rhynchomys soricoides
AGGGTTTCTATCGTGGCAGAAGGATTAAATTAGATAATGCATGCAAAATCTATGTGTGCATGAGTCGCAATAAGTATTCAAGTAATGTGAATGAGAACAGGTGTCCAAAATGCACATGCATAAACTGTTTTCTGATGGTTGAGCTTCACCTCTAGGTGGGATCATTATTTAATGATTTACCTAATTATTTAATATTCCAAGGCCATAGCCCCCATGGTGGTAAATCATAGATAATATTTGTTAGCTTGAAAGAGTTGTTGCTAACACTAAGAAGGAGTATAAGGTAACTGCTCAGGCTAGTAAGAGCTTAATAAACGGGAGAGCCTGATGATTCTTAAATCAATGGCGTAAGGATTGGCAAGGCGTTGTGTTTGGGACAATAGAAAATGGAAGACGAGTTTTTATGATTATCTTCAGAGACAAAGTTAAAGTTGTTCATAAAATATAGGACAAATTCTTGATGCAGACTGAAAGGCCAAGAAGCCAGAAGACTGTCCCAACAAAGCTTTTGTAATTAGAAACAAAAACAGTAGTCTGTTATCCAAGTATAACAAGCATGGGAAATAAGAGATATCAGCTCCTCCCATCCACCAAGGCCTAAGTTCTTTGGGGAATCACAGTACCAGTGTTGTCATTGTTGTCGTTGTCGTCGTCGTTGTTGTTGTTGTTGTTTAAAGCAAAGGCAGTTCACAATGAAATAAAGTGAAGAATTCAGTTTTATACTGAGGTTTCAAGTCTTATTCTACCATAGCTCATTTTCCCTGTATAGTGCCTACCAAGAGTAGGCTGGCTGGAGCGTACTCTCCTGTATGAATATAATCAGAAATAAAGTGCTCGAATGCATTCAAGACAGATTACTGCTCCAGAGCCTACATGAGCAGCAATTTCTCACAATTTTGCGAATTAATACCCTACAGAAATATTACTCAAAGCATCACTTGCACAAAGTTCAATGGCATAAAGTATGTCAACACCCAAGTGGGTCTTGTTCACATCAGCAAGGAAAAATAACTATATATCAATTTAACAGAAACCCAAGATGGCTGAGTGATCCACCCACGAGATCCCTTCTGAGAGAGAGAGAAGAGAGAGAGAGAGAGAGAGAGAGAGAGAGAGAGAGAGAGAGAAGCAAGCTGAAATACCCCAGGAAGGGGAGTCAAGGCTGATTGGCATTTCTGCACATACATTTCAGAGTAGTTGCTATTTTCTTTTGTGTAAAAAAGAAATAAAAAGAAAAAAAACTTTTCCCTTTTCTTGAAGTACCAAGTCTTTCGTTCCCCACCCATCATAAAAAAGACACCAGTATTAGAATATGCTGCCTGCAATGATAAACTTAGGAATGGTGAGTGTTTATCATAGCAGGAAGACACTGGGGAAAGACTGGGGTGGTAGCCAACTGAGACAAACACTGCATTAAATGGGGTTCAGCCACTCAGAGGCATCTAAGTCATACCCCAAACTGTGAAAATTTAGGATCTTAAGGGAATCATAAGCATCTCCATGTTTATGTATATCGTTTCATATTTTCATATTTAGTGAAATACATGGCCATTCCTGCACCTAAGTAGCAAGTTTACTGTCACTTCTCAAGGTCATGGGAACTGTGTGTTACTGCACACAGTAGAAGCAGCATCTGTTTTGTTTTGCTCTCTCTCTCTCTCTGCATGTGTGTGTGTGTGTGTGTGTGTGTGTGGTTTTCATTTTTGTTTGTTGTTTTAATTTCATTTTATGTATATGGGTGTTTTGCCTGCATATATGTCTGTGCACCATGTGCATGCTTCATACCCACAGAGACCAGAAGAAAACATCAGATCTCCAGTGTCTAGAATTATAGACAGTTGTAAGCCACCACATGGGTGCTGATAATTGAAGCCAGGTCCTCTGGAAGAGCAGCCAGTGCTCGTAACCACTGAGCCAGTTCTCTACTCACTGTAACATCTGTTTTAATACTGTTAGTTCTAGCTCTTGAGCATCCAAAATCCAGATCAAAATCCCTAAGCATACTTGGCTCTCAATGGTAGGTTCACAGTCAAGGAAGAGGAGCACACCTGGCATCAGTGATAGAGCCCTTTAGTCTCTCCTATTTATTTATTCCTACTGTCATTTGAATGCATCACCCCCAAGTCTCATACTGTAAAAGCTCCCAGCACGGAGCTACTGGAAGATGGTTTGTTCTGTTGAACTTTGGCTTTTCTCTTCTCCAGTGTTTCTCTCTCTCTCTCTCTCTCTCTCTCTCTCTCTCTCTCTCTCTCCCCTACATCCCACACATCCCACTGTTTCTCCATATCTGTCTCAGCTTCCTGACTCAAAATGTACACAATCACGCTGATAAACAGTCCTGCAGAGATGGCTTTTACCAGAGACCCAAAGCACGGGGCCTGTAGACCCCGGCCTTAAATTTAAAGATTCAAGAGCCAAATAGAACAACTCTTTCCTTCCCAAGATGCCAGAGTCTGATATTAAATTACAGAAGTATTTTATGGTGCATTACAGAACAGAAGTAATCAGTCATTATAGAGCATAGAAAGTTGATTACTACAGATCTAATGAAACTTGAGTACCCACTGTGTATAGGCACTGCTCTGGACTACAGGCCAGCAGTAGGGCAGACAAGACCCTTCTCATAAAGTTAGGCACAGTTAGTGATATGATGTAAAATTTTCCTCCTGTGGCCTTGATGCTGTCAAAGTCTGAGACTTTTTAAAAACATTTCAGGTTTCAAACATTCAGATTAGAGATGTTCAGTCTTTGTTCTAATCTGGGCTTTGCTTTCCCGTGACTTATTTCATACCCATTAACATCTTACTTTTATTTATAAATAATTTTATTAATAAAGAATCTGGAAAATTGTTTTTTTTAAAGGCAAGGACTAAACTTTAAAATGTGATTGTTTCTGGGTTAGTGGCACACCCCTTTAAACCCAGCACTCAGAAGGCTGAGGCAGGCAGCTGTCTGTGAGTTTGAGGCCAGCCTGGTATCACCACAGTGAGTTCTAGGACAAACAGGGTCATGCAGAGAAACTGTCTCAAAAAAAAAAAAGATTACAGGTCTGTAGTATGTCTGATCATTTTATTTCATAGGGTTTTTTGTTGTTGTTTTGCTTTTTGGTTTGGTGTGCATTAGGTTGGGGTTGGTTGGGTTGAGTTGGATTTTTTTGTGCCTGTTTGGTGTGTCTTTTACTTGGTCTAGATTACTGGCAGATACAAAATAAGTAATTACATAGAGTCCTTGAACCTGCCATTCTATTTGTTTCCTCCCTGTTAAAAATTTTGGTGCACACTTTTCAAATGTCAAAATCAAGTTCTTAGGCAGAGTCATGTCCTTAGTTCTATGACATGCTGTCCCCTGGACCGCTCAACCTCTAAGATGGTGTTACAGTCAAAAGAACTGTTCCAGAGTGCAAAGAAAGCAATGGACTCTTTATGCCTTCTGTGAAAAAAAAAATCCAACATTAACATCTTTCTGCTTTTGCATTCAGTGTGAAATATTTAATTCAGCCCTGAGTTGAGAGTTTTTAGGAATTTTAAAAATCATTTGTTGAACTAAGGGCTTCACTTCTCCTGTGAAGTTTATCATTTCCTGGTATTAGATACAGCTTTTCATTTAATTAATTTTAATACAGTAATTTATTTTTATATTTTCCTCTAATCTTGTCAACCCAGTGTGGATTTTGCTTTTAATAAAGAGCAGGGTAAGCTACTTAAAGCGGACTAATTGGACGAAGCCTGGCTTGTCCATCCGATCAGAACGGACATTTGAAGGAAGATGGGGGCTGGCCAGGCCAGCCAGGGGAAGGGTAGAAGACTCGTGCTTAGAATCTCCAAAGGGCCGGAGATACAGGTACACTCATCAAGTGCAGAGGCTAAAGGTACGGTGGGCGCTCCAACAGACCCTTCAGAAAATCAGTCTCCCACGTGGCTTAAGCAGCAAGCCTAATGGCTGCTAGAAACAAGAGACGGAAGCTGAGTGGGTTGTAATTCACTATGCAGTCCTATAGGTACTTTGTCCTCTGGTAATATTGTAGAAACAAGCCTAGGCACGTGCGTTGTTCTGGTCTCTGAACTCTAAATATATATATATGTCTCCTATACGTAAACCATAATTGTCTTCTTCACAAAGAATCCTGATTTCCATTTTGATTTGCCTTCAGTGGAGACTGTGTGAGAGAGCAAGTAGATGCTAGACTCTGGGATTTAAAAAATAAAATATATTCTGTCCAAAAGAAGATTACATAGTATTGAAATAGAAAATCCAAGAAGACCTCAATCATTCTTGAGCTGAGCTGGCCTGTGCTCATTTAGGCCACTGAGATGTAGTTAGCCGTTGAGGTCAGCAGTTCCAAACTGAGGCTGTTTGGGGTTGCACTGCGTATGAACCATTATGTACGACTGCAGACTTTGCCATCTGTAAACCAAGTGTATAATATTGTTTGTCTGGTGTTTTTAGGGGATTAGACTAGCTGGTATAAATGTGATGCGTCATGGTAAGCTCTGTGTGTTACTATTATTTGTGAAGACATGGTATCAGCAAATGACTGAAGCCTAGTCCTGAATGGCTTAAGTCATGGGAGTCCACTGGCTCACTTCAAAAACAACTGCAGATGTGTACATTTTATCTTCACATTCTCCAGTCCCTCTGCCCTTTCTCTTAGCTGACGCCTCTCTCAAGCAAGTTCCCTTCCTCGGTTTTATCACCACCACACACCCTGACCACAGGCTACTCCCCAAATCAAATGAGAGATTCTGTTCTCCCGGGGCCCTGAACTCCTATACCCCACCCACGACCCTGCGTCCATGGACAGGCTTGAGACACAAAGACCAGCCCTGGAGTGTTCCTGGAACTCAAGACAGACAGACCCATATCACATGCCAGGAGGAGTAAGGACAGGAAAGCTGCCTGTACAGTGCAGAGGCCGCAAATGTAGAAGCAGAGCATGTGGGTGTGGTACAGAAGACAGCCCGGACCAACACACTAGAGTCTTCTGAAGATCCATGTTGGCAAAACAATTTCCCTGTTGTGCTGAAGCTTTGGTGTCATAGACACTACAGGGATTCCCCCGCAAGAGCAAGTCCTGGTTTTGCCAAATGTGTTTTACAATAGAATTTATGATTGACCTGTTTAAGTGGCTTTGATTAAAACAGATTTTGCCTAGAGTCTAACTGCTTCCACATTGTCTGTGTTGTAGATTCACCTCTAAAATGCTCCACAGACAAAGATGATGAATGTCAATCATTCAGCAGCTTTCCTTGGGCAGAGATGTTGTTCTTGCTACTGTGAACTTATTCTTCAAGAAAACTAACCTGGCAGGACAGTGGTGGCGCAAGCCTTTAATCCCAGCACTCGGGAGGCAGAGGCAGGCAGATTTCTGAGTTCAAGGCCAGCCTGGTGTACAGAGTGAGTTCCAGGACAGCCAGGGCTACACAAAGAAACCTTGTCCTGAAAAACAAACAAAAAAACAAAAAAAAGAAAACTAACCTGAGTCAATGTATGTTTATGTATATACATAGTGGATAGATATACATATATGTGTATGTGTCTATATCTACATATACATATGCATATATACTATATGCATACACCTACACATCATATAGAGTACTACATATTTATATCCATATAAGTATACATATACATTATATACATATATAAAATCCCAACACTTAAGGGGCTAAGGCAGTAGTAATGCAAATTTGCAGCCAGACTGGGCCACATAGCAAGAATACATGAGTACTGGAATTATAGGCAAACACTACTGCTCCTGGTTCCCACCTGCAAGAAGATACCCACACCTCCATCCTTTCTCAGTCCCTCCACCTTCTCCTCTGGCAGTCCTCTGACCCTTCTGACATTAGGTAAAATATGGCTGTGCTAACAGACGAGGAGGCAGAGGATGTAAGTGAAGGGGCTAGTCAATGACCGTAGACATCAATAGGATCATGTTGACTTCTGTCCCCATCGATTCCATTTTACTCAGGCTTTGAAGCAGGCAAATAGAGTAAGGATGGGACTTAGAGAAGGGGTGAGTGACAGATGGTGTTGGCCAGGCAGGCTCAGTGAGCTTACTTGGCAGGAGAAAGGGCCTACCTGAAGCTTAAGGTTTTAAAAAGATAGATGTGTGCCTCCAACAGAGCCCTGTATAAGGAGAGTGGTGATAACTGATCACAGTGATGTAGGAGAGGCAGGCAGGAAGTCTTGGTAAATTTGGATAAAGAATTTGGATTTTATTCCAGTGAATGCTTGGGTAAACTTTCGGTACTTCTGGATCTTACTAAAATCTTGACACTATAAGAAAGCAAGAATTAATTTGTAAGTGTTCATTAAACTAACAGGTCAAATCTCCTGGTTATTACACATCTTTAATTCTTTGAACAGTTCTTAGCATTGTTCCAATACCTTCAACTCCAAATCGCTTGTCTCTAGGACCTTGTCCTGTGGATTCACCTCTAGAACTTGTCTCAGACAATACAGGTGGGAGTAGTCATTCAGCATGTATTCCCTGGGCAGAGATGGTACCCTATCACTGTGACTGTAAGTTCAGCATTTTGGAATGAATGTAAATATATTTATGTCTCACCATCTTAGAATAAAATGTAACTGCACACATTTTATAAACTCATGGAGGTTGAAAGATTACATGTGTACATACCAAACTCCAATGGCCAAGCCTGACCAGAAAGTCATATCCTTAAGGGTGGAGATTTGTGTGAAAGCCAGGACTTCTCTTTAGTAGGGATTTTTTTTTTCTTTCTCTTCCTTGGCATTTTCAGGAAGAACCATTTGTCCTCTTCTGAGGATGCTAATTATACTGTCATTATCTCAGAAAAAAGCTCACAAGCATGCTACCCTACCCATTCAGAGATCTTGGAATTATAAAACATTTTTCCATGTGATAGAAAATATATGATTTTAAGGCTCTTTATTTAAAGATTCTTATGAGTGATTATGGAGGGTTAAGTAAAGAATGTACTAGAATAAAACGTTCACCATAATATTGATTTAGCTGTGTGCTTTTCTATTGTTATATAATGTATCAACATCCCTTTATGAAGCTGGGATTTAGTCAGTACAGTATGGCTGGGAGGTTTGTTTAGTGTCTCTGACAACTTTTTTTTTTAAAGTTATGTTCTATGATGATCATATAATCTTTTTATGATGAAACTAAAATTAGACACTATAATTTTTCTCATGTCTGAAAAGAATTAGTAATTGAAAAATATCCTAATTTTTTTTTTTAACTCAGTAGAGGGGCCACCCACACTTAAGAAATGTCTGTGACTTTTCTGGTTGCTGTGACAGGATACCTGGCAATAACCACCTAAAGAAAGAAGGGTCTATTCTGGCTCGTGGTTTGAAAGCACTGTTGAGCAGAAAGGCACGGTGGAATGAGGTTATGAGGTTGCTAGTCATAGTACTTCTATCAGGAAGCACAAAGAAACTAACACTGATGGGTTAACCCCCTTTCTCCATTTTATTCAACCTCAAACCCCAGGCCATTGGGTTGGCTCCCGGATTAGGGCCTTTTCATCTCCATTAAACGTCTCTGGAAATATTACCAAAAACATGCCCAGAGGTTTATCCCTGGTTGATTCTAAATGCAGCCAAGGTGATTGATGATAGAGATCAGCCGGCAGTGGGGGCGAGCAGAGTTGACTAAGGCTCGTTTGGTATCCAAGTGTCAGCTCCTGGAGTTTGGGTTGATGGCTGTCTTCCCACAAAATTTTGTAGCAGAGGGTCAGCGAACAGTTTCCTAAATTTCAATAATTTCAAAAGTAATATGCTGGGAAGAAATAATTGACTGAGCTTTGGTCATAAAATTTAAAGTTGTTTAACTCAGCCTCAGATCTTATAAAGTGATAAATGTGTCTCTCCCTAATTTGTTCAACATCTATGTAGCAAACACATGAGAATATACTGCTTATTTGACAAGCATTCACTTACTGCAGGCCAGAGCTATCTCATCCCCTCTCCTCTTCCTCCTGTTTTTGGGTGTGTTGTCTGCATGTATGTCTGCACATCACTTTGTGCCTGATGTCTGAGGAGTCCAGAAGATGGCATCAGATCCCAGGACTGAAGTTACAGATAGTTGTGAGCCACCATGTGGGTGCTGGGAATTGAATCCAGGTCCTCTAGAAGAGCAGTCAGTGCTCTTAACTGCTGAGCCATCTTAGTGCTATAGGTATAGATGTTAGCATTCTGTCTAAGTTCTGCCCCAGTTACAACCAGGTGTGCCTGACACTATAAAAGGGGCTGCTTGCCCCCTCTTCTAGCTCTGTTGCTCTCTTGCTCTTGCCTTCCTGCCCTCACTCTCTCCCCATTCCCTTCCCCCCTCTCGCTCCCTGTGCTCATGGCCAGCCTCTACTCCTCTACTTCTCTATTCCTTCTCCTCTCCTCCTCTTCCTCCACCTCCACCTCCTCTCTCTCTCTCTCTCTCTCTCTCTCTCTCTCTCTCTCTCTCTCTCTCTGCCTCTACTACCCTCTTAACTCCCCTCCCCATGCCCTGAATAAACTCTATTCTATACTATACCCTAGTGTGGCTGGACCCTCGGGGGGGGGGGGGGGAGGGATGCCTCAGCATGGGGCCACACCCCTTCCCCCACACCTCACTACCCCTCCATAGAACATATCCCCCCTCTCTATCTTTTTATAAACACATCAGTAGATCTTTTTGTTACTTCTTCATAACGCAGAGTAGCCTCTCTAGTTTATCAGTCTGATACTTAGACACAGGTGACATGCCTTACCTGAGATCCCAGAAGCCTTGGTGACATGGTGACTGTCACACCCTACAGCCAGCCTCCCTATGCTCTCAACTTCACCTCATACAGCTGTTGGGCACTGTGTTATGGTTTTGATTTCAGCTGTTCTAAACATCAGGATGTTGGATGTCTTATCCTCAAGTAACTCATAGTTCTATGGGAAGACAGACAACAATCCAATAGTGACACTAAATGATGAAGTACCAAAAAAAGTAATTACAAAATCCAATAAACCTAGGATGGGAAACGTAGAAAATGTGTGGGCACAGGTGCAAAATGGGCATTTGTGTTTTGGTGAATGTAATGACTATTCCTGGTTGTCAACTTGACTATATCTGGAATGAACAATAATCCAGAATTGGAAGGCTCACCAGATCTTGAGGCTAGAAGACACAAGTTTCTGACCTGGATTTGGCATGGAGATCTTGAGGCATAGTATCTCTGAAAAGCTTAGGTCTAGGCAAGGTAGTACATGCCTTGAATCCCAGGAGACTAAGGAGATCTCTGAGTTAAAGGTCAGCATGGGACAAAATAAGTCCCAGATCCAGGCATGGTGGCATATACCTTTAATATGGATCACACCTTCTGCTAGAGACTTACATAAGAAGTCTTACATTGGAAGAAGGTAGATTCACTCTTCACTTCTTGAATTTACTTGTCAGCACATCTGTTGGAATCTACTTCTACAGAAGATCAGCTGAAACAACTAGCCTTGTGAGTCTGAGCAACGACTAGATTCTTGTACTTCCAATTTACAGTTGACCATTCATTTTGGGGGAATATGTAAGTCATCATATGGGCATGACTGTAAGTCATCATAGTAAATTCCATCTATATAGAAAGATAGTCCATATGTTCTGTGACTCTAGAGAACCCTGACTAATACAGTGAATGGCAGGCTGCTTTTCTGAGTTATTCTACTTCCTCACAGTCGTTACTATCTGGATTGGAGAGGTAGCTTTGGGCCTATGGGAAGGACAGAAAAGGATCGACAACACATTCCTGTTTTATGTATGGAGGGCTGTGTGTGTGAACCCAATGCAAAGGCACATAAAATAGTTCTCCCTTGAAAAAGAATCAGACACCATTTATTTGAACAGGAGTGTGTGTATCAGTGGTTCCTCAGGGCTCTGCCAATACTGCCACTACTATGTACCTGTTAAAGTTGCTTCTTTTGGTGAAGGAAGAGTGTCATCACAGCATAAGGTATCATGTAGTGTAAAACTGTGGTTGCTTTTTGTTGTTGTTGTTGTTGTTGTTGTTGTTGTTTGTTTTTTGCCAGTACAGGTTTGTGAATTTAAAAAATATTTTATGAGTTCTTTGAAAATTATATGCAATCTATTTTGATCATATTTACCCCAACTCCTATGTTCTCCCAGATCTACCCACATTTTCCTATCCCTACCTATTCCCATCTCTCTCTCTTTTTTTTTTTTTTAAATTTCACTCAGTAACCCAATAAAGTTCAGTTTATGAAGTTCATATACTTTTGGGTATTGGGTCATCTACTCAGGTGTGGTCTATCTGCCAGGATCCATACTTTTAAAGAAAATTGACTCTTCTTCTCCAAAACACCATCAACTATTCATAGCCGCTCAGTTAGTGGTGGGGCTCATGACCCCTTCCTTGCCCATTCATGCTAGAATGTTGATTGCCTTGATCTTGGGCTGATCTTGTGCAGGCGACCACGACTGCTCTGAGTTCACGAGTGCAGCATCCTGTTGTCTCTAGAAGATATTAGTTCTCTGTGGTTCTTCCTGACCTTCAGCTCTTACTGTTTTTCTGTCCCCTCTACGACAATGGTCTCAAAGCCTTGAGAAGGGCTGGAGTAGAGATGTCTGCCACAAAGAGTTGTTCTCTACACCTTGTCCAGTTTTGAGCTGCTCCTTTAACTACCATCTATCCGTTGTACAAAGAAATTTTTCTGATGAGGTCTGAGAGCTGCAGTGATCTACATGTAGAATTTATACATTTATGAAATTTTGATAGGATAGTCTAAAAGAATTTAGTTTCATCCTTGCTTTTTTAGAAAGATAGCTTTAATCAGAACCAAAGCCTGGTCTGGAGAAGACAATGTGAACTCTTTGATCCAAATCTTACTTATATAGTTTGTATTTAATTTCCTGATCTAGACACATTGATATAACATATGGGAAACTTTCTGTCACAGGATCCCCTTGATTTGGAAAATAAAACTTGAGCTGATGTGCCAAAGTTCTCTCATCCAGCCTACCTACATGGTCACAAGGCTTCAGAGAATCCCATGTCATCTAGCAACTTTCTGGCTGGTAGGACACCAAGTTGATATCTCACACACAATATCAAAATGTAAGCCTGAGCTAATGGCATATTAAAATAGGAAATGCCATCCTGATTGGTCTCCCATGGTCTGAAGAACTGTGAATTACTTCTGGCTATTTGCTGGCAAGAATGTCAAGCTGGTCAGTGGGTTACTTCTGAGCCTCAAACAACTATGTGTGCCCAAGTGCCTACTGGAGACCCACATCTGTGCTTCTCTGGTGTTCACATTTATTCTTCATCATGATAGCATGAAAGCACAGGTCCTAGTATCATCAAATGCCCTTAACAGCCACCCTAATCTACCCCTGTTAGCATCTTACAGTGAGGATGAGGTTTTACTCCCAAATCACCAAGTACTTGAATTTTGAAGGGATGGGAATCTACCAAATTTTCTCTGCATCAGATCCCCTTTCCCAAGAATCTGGAACTGGAAACAAAAGAAAATTAATTTGTCCATGAGAAAATAACTGCTTTCTCCACATTCCTGCCTTCTGTCTAGATTGCATGTCAGATCAAGCTCTCCTGCTGGGGGAAGGAATTGAAATGGACTGAGCAGCTGTGAGTCAGCTTTCCACAACTGTAACAGATACCTGAGATAATCTGTGTGGAGAGATAAAAAGCTCCTGTTAACTCACTGTCTTTGTCCTAATCAGGAGCTTTATTACTTTGGGCGAGTGGCTAGATTTCATAATGTCACTTGATGGCAGACACATGAGCAGAATGCGACTCCACTCTCCATGGCTTGTTAGCAAAAGAGAAGAGGAAGAGGCTAGAGTTCAACGACAAACCCTTGATACCCATAAGACTTCCTTCTAGACCAGGGTTTCTTAACCCACAGGGGTCAGACATCAGATATCGTGCAGATTAGATAGTTAACATTATGCTTCATAGCAGCAGCAAAATTACAGTTATGAAATAGCAATGAAAGAATTGTATGGTTGGGAGACACCACAACATGAGGATCTGTATTGACGGGTTGCAGCATTGGGAACCACTGAACTAGATCTTGTCTCTTAAGAGTTCCCACTACTAGGCCAGGCAGTGGTGGTGCACGCCTTGAATCCCAGCATTCGTGAGGCAGAGATAGGTGGATTTCTGAGTTCGAAGCCAGCCTGGTCTACAGAGTGAGTTCCAGGACAGCCAGGGCTACACAGACAAACCTTGTCTCGAAAAACCAAAAAAAAAAAAAAAAAAAGAGTTCCCACTACCTCCCAGTAGCCCTACAGGTTGAGGACCATGTCTTTATTACATGGGCTTTGGGGGATATTCCACAACCAAACTGCAGCATAGAGCCAAGAAATCTGCATTATGGGAGACAGGACCTTCCGGGTTAAAGGCTTCCTTTGAGGTCCTAGTAAAGTACTTTCTTGCCCAGGAATCCACTGTCCACCTCTGTATTCTCATACAGTTCTCTTTGTTTTCATTTCCTTGGTTGGTTGGCTTGCTGAAGGCAAGCTTAGTGCTGAAGAATCTTTACTGACACCTTATCTTTAATAAGCAATGGAAACATTCTCCACTCTCCCATGCTTACCATCTCCTTGAAAGCCAGAGGCTTCCTATCCCACCCACACACCTGGTTATCGGTGTGCACATGGATCACCTGTTCTTATATTTAAGAAGAAAGGAAAGAAAAGCATGAAGAAGTTTTAGTTTGAGAGAAAGTAGCAGGCATTTCCTAGAAATAGCTCTGACCCAAACCCAGCCGGAGCAGATTCATCCGGAGGAATTATAAACAGAAATCACACCCTGAGTGCTATAATTAAAAAAAAACTAGATTTTAGAGGAAATTCTTCGTTGGGGAAAACAGAATCTGTAGAGTAATTCAGTCAGTCTTCCTAAGCGTTGAGGAAAACAATTATCAGATTGGTGGTTTGCAGTCTTTAACCTTTTGCAAAACAATCTGATCAATGTAAAATTAAAACTCAAGAACTCCCCCCCAACCCCCACACACACACCTCAGGCTGAGAATGAGCTTGTGTGGAGGTCATTGGGGTTCAAGAGTATGCAATGTTCCCTGGGAGTCTGGCCTCCACCCAACACGTGCCTTTTAAATAATCATCCTATTCAATTCAGCCTTTGTCATTATGCCTTGGTCTTAATACTCTGTATGTTAATATTCTCTGTATCCATATTTCATCTTGCGACCTCTTGTCTGATTGCACTATTTATAGCCAGGGATATGAGTCCCTGATACCTTTAACAGGATTAATATAAAGGAAATGGGCTTTATTAGTTTGGATTTGTTTTATTAGCATTCTACAGTTTGATTAGAATGAGAGAGCAGAGAGAGTCTTGTTTGCCTAGCAGAAGTAAAAACAACATAAAACGAAATAAACGGAATCTCAATGTATTATTGATAGAACACAAAGACGCTTCTCCTTAGCTGCATTGTAAGTACAAAGGTCCTTGTACCCGACAATAGAGGAGAGCAAAGACACTTTTAATTTATCTCCTCCAACTGCTTTTAGTTGCTTTGCAGACATCTCTAGTTAAGTGAAGGACATAGTCTTCCTTTAAAGGGAATTTAGAGAGGAAGGTACCAAAATATACCAGACAACTATATTGAAATATTTACCATTTGTTGATTTGGGACATAGACTGAATGACAGATTTCAGCATAATATTTGCAGAGGGAAAAAGAGAATTTTCCATGAGTATCTAGAATGTTATTTTGCTTGGGTGTAAGTTTAAAAAGAATTACATCTGAGAATATTGAAAGTTAATCTTGGACTGGGGTGAGAACTCTGAGAATATCAACATATCCTGTCAATAGAACTCTCCAAGTGATTAGCAGTAAAGTAACTTTTGCAAAATAATTTGAGCTGTTCTGTAGAATTGCCTAAATGACAAAGGTGGGTGTGGCTCTGGGCGTGTCATTAAAATAGACATGCAATTAGAAGCAGGCTGGTGTGCTTTTTTTCTACCCTTAGCGTCTCCAACTCCCATAGTTTGATACATTTAGAAACTTCTTATCAACTTGGAGATGTTCCCTATAAACACGCTTTAAACAAATGCCTGTCATTAATTAAAATTAGCAGACCAAGAACAGAAAGCATAGGAAGTTTTCGCTTGTTTTTCTTTCCTCCCTCCATTTGCTTGTCTGCTTGTTTCCTTCCCCCCTCCCATCCTCATTAAGGATTTGAAGGTTTGAGCAAGTAGAGTGGGGAATTTATTCATTAGTTCAACGGAAAGCATAGCTAGTAGACAAAGCCAAATAATACAGGTGCTAGTCTATTTGTTTAGCAAAGAAGGTTGTGCCATGCAAAGGAACCATCTTAAAGGTGGAGGAGGCGCTAGCTGTGGTCACAGAGACCTGCAATCCTACCACATAGGAGGCTCAAGTGGGAGGGTTACAAATTCAAGGCCAGCCTGTGCTACAAAGAAAGACCTCTCACAAAACAATTTTAAAAAGGAAGGGAGAGAGGAAAGGGAGGTGGGAGAGAGGAAGGAAGTCTAATGAATACTACCCAGGGTGTTTTAAAAGTATGTTTATTTTATGAAGGCATTCAAAAATTATAAAGACCCCAAAATGTCATTTTACTGAGATAGGACAAGGCATTCTGGTCATGAAAATACCTAAGTATTCATTATAGTCTAGAAATAAAGCAAAAGTATCCTTGGTAATCACACAAACATGAGTTTAAAAATTTGCCTCTGCCACTCAGAAGACTGTATGTCTGTATTCTGTCTCAATATTCTCCTCTATGCAGTGAATATAAAATATTACCTATGTGAATAGGAATAACTCAGTCAATAAAGGACAACCGGGCATGGTAATGCATACTTATAATCCCAGTGCTGGGGAGGTAGAGACAGGTGGATCCCTGGAGCTCACTGGCTAACCAACCTGTTTTATTTGTTACATTCTAGGCTATTAAGAGAACTTATCTCAAAAAGATAGACAGCACCTGAGGAACAGTGCCGAAGGTTTTCCCCACACATGCAAACATATGTGCACAGACAGTCATATAAGCATGCATATACACAAACCAAGTAAAATATTACTTATGAATGAAACATGTAATTCACCCAGTACCCTGTACATAGCTATGTATTCTGAGACTGAACGTTGTTGCTATCCTAAACTTTTAATGTCATAGGTTTCACTAGCTTGGCTGGATTGCCAATTTGACCATTTTATTGCCCCTAGTGTCATGGCTGAGTATTATGGGATATGAAGGACTAAAAGTTGTATTGTAGACAATTTCAGTGACTCAAATCATTTTTTGGAACTAATTCAATACCCAACCATAGCTTCTAGTGTGTGTTTTATCTTTTCAATTTCATTAAAGTATAACTGAAAAATAAAATCACATTTAAGAAACATAGTGCTGAATTTGATCTATGTATATATGTATAATTTGATAATTATTCCATATTATACTATGGAATAATTATCACAATCAAGCCAATTACTATTCTACTGCCTTGCTTAGATACTTTTCATGAAGAAATGCTTGAAATATACCTTGTAATAGATTTCTAGTATACGGTGTGATATTTTCAACGATGATTACCATATGGACACTACCTCTCTACACCTCATTCCCAAATGCCCTTAACCTGGTCACCTTTTAGTCAAAAATGGTATGTATGACATACATCCTTCCCTTTGTTCCAGATGGAGCAAAAAATATAACGCTATTAGCTTGAAAATATTTGTAAATGGTTAGCACAGGTTAATTGTCAAACCCAGAGAAACTTTCTGTTGGTTGATTCTCCCTACCTGAGGGAAAGAGTGGACAGAAATCTACCATATAATATATAAAATTAATTGGCAAATGTTTCAAATATTTCTTAAAGTGTAAGTAAACAATTTCTATCCTACACAGCATCAGACTATTAGTTTAGAGTTCATTTGTCGGTCAGGCAGTGGTGGCCCACGCCTTTAATCCCAGCACTTGGGAGGCAGAGGCAGGCGGATTTCTGAGTTCAAGGCCAGCCTGGTCTACAGAGTGAGTTCCAAGACAGCCAGGGCTACACAGACAAACCCTGTCTCAAAAAACCAAAAATAAAATAAAATAATAAAAAATAGAGTTCATTTGTCTGGTTGTGTAGTTTTCATTTGGTCATCATGATAGTATTGTCAAGTTGATGAGCTCTGTAGTCATGTAGGTGACAGACCTCAGAGTGTCTCTGTAGTAGCATCTAGACTGGGTTAACTGTGGTGAAAAGACTGCACTAACTATATGGAGCACCATAACATGGGCTAAGCTTCAGAACAGTTTTTAAGTGTGTACCTACTGTGTGCCGGAGATAATGTTGGGTATGGTCAATATATGAATGCACAGACTAGTCAAAATTTGGTCCCTGTGCTTCTAGAATTCAGGATCTAGTTTTTAAAGAAATTACAGATGTTTGTTTGTTTGTTTGTTTGTTTTTCCAGACAAGGTTTCTCTGTGTAGCCCTGGCTGTCCTGGAACTCACTCTGTAGACCAGGCTGGCCTCAAACTCAGAAATCCACCTGCCCCTGCTTCCCAAATGCTGGGATTAAAGGTGTGTGCCACCACTGCCCGGCTGAAATTACAGAAATTAAAGAAATTACAGAAGAATGTTTCAACTTAAACCACTACAGATGAAATTAAATAAAATATCAGCTCTTTGGCATCATGAGTATCCTCAGTGCTCAACATCTTAACATTAGATGGTAACTGCTATTCTAGATGCTACAAACACAGAGCAAATCCTTTATCACCAAGTGTCAAGTGTCTTAAAGTCTGAAGTGCCAAAATAGTAAGCAAGAAAGGGTGGACATAGAACTCTCCTGCAAGATGTCCAAACAGTACACACAAGAAGAAAAGAAAGGGAGGGAGCTTGTCGTGAGGTTACAGATACAGACTGGGCTTAGGAAGAGTTATTAACATTTCCCTACCTCACTGGATGAGAGACTTCCAGTGTTTCTGTGGTGGATGAGTGAGCACCGTGAAGTTTCCAGAAATGAAGGATTTACCCAGGAACATCTCTCACAGAGAAAAGGTCAATACTGTTGTGAAATCATTTTGTGTTGACTTGGCCAAACTTCTGTGGCAATTTTGGGATCCTCCCAATCACTTCACATACAACAACATGTATGTGCGTGTAGTTTTAACACGTGTGTGAAATTCTAATGAAATTGTAATTTCAGCTATGCTGGAAATTTTACCAATTTTTTCTGTATGTCACCTTTGAATTTTGTAAACCTTTCCAGATCTTTTGTGGCCATATCCAAAAATAGATTTTTTTTTTTTTTTAGGACTTCCTTCTTTTATTTTTTTTTCTTTTAAAAAGTCATAAACTCTCATGAATTTGTAGTCTTCTATCTACTCCTTAAGACAGATCTGTTAAACTTGTTAATTCTTCAAACAAATCTGCAGCTCCAATGTAATTACACACTGACAAAAATCATAGTGACCAAGTCGTATTTAAATTTAATAACCATTGGAGCATTGGTGAGTTATTGGGAAATAGTAGATTATTGGAAAGTAAAAGGAAGTTAAAATGAATTGGCAGCCACGATCCGAATAAAACTTCTAAACACCAGTGATAAGAGATTCGATTTGGATACATTTGGTTGTTATAGGCAACCAATGAGAAATGTGACTGTTTCTTCCCTCCAAAGACTTGAATATTTTCAAATTTTAAAAATACATTCAGGTTGGAACCTTGCAAATATCTGTGTCTATAGTTCCTCAATAAAAAGTTAGGGAATATTTTTGTTTGGGTTCCCAGGTCCCCGGTTGTATTAATGACTCTTCTGTTGCTGTGTTGAAACACCATGACCACAGCAACTTATAGAAGTCTTTGTTTGGGCATACGGTTCCAGGGATAGGACTCCGTCATGGCAGGGAGGCATAGCAGCAAGTGCAGCATGGCAGCAGGAGCAGGAGCGGAGCGCTCAAATCTCGAACTATAACCATGAAGCAGAAAGAGCAAACTGCAAGTGGTGCCAGCCATTTAATCTCAAAGCCAGACCTAGTGACATATGTCATCTAGCAAGGTCATTCTACCTAAATCTACAGAAATGGCCCCGGCAACTGGGGACCAAGTGCTCAAATGCCTGAGACCTTGTGGAGCAGTTCCCACTGAGAACACCACATTGCTTTAAGTTACTTCATTACTTCCTAAGCTAGATGAACTTGATTACAGAGAAAACAAAATGACAGTCCCACCTGAAAATGACTTCTGGATGGTAGCCAAGGGCAAGGGATGATGCAGAATTAAGCAAAAGGCTGTCACTCTCTTATCATTTCGGTTGGCAGTAGAAGGTTGTGATCTGCTCTCTTCTAACAAGGCCATTTTCTCTAACAAAAGCCTCCATAGGAAGGATATTCAAGCTCACAGTGAGCATCTGCTGAAATGGCAGAGAAGAGTTCACAGTACACTTCAGGGCAGATCAGGTGGCAACTTGTCCTGGGTCTCACCGAAGCAACCATGACCACACTTGGAGTTTCTTTGGTTGTTTTTATTTTAAGGGTTTTTTGTTTGTTTTGTTTGAATGAAAAGTCCGTATGACTTTGTCAATCTACATTCTCACTCTAGATACTCTAGATAACACACAGATATTGCCAGTATGCACTTCCAAGTTGCCGAATGTGTCCAGAGGTGATATTCTTTATTCTGCAGAGCTGCAAAATAAGACCGAGGAGATAGCTCAGTCAATAAAGCATTTGCAGCATAAGCATGAGGGCCTGAGTTTGATACCTAGGTCCTTCATGAAATAAAACTAATGGTGGGAAGGAGGAAAGAGGAGGATCCCTAGGAGTAACTGGCCAATCAGAGTAGATGAATTGGTGAGCTCTAGGCCAATGAGAGACCCTGTCTCCAAAAAAAAAACAAAACAAAAAAAAAACCCAAGATGAATAATTCCTAATGTGTTTGTTCAAGGTTGCCCTGCATGAGCATGCATACACATGTGTACCTACACACATATGTGTACGCACACACAGAGACACAAGCACAGACACATACACACATGCACACACATACACACAAAGTAGTGGTATGCACTACAGATGTACAGATGTAAAAAGCAACATCTCAATATTTTCTGGAAACATCCATTAGCTCTGGGAGGACAGTTCCTCTTGTGTCTGTCTGAGAAAAGGCTGGCATATCCCAGTTTTCAGCTTGCAGTTCTGAGTCACCAAGATCTGAAAGTTCTGGATGCCATCACAGGATCCTTCAATCTATTGACTGGGTGGTCAACACTAACATGTATGCTGCTCAAATTCATTTAAACAAGGGTTTAAACTTCGAAAGAGCCAGGTGATAAATATTTTAGCCATTCTAGAACATATAATCTTTGCCACAATTACTCAAGGCCAGGACTGCAATGAGTAGCCATCAATGCTGTGTTCAAAAATCTAATAAACTCCTCTAACAGCTGCTGACGTTTGAATGTCATAGAACTTCATGTGTCAGGAAACAGTATTCCTAGTATGATTATTTTTCCATATCTATTAATATACAAGCCATTCTTCCCGTGTATACTGTCGAACCATACGGCTAGCTGGAGTCAACCTATACCCTGCAATTTTCCCACCCCCGCTTTAAAAGTTTTCTTTGAGCAGCTTAAGGATTGTTCTTGAAATTTCTTTTACCTTATCATTAATCACTCTGGCAAATATATTTAGGTGGGAAAAGAAAAAAAACCTATGCAATTATCCAAGCTGTCCCAAGCTGAGTAGAAGGCTTGGATTGAAGCTGAGTAGAAGGTCTTGCCATAGCTGGCAGGACCTGAAGTTTGTTGGCCAGCTGTGAGATGGAAACAGCCTTCCCCATCTGAACCTTCTTCCTTCCTTTCTTTCTTTCTTTCTTTTTGTTTTTTTGTTTTGTTTTTTTTGTTGTTGTTGTTGTTTTGTTTTGTTTTTTCGAGACAGGGTTTCTCTGTAGCCCTGGCTGTCCTGGAACTCACTCTGTAGACTAGGCTGGCCTCGAACAAGAAATCCGCCTGTCTCTGCCTCCCAAGTGCTGGGATTAAAGGCGTGCGCCACCACTGCCCATCTCTGAGCCTTCTTACTAGGCACGTACTTTCCACCTCCTTTATACTGGCTGGTCTTATCCAGAGGGCTGTAACCTGGATAAGCACAGACATACTACATCTAAGAGGGAGGAAAGATTGAGAATAACTGGGGCCTAGGACTGAGCCATGGGCATTTCAAGAATACAAGACAAAAGAGAAATGAGGGCCAGGGAGATAACTCAGAGGAAAGAGACTTACTGTTAAGTCTAATGACCTGAGTTCAATCCTAGGAACTGGTAAGGGGAAGGAGAGAACTGAGTCCTTCATTGTCCTCTGACCTTTACTCCATGATACATATACCTCAACACCCACATACAAATAGATGATGATGATAGATAGATAGATAGATAGATAGATAGAATAAAAGAAGAATAAATAGGTAGAACAATTTTTAATTACAGAATAAATGAACAGAGGAAGAACAGATTCAACAGCCTAACAAAAAGTCAGCACTGAAAATGAGGCAAATGCAGCTTTAAAGAACACAAAGGGGTGGGGGTGGGGTAAGGGATGAAAAGAGAGTGGCCGTGAGAGGGAACTTGCCAGTATTGCTAAATAAAAGATGGATAAGCATTTTATATCTGAGAAGAGAGAGGGACAGGAATGACCTTCCAACCGCTCTTCAGAAGTATAAAAAGAGTGAGAACCGACTCAGAATTTTCCATGAGAAGGTCAGAGCAGGTGCAAGGCAGTTTAGGGACAGGGCTATGGCTTAAGATGGTGGGTATGGGGACACTTTTTTTAAATTAATAAACCAATACCAAGAGAACAAATTAATGCTGTAAGAAAGGAAAGGGGACAGGGCATCCAAGGGACTCTGGGGTCCAGAGACAACTGCTGAGGTTTGCCTTGGCAGTTTTCAGCCAGCTGGGAAAGCAGCGAACTGTTCTAGATGTCGTGAGCTGGCCGACCTGCCCCAACTCTGTGTCTGCTTTTATCTACTGTTGAAGAGTAGAGAAATGGGTGGAATTGGTCCTCTGTGGGAAACTGTTGTTAAGTGGTAATAGATTATTAGACCATTTAGAATTTAAGTGCTTCATAAAAATCTATTTGTGTACATGCGTGCATGGATGTGTGTGTACATGTGTGTGTGTGTGTTCACATGTGGCAGTGTCACAGGTGACCACTAGCAGAAATCAGCCCTCTGTTTTCTTTTATGTAAGTCCATGGGATAAAATTCAGTTCAGATAGTCGGGCTTGGTGAGAAGTGTCCTCACTCTCTTCTGAAGAGCCATCCAGCATGATCTTAGAATTTGAATTCACCTTCAGTGCCTTAAATTTAGATTTAGAACCTTGAACATGGATTGGATATTAGGATTAATACACTCTTTACCAGTTTTTAAATCTACCCAAATGCTATATCAATATAATTTATAATGCATATATTATGTATACATACATATGTATACATGTATTTATTCACAACAAATTATTTGAGGATTGTTTGATATGGGCAAATTTTCAGATTTTTCATATGAGCAAACATGAATTCCAACAGCCTTCGTTTTATGCTTAATTCGTGAAGAAGAGACATTATCAGTTCATATCTGTTTCTAACTCATCTCTATTTTATCTTACTGATTTCTTCTCTCAGTACTTTAGAATTTTACCTCCTCTTTCACTGAACATACTGTTCTTTTAATTTTAATTGTGTTGTGGCAACAATCCTCAGTGGATTAACACAATAAACAAGGTATCTCTTGCTTAACTGAGAAATAGGATGGGCAGCTGCGTGTGCATCTGCCTCTCAGGTAGTGTCTCAGATAGCCCAGGCTCTCACCTCCTGTCACCTCTCTCCTGCCTTGTAAGTATGTGGCTGCAGGGGACAGGGGTCGGGGCAGGGTGCAGGCGTGGCTACAAAATTGTACTGTAACTCTTTACAGAGTTTGCCCCTGAGGGCAAATCTACCTCTGATCTTTACCTGATTGGCCAGGGATGCACAATTGTCCCCACAAAACTGTAAGTAGGCTAAGAATTAGAGAGAGAACAGGAAGCTATTTGCTAAAGAGAGAAAGAATATGCCCAGCAACCATCTCTGTCAGCCTGGAGTCAGTCAAAAATTACCCCTTAATGTTTCCAGAACCATACCTATAGATGAAACTACACAGTATATAACTTTCTAAAATTGGCTTTCCTTCATCCAGAATATAGGTTTGGTTTTTTTGGTTTTTTTGTTTTTCTGGAGATTATTTCAAGTTGTTGCATGTATTATAACTGTCTCTTGTTATTACTAAGTAATATTCTACAGTCTGGATGGCCCAGAGTTCCTTTAAGCACTCACTTACTGAAAGACGTGTGGATGATCCTCCATTTGGTCTGTTATGGATAACCCTGCTGTGAACATCTGTGTCCAGGTTTTGTGTGAACACATGTCTTCACTTCTCTGAAATACTCTGTGGGAGAATGATAGAATTGCCAAGTCATGATAGTTTTATGTTTTGTTGTTGGTTTTGGTTTTATTGTTGTTATTGTTTTTTAAAGAAACCATCAAGTTTCCCAAACGTGGGGGATTAAGTTTCTTGTTACCCGCTCTCGTGTTGTCCCTGAGCTTTGTTTAAGGCATCCTGATGGCTGTCCAACACTGTTTCTTTCTTTCTTTTCTTTTTTTCTTTTTCTTTTTTTTTTTTTTTTTTCGGTTTTTTCGAGACAGGGTTTCTCTGTGTAGCCTTGGCTGTCCTGGAACTCACTCGGTAGACCAGGCTGGCCTCAAACTCAGAAATCCACCTGCTTCTGCCTCCCAAGTGCTGGGATTAAAGGCCTGTGCCACCACTGCCTGGCTGTTTCTTTTAATGTATGCTTCTTTAATGATTAATGAGGCTGTGTGTTCTCTTGTGCCATCCATGTATGTGCTAATGAAAAGCTTCCTGGCTTTCACCCCTCTACTAATGAGATTGTTGGAGCTTTGGCGAGAATTTTTCCATACTAAGTGGCTGTCCTCGTTTTCTGCGTGTCTGTGGCTTGATATGCCACCTTTTGAACAGGTCTTTCTCATAACAAAATCTTCCTCTTTTCAGGATTCATGTTTTGGGTATCTAGAAAGCTTTTGTATGTATTACATCCCAAAGACTTTCTGGGGTTTCATTCCTAAAAGTTTTCTAGTGTTACACTTCAGTTCATTTTGGCTAATATTTGGGTAAATGGTAAGTCTTGGGTCAGAGTTCGTTCTCTGGACAGTTGCATTGAAGAGGCACAGCATATTGAGGAGACCATCACTGGCTATCAGCATTGATTGGGTCTCACATTCGTGGTGTCATCAGTTGGGGATTGTTCTGCTAGAACAACACTGAGTAGATAGTGCAGGCAAGAGTGGATGTCCTTTTCCTCTCCCTGGGCTTAGGACAAAAAGGTCTCGTCTTCACTAGTCAGTGTGATGCTGACTTAAAGGATCTTGTGAGTATTCTTTACATGATGAGGGAGAGTCTTCTGTTATGATTCTGCAAAACTTCAACCATGAATGGCAATTGAATTTTGTCAAATATTCTCTTCTGAATCTGTTAGATACAACCATGTGATTTTTCTTCCTTGAACTATTAATGGGATGGGCCATGCCAATTTTACACACATTAAATTTGTCCTTCATTCTTGGAATAAAGGGTCTCTGGCATTAGTGTGTAATTATTTCTATATATTACTGATTCTATTTACTAAGTTTTTAAAATTGTTAATGATTTATTTAATATGTATGGGTGTTATGCCTGCTTATATGTCTATGAACCTTGTGTATGATTACCCATAGATGCCAGAAAATTATATCAGAGCCAGTGGAAATAGAGACACAGATAATTGAGAGCTGTATGTAAGTGCAGGAATAAAAGCCTGGTCCTCTAGAAGAGCAGCCAGAACCCTTAACAGCATCTCTCCAGCCACTGTTCAGTAATATTTTGATAAAAGGTTCTGATCCAAACTAATAAGGACTAATAGTCTTAAGCTTTCTTTTTCTAGTCTGATTTCTGGGTGCCTGTGAATCTAGGCTGTCTTTAGTGTTATGGTCATAGTAACAGCAAATAAAATAAACTGAGAAGTGTCCCTTCTTCTGTGTTTCAAGAAGAGATCCTGTACCACTGATATTAATCCTTCAAACATTTGGGGAAATTCTTCACCGGGTACATCTGGGGCTAGGGAGTGTTTTGTGAGGCACTTTTTCAATCACAAGTTCAACATCCTTGGTGGTTATGGGCCTAGGGCATCTGTTTTGTATTAGATGAGATGGGGTCACTTGTATTTGAAGGACCCAGTAAATTTGAGCTGTAGAATTGTATACAGTTGTCAATGATGCTTTTGATGTCTCCAAAGCCTGACACTTTGTCCTGTTTCATTCCTGATATTTTTTAATTAATCATTTTATTCATTTATATCATAAATGTTGCCCTCCTCCTGCTCCCCTTCACAGAATTATTCCCCCATCCCCCACTCCTTCCCCTCTGAGAAGGTACCCCCTCAGGAATCCTCCCTCCCTAGGACATCAAGTCTCTACAGGATTAGGCACATTGTCTCCACTGAGGCCAGATAAGGCAGTCCTCTGCTACATATTTGCTGAGGGCCTTGGACCAGCTCGTGTATGCTCTTTGGTTGGTGACTTGGTCTCTGGGAGCTACCAGTGGTTCAGGTTAATTGACATTGTTAATCTTCCTATGGGGTTGCAATTCCCTTCAGTTCCTTTAATCCTTTCTCTAATTCTTCCATAGAGGTCCCCAACCTCAGTGAAATGGTTGGCTGTAAGTATCTGTATCTGTATCTGTCTCAGTCAGCTGCTGGTGGAGCCTCTCAGTGGACAGCCATGTTAGGTTGCTGTCTGCAAGCACAACATGGCATCAGTAATAATGCCGGGGTTTGGTGTGTGCACATGGAATGGATCCCAAGTTGGGCTGGTCACTGGTTGGCCATTCGTTCAGTTTCTGCTCCATTTTTGTCCCTGCATTTCTTTTAGACAGGAACAATTTTGGGTCAAAATTTTTGAACGTAGTTTGGTATTCCTATCCTTCCACTGGGGTCCTGTTTAACTACCAGAGGTGGTCTCTACAGGTTCTATCTCCCCACTGTTTGGCATTTTGGCTAAAGTCACCCATACTGAATTCTCAGAGCCACCCCAATCCCAAGTATCTGGGACTTTCTAGAGGTTCTCCCCCACCCCACCCTTGGCAGCTACATATTTCCATTCATTCTCCTGGCTCTCTGAGCTTCTCTCCTGTCTCCTCCCATACCTGATCCTGCCCCTTATGCCCCTCCACTTCTCCTCTCTCACCTAAATACCTCCCTCCTGCTGCCTCCCATGACGATTTTTCCCCCCTTCTAAATGGGATTTAAGCATCCTCACTTGGGCCTTTCTTCATGTGTAATTTCTTAAGGTCTGTGGGTTGTATCATGGGTATTCTGTCCTTTTTGGTTAATATCTACTTCTCAGTGAATACTAACAGAAGTTATGAACCAAGTGGATTTAACAGATATCTACATAACATTTAACCCCAAAACAAGAGAATAAAGCTTTTTCTCAGAACCTCATGGAACCTTCTCCAAAACTGACCATATAATCGGACACAAAACAAGCCTCAACAGATACAAGAAGACTGAAATAATCTTTTGCATTTTATCAAGTCACTGCAGACTAAGGCTGGACTTCAATAATAACAAAAATAACAGAAAGGCCTCATACTCATTCCTGATATTTTTAAGTTGCATCTCACACTGTCTTCTTGGAAGTTTGCGAATGGTCATATCTATGGGTAGAATTGTGCCCACATCAATGAACATAATTGAAATAAATCTCTCAGTGACACGACCACAGACCAAACTGATCTAGACAGTGTTTCATTGAGACTCTTTTCCTAGGTGGTTTTAAATTGTGTCAAGTCAGCAAAACTGTCATGCTACCTAAACTTAATATCTGCCTTTTAAATTTCAAGGTTGCTCTCTTGTTAGCCTTGTCTTAATACTGTTACCCATCCCATATATATATATATTTCTTGCCTAATGTTCTCTGGGGGTAGGGGGATGAACATATGACTCAGATAGAGTGGTCCAGTAGTTGAATAGGAAATAAACAGACATCATTTTTGACAATTGCCTCTCTCTTTATCTCTTTTCTTTTTTGGTTTTTGGAGACAGGGTTTCTCTGTGTAGCCCTGGCTGTCCTGGAACTCACTCTGTAGACCAGGCTGGCCTCGAACTCAGAAATCTGCCTGCCTCTGCCTCCCGAGTGCTGGGATTAAAGGCATGCGCCACCACTGCCCGGTTCTCTTTATCTCTTGATATTTATACCATTGCTACATATTTCACAAATTCTCCCCCACCAGGAAAAAAACATATGCAAATATAATTAAATTTTTCATAGATTTTTATTGATTATAAAAACATATAGGGCTGGAGTTATAACTCATTAGTAGAGCATTTGTCTTACATTCAAGAGGTTCCAGGTGCAGGCATTCAATAAATGAATTAAATAAATAAATGCATAATGTTTTGTTTATAAGTAAAAGTGAAACGTACACTAGTCTTTATTATAAATTTCAAATAGCCAGTTGGTTCTTACAGAGTGTTTCTCACTGCTTTCTCTAAAGTTCTTAGATAGACCATTACCTTATAGTTGGAACTAATATGTGATTGCATTTCTGATATATGGGTTGGTTGATAGTTTGCATCGCATTTACAGGTGGCATAGCAAATGTGTAACAGATCTATGTTAGCATTCCATTGTTCTGTCAATGTTGTGGACAAGCTCCTAAAACAAATCACTGTTGTCACATACTGGAAGAAGACTGCCTCAAGGTTTTGAAGTATTAGCAATGAGATATCTCAGACAATACTAGACGTACTTCTAAATTTAATATGAATTTTTAAAATTTAATATGAATTCCCACCATTTTCTCCGTCGTTTTCTCAAGCCAATAAAATTAACAGAACAATGAGCCAAGCTCTGTTCTACAGTATTTGACAATTGCCAAAAAAATAGATCCTTCTACTATAGCTGATTTCAACACACAATAGGACATAAAATGGATGATGAGAAAATTTTTCACAAGAGCACACCATCGTGGAGTGTTTCACCATGGAAACAGAATAGATATCAACACCCTCAACAGTGTCAATAGTGCAAAGCTGAAATAAAGAAAGTAGGAAGTCATGATTTTTAAAATACATGTTATCTGTGTTTTGATATAGGCTACTGTAAGTTTATGTAATTTAATTTTTCTTAGTGCCTGTGTTTAATAATCAACTTATGAGTTTGTTGAATATTTATTAATGAGAAAACCAGAGTGAAGCAGACCTAGAATATTCCTATAGGTATCCGATCTATAGCCTATCAGTACTATGCCCCAAGTAACATAAACTAGTTTAGCATTTTCTACCGTCCCTCCCTGGCCCACGTTTATATTACCCATTCATCCCCCACAATGCTTTCAAGCAGCCCTTCCTTTCCTGATAGCTATGCTTACCTCTTCCAAACTTATCCATTAATCTTCAACAGTATAATATTCTGAAAATGTCAGTATGATCATATGATTGATTTGTTTATTCAGCAAATGATTATGCTTTTTTTTTCTGAGCACCAATAACATAATTAAGTGAACCAAAGAAAAGAATTCTTGCCTTTATGGAGAATATATTCTACAGAGAGAATGGGGATAATGAGCAAAAATAAACATAACAATACCTCTTCTATGAGAAGAAGCAAGGGTTGTTAGGGTTTTCTAGAATAACAGAGCAATAGGATAAATATATATCACATATGGGGCTTACTGCATTAGCTGACAGTCAGTGCTGAGCAGTCCAACCATGGCTGCCTGGATGCTGGAGAGGATGAGAACCTAGTATCTGCTTGGCCTTTAAGCCTGAGTTCTTCCACGGTCCCAATCCAACCCTGGAAACTGAAGGATTCTCAGATAGCCCCTGGTCTTCTGTACACACTTGAAAGCAGAAGAACTTGTGTTCTAAAGTCACTGAAAAAAATGACAGCAAAAGCAGCAGCAATGAGGTAGATGTGCTTACAAGCAAGAGGCAAAGGAAAGCAAGCAAAATTCAAAAGCTTTCCTCCTAAGCTTCCTTCAATCTATGCTGATGACAGAAGTTTCCACTCACTCCAAGAGAAGGTGTTTCCCCTCAGTTACTCTTTCTAAAATATACCATTACCGACACACTTAGAGACGTGCCTCTTAGTTAGTTCTAGATATGATTAGTATTTATAGCCTGTCCTGCCTATATCTACTGCAATGTTCTGCTATAAAACAACCTAGATTTTAACAAAGGTACTATCCTCTTATAACTGATTTATCATAAATAATGGCACATTTCCAAAACACATATGTTTATCAAATGCATGAATGACTCACGAAGTCTTAGGACTTTTATCTACTCCCAAGGTTGGATGAATAGACAATTAAGTAGAATTCATGTATCCATGAAATGGGAGGGGGAAGAAGTGAATGGAATTAATGACATGTATCCCTATATTCTCTGTACTGCATATAAAGTGTGGTGGGTATGAGCTAAGCATTCTGTAATTTCTATATTGACCTTATAGAAGATCAAATGTGTGATGGAGTGGATAGATGGTACAATACACAACTGAATAAGCAAAGAAATGGATAGGTGAATGGATGATGTACAGGTAAATGGATGGTCCACCCTTAGTGATTTCAGAAGACTTCCTACCCTTTCAGTAGACCTTCTCTGAGGGAGTCTCCTGATCGGCCCATTAGTTCTTAGCTTGGTTCTTTGCCTTGGGTGTATTTTGAAGAACGTTTTTATTAGCTTTGGAGTCACTTGCAAGGTCCTCTTGAGTTCTCTTTTGCCCTGCCTGCATTCTTGTTCACACCTGCCCTGCCATAGCTCATGGATCGCCCTGGTTTCCTTACATGGCCACATTTCCAAGCATCCCTTTGATCTCAGCACATACTTTTGCTGAGTTTCCAATAAGGTGTTTTTAAACAGTCTCCAGATTTCCTGTGGCTTGTTGACTTTTTAAATGATTCCTTTCGTTTGTTTTTCCTTGCCAGTGCCCACACTTATTCTTATGTTCTCTTCTAAAATTAGATAACCATGTGATATATACATTTTTCTCTTCTAGCCCAGAATGATCACAGTGCTGTGATTACTCTGACATAGTTTTGTTTTTGTTTTTGTTTTTGTTTTTTTTTCTTCTTCTCCTCCTCCTCCTCCTCTTCCTCCTCCTCCTCCTCCTCCTCCTCCTCCTCCTCCTGCATCTTACTTAGGCTATACACAAGGCCAAATTTCAAATATTTTCTTTCCTAGTAATTCTGAGGTGTTTTTACTAAGCATCCATCTTATCCTGTAATTCTGTATTTATACCGCTAATCTATAAGTGAACAAACTAGTCTCCACAACAATAATCAATATACCGTCATGTCCACCATGTGGGTGTGTTCTGCTGTAAACAGATACTCTGGAACCCATCACTGTCATTTCATTTTTGTTAGTTTTTTTCTAAATCTCTATTGTATATGTATAGGCATTTTGCCTGCACGTATGTCTGTGCACCACTTGAATGCCTTGTGCCCTCAGAGGCCAGAGGAGGGCATGAGATGCCTTGGGATTTGAATTAAAGACTGTGATGAATTGCCTCATGGTTGTTTGGAGGCAAGCCTGGGTCCTCTGCAAGAGCAACTCTTAACCACTGAGTTAGCTCTCCAGCCCTTGTCACCTTCATGTCTAACTATGCAGTGTCTACACAAACCAAAGTATGTATAAACAAAAAGCCATAAAATACAATACAAAGGTTCTCAAGAAGTAGACCTATTCTCTACCTGTGGTATATTCTTTGAACTGGGCATGGGTACTATGTATAGTCAGTTCACATACCCAAACTTTAGAATTTGTTAAGATTGTGGTATTTTTATATTTGGCTTGGTATATAAAACTCTAAGTAATTTTTTAACCATTCTGCTTTATTTTGTATTTTAGAAAACAAATACACTGTTACTGGTTTTAAAAAAAAAAAGGTACATTGTTCCAGGTTCCTGACTATAAAGGTCAAAGCTTGCTTTCTCTTGGGGGAAAAAAGCATTAAGCACTTACCCTAATTAAAAAGTAGACTTTTTTTTCCCCATGCATTAGTCAGGATTTTTCCTCCCAAAGACCTTGATTTTCAAGCATTTGCTTCATTGGGCTGAAAGATGGATCCTCTAGCCTCCCGAATGCTAAGCAAAGTAAGGATCACACTTTTCATCTGTGGATTTTTACCAGACTGAAGGGAGCCAAAGAACATGCTGGAAATTTGAGACAATGGCGTATATATACTGCTCACAGATATTTTATATTGTTGGTTGAGAGCCTAGCCTTTAATGGCTGAGCCATCTCTCCAGCCCCCTCACAAATATTTTAGCAGACTGGCTGGTCTTCAAAAGTTTGAAGTATGATGAAACATAGTTGCCACTTTACAGACCTGAGGCTGAGAGTACATGCCATAGGTTTTGCTTTAAATTGTGAAAACTGAAAACTATACTTTTTTCTGAGTTGAAACTTGAATTGGTCAAGTTGTAATGAAGACGCTATAAAAATTTAGCGATGTGTTTTCCACCCGTGATATTGACATATGCACATAATTGCCTCCCCCCCACCACCTTTTTTGATACAATTTCATTATTTGTCATGCTGGCTGTGGTGCACCAATAAAGCCGAAATATCATATTAGAATTCATGACAGTTTTCACATTGTATTATCAATATGTGGAAATAATTGTCTGCTCCGAGATTAAATTACATTATTGTGTATCTTTTTCATGCCTAATAAATAATGATGGATAGCTTTTATTTTCGTCACCACCTGCAACCATTTAGTCACCTCTTGATTGTTGAAGATGAAATAATAAAAGGCAAGTGTTATGTCACAAGTGGGGAAGGGCAGGGTCCAAACAGTTACACAGCCCCCACTCCCGTTTGCATTATTCCAGTCCCTAAACAGCAATGCACACTGGCTTAGGAAATCTGGTAACCTGGGAAGAGCCTGGCGAGCCATTCACAAAGATGAGAGAAAGAGGAAAAAAATTTTTCTAGTAGAACAATAATTATTTCTTGGTGCACAATTCTTAATCTGAAAATGAGTTTTTGTTCTGCTGTACAAATCAGTTACGTGCAATTAGAATGCAAAACAGAAGCATGTCTTACTGTTTAGCCTTTTTAAAATAGAAATGAAAACAGCCCGGGAAATTGTAGCAAAGTTGAAAATGCACGCTAGGTAATTTCAAAATCCGAAGACATAAAGCCATGCATAATAAAAAGGCCACTCTAAACTCATTACATTTTTAGAAATTGGCAATTGGAAGGTTTAATTTTAAAATTAGAATTTGCATGTTTGGAAACTTATTAACTATATTTTGAATAGCCAAGTGTATTGCCAGCATTAAGGTGTGTTTTGTTTGCTTCGTACACAATTACATTGCCCCATAATGTGATTTTATCTATGACCTGTTCAGGCTTTATTATTATTATATTTTTTAATGATTCAACATTATGCTCCAGCAAAATTCTGTTCTGGTTGAAACTTTGGAGTTCAAATTATAATCAGCAAATGCTGTGAGTCTTCAGAGAAGAGAATTGCCTTGGGGTCTTATAACATTATTGTGCTTCATTGCTAAAAAATGCCAAGAGTTTTTATAAAATAAATACTTGGTGTTTATAATGAAAGTCATCATTTGGTCATTTCAGTTGAGGGCAGAAAGTGGCTGAAGATGACATCTTTTCTTTTATTTGTTTTCTATTTGTCTGTGAATAACTGATTGACTATGAAACTGTTTCTCATGGATAGCTCTATTATATAGAAAGAAAGAAAGGAAGGAAGGAAGGAAGGAAGGAAGGAAGGAAGGAAGGAAAAAAGGAAGAAAGAAAGACAACCTTAGGCATAGCAAAGACTCAGACCAAGATCCAAAGGTAATCTTGTCAAATGTCAATTTACCACAGAGAAATGGTTTGGGAAACAGGCCAGCAGTGCGGTATTTGACGAATCCCGAGTGGATGCTTACGCCCCTGGAGTCTGTCTTAGGCAAGGCATTCTATTAATGTTCCTCTCGGTTGTCTTAAGACATCCATTTAGAAAGAACAGACGGGCCTTTTCTTCATTTATAGCTCTTTTGCTATCTGACTACCCATCTCTTTCCATAATTAAATGCTGTGAATAAAATAATAAACATAATTTTATTTGTGCCATTACTCACTGTAGAAATTACATCTTTACATTTCCTATGAGAATCAGAGTAGCCGTGCTTGCTTCCTTCACACTGAAGAGAGCTGTGCCAAAGTCACAGACTTCTCTAGATTCTCTGAGTCTGGTGAGAACTTTTTGGATTCACAAAGCCACATTTGAGACTAATAATTTTACAGTATACATGAATATTTTTATCCCTTCTCTATGAGGAAGATTTACCTAACCCATAAAAAACGTGATAGAATACTGTCCATGAAAAACAGAGGTTTGGAGCTGGGCATCTATCTAGGCATAGTCACACGTATTAGCAAAGTCAGAATTAGTGCATGCTACACACCTCTCCAAGCAGACTGCACCACCAATTTCTCATTTTCTGTTGAAGCCAGGGAATACCACAAAAGTACTTATCCCAGAACTTTGTAGTCTTGCTTTCTGGTAACAGAAAGTTCTAGAAGAACATCCTCACACAAGGGTATTGTTTTCTCCTGCATTATCTTTAGTCTGTTCTCATTATTCCCTCAGCCAAAGTCTTCTTGGCATGACCTGTCAAAAAAGAAAAAAGAAACACATTGGATAATTCTACCAGAAATGTACAAAGTGGGAGCAGGAAACTGCCTCCATTAGAATTCACTATTCCTGGTTCTCTCAGCTTTTAAGTTTTATTTTTGCACTTGGTCTCATTCTAAGTATTGCTAGTTCCCATGTTTCTCAAGCCCATACATGGTACTATACATGTGAGATCCCACACAGCATTTAACGTGTGTCAAAATCATTTTCTTTCTCAGTTTGCAAAGAGAGAACCTAAGCAAAATCCCTCACATCCAAAGGCGATGCTGAACCATGAGACCCTAAAACATCCCCCTGACTAAGAGTTCATTCCTCTAAGTGTTAAAGTCTAAGAGAAACTGATTATTCTGCACTTTTCAGGAAAAAAAATCTCAGGGGTAGGGAGCCATCTCTAGAATAATAAACTAAGTGTTAAAATAGTGGCAAATGTCAACATCCGTGAAAGGTTTTTTGGATACTTCCAACATTTAAGAAATGTATACATCATCTGTGTAGTTTCTAGATTCTGTACTTATTCATGGCAGTTTTAATATTGGCGGGAATAATCTCTTCATCTAGAATATAGCCAGTGTCCTCCATTAAATAACTAGCTCATTTGCTTAGGATAAAGCTCCAGAGAGGACCTGACTAACAGAACACTAAATATTTGTTTCTCTCAGAGAGCCTAAATGCTGGAATTGGTAGTCATTTTGGCTGGACCTTCTCAGTTCGATGTGATTGCTTTCACTTTCCCAGCAGTAGTCTAAAAGTCCTGTTAGCATTTAACAATTCATCCTGGCCTCCAGAAAATGCTGTGTTAGAAAAGGGAAACCAGACTCTTTGGCTAGAGCTGTGGAACAAGGGTGGGTCCTTGTGAGTTACATGACTGCATACAATGTAGGCTATTTGATTTTGGCTCCACAGTCAGGCTCTTGTACTTGGGTGGGGAACTCAAGCGCACATGAGCAAGTCTCCTACTAAAGACAGGAAGGGTTCCAATGCATCTGCAGAGCAAAGATGACCCAACAGAGATCTGTTTCATCTTTTGGGTCACACAGCAAGTTTAAAGACCTCAAACTAAGTGACAGACAAGATAGCCCTTCAAAGATGGATTTGATCATGTCGCTAGTCTGGGAAGTAAGTAGTAAATAGTGAACAGACATGATGATGTCATAGATGAGCTTTCATTGTTTGCTGAAATGGTCTGTGTGCTCTGTTGTCTCCAACATGTCAGACAAAGCACATAGAACATTTCCCAGGTGAAATGGTATGCTGGAGTTCACCGCATGATACATGAGATAGACATTTATTTGGAAGCTACAAAGCAGAGAGGCCTGGTGAAATGTACGATGCCGACCATTGGGCCAGTAGACTTGGCAATAAAACAGGAGTTGAAGTCGCCAGTCTTAATGTCCAAACCAAGGACAGTTGGATGGCGCTCCATGGCAGATTATTTAAACTTTTCTAAAAGTTCAGGGATATATCTTTCAAGATCCGTCAGTACTTCAGAAGCAGGGCTCGCCAGACCAATCAATCTAGTGCAAAGTTTGTTTTTAGAACTCAAGTTCCTTGTTCTGCTTTGCAAGCAGATGTCTTCAAAGATATATTATGAAGAGATTATGTGATTTGGGGTGTAGCAATTCTGCCAGTTATAATTAAAAGGGCCAACATCCAAGTTTTGTTTTCTTTATAAACACTGCAGAGTGTGTCAGTGGCCAATCTAAAATTACCCAGAGAAGAGTGTGTGTTCTTCTTTAGCACAAGATAATGAAGCTGGTGTGTGAAACGCAGCATGGTTATAATAAGCTGGTGGACTTGTCCTATGCACAAGCTTGTCCAAATGTAATTATAGGAGCCTTTAGAGAATGGTTGCTTCCAAAACTGTCCAGTCAAGTGACTCAAAAGTTAATACGAGCAAATTAACAGCCTGGCTTTGAAAGTCTACCATTGTGCCTTCAAACATACTACCTGGAGTCAATTATCCCTCTCAAGTGGGAAGAGACACCTTTTAGAACTAGAAGCATCCCACTTCAGGGCATTCTCCACCCGAACCTCACACACCCCACCCCCTGTATATTGTTTCTGGGAAGGGAAGGTGAATGTGAATCTGAAGACACGAAGGGCTGACCGTCTGGCTCCTTTCCTCATGGATGGAGAACACAGGGCTAGTTGGAACCTGCTCTGATGTTTATGTGGTTGGGAAATGTGTGATTGCCAGACTCCACGTATGAGTCACTGGGGAAAGAAACAAGACTGGGACACAGAGAAGGACCAAGAACATCTCAAGCTAATTGTTTACACATCGACCTCTGTAGCTATGGTCTTTCTATACACTGTATTTAAAAAAAAAAAAAAAGTATCTCAGATTCAAAACATCAACATGCGATTCAGTTGAAAATTGGGAAACACTCTGAGACAGGGGGATATCAGTGCTGGCAATCTAAGGTTTCAGGAGAAATGTGTTTGGTGAAGAAGCGAGAACATCTCCTAGGCAGGTACAGAGAGGGAATCCCAATGCATCCTATGGAGAGTCCTCCCCAGGGGTAACAAGGGATAACGGACTGGTAGATTCCCAAAGTGCCTTGGGTATACGGGACTCATGATAAAACAAACAGACAAACAAACAAAACCAAAACCAAACCTCACTAAAAACTAGCTTCACTTTTTTCTGTAGGTTAGGTTTGCTTGCTTTGGACACTCTCAGTGGGATGAAAACAATTGCTCAAATTTAACCAAGCTTAGCCCCAAGATCATCTGCAGTTGTAAAGGAAGAAATGGCATAAGTAAAAAGTAACTGAAGTTTAGGAGAACTTTGTTTGCCCAGTCCTCTGCCTGCTTTCCTATGTGGAGAGTTTGTATGCGTCCTCTTCTCCAGTGACATGCATACACTGGGGGGACTGTCACATGCTGTTCTATGTAAATAGATCCAAGCCATTCTGATGATACTGGCACAGCAGTATTTTTCAAATGCAAAACACAATTGATTCTCTAATATCTGTATGAAGAGCAAGACATGCCCTCTGGCCTAGTTTCGTCACTGAGCTCTGTAATCTCTTACTACATCATTTACCCTCGCTGTTTGCTTCTATTTGGGGTTTTGAGGAAAACCCTTCATACATTTCTCCTTGTTGCAAAGATGAACATGATTTTACATTTATCTGTACAATCAATCAGCATATACATACTGGACTGTATGCCCCATTCAAACATGAGCATGGGCTGGAGCTCCTAAGTCACATAGTTGGGGACTTCTCTTTTCTGCTGCCATTGCTAATCTAGTTAAGGGACACTAGACTGCAAAAACAAATGTTCCAAGCATTTCAACTCTTTAACACAGCAGAAGCTGATGTGTCTTTCTTAGCCCAAATATGGGTTTGAACTGAGCAATTGCTCTGCTCCGTGGGGTCATGCACAGATCCAGGCTTTTTCTTTCTACAGCTTATCCATTCGGAAGCCCAGAGACCTTCCTAGGTTTTTGGCATTAATCGTACAGCAAGAAAAAAAGGGGGAGGAGAGGAGAGGGTAAGGAGTGGAAACAAATACATATATTGCTTTGTCCACACCCTCTAGCATGAGTATCATTACATGGCTGCATCTCGTTGCAGGACAGGCTCGGGACAGTGGCCTTCCCAATGGTACCCATGGTTTTGGCCTCTAACACAACTAGATAAGGTCACTAAGATTTTCCAACAGTTAGTGGCTACCCCCAAAATTAGTATCAATGGGGGGTGGGGGGGAATTTAAGCCCAGTTTCTTAAGGAAGGGGAGTGCCAGCATGAAATGGATAGGCTAGGTGGTATGTCTGTCTAGGAATCTGTTAGATGGTTTGGTAATGGCAGTTTTTCTGCTACAGTGAATCTCAAAACACATACGTTTCTCAAAATGAGCTCTGAAGAATCATAGAGAGAGTGTGCCGATTTCCATAGTCCCTTTAGGATTTTTCGGTTTTGTCATGTGTGCATGTGCCAATGTGAAAATAGCTTTGCACAAAATGGAAGATACACTCAAAAGCCGCAATTGTGTTCTCTCTTGCCGAGTTGCGGCAGAATCTCATAGGCAGTGATGTAACATTGCAAGCAGGATCCTTTCCTCCAATGTTTGTCTGGGGTGCTGTTAAACAGATCAGGAAAAAGGAGCATGTGCAGTGTGGCTTTTCAATCAGCAGGCACAAAAAGACCCTGGTAGATAAGTCAGTTGAAAGATAACATGTACCTCAACTCACTGCCAGGATTGTAAAGACACCATTTTATGTTTGACATCGAAGATAGTCTCAAAGAATAATTTATCTGCAAAAAGAATCGACTTGCTCTATAGAACTGACAAATTTAGTGTTTCTCTAGTTAATGTGTCTATATCAACCTTAGTATTTGGGAACGTTTTTCTCCAACTTTGGGAAAATACATATAGTGAACTTGGTTGGGCTCTTTGATATACACATCTGACATTAAATTGGATTTCTGATTGAGTGACAAAAGGCAGACTAAGATGAAATGCTAAGGTCATCTACGAAATTGATTAAGTTGACTGTTTAATGATGCCATTCTTTGCCATGAAGAAGTGCTTATCAAATTTCTTTTATTATATTAATTGTCTATCTCTTTAAGTTTTTTCAATTTACGTATATGTGTGTGTGTACGTCTGTATGGGGGTATACGCGCATGAGTGCAGGTGCCATTACAGACAATTTTGAGGACAGTAGGTTTCCCTGTAGGAGTTGTTTACACTCCTAACTGCTGAGCCGCCCCTTCAGCCCTAATATGTACATTTTAATCATTATTGCTCCCTTCCATTTGGGATAGATGGGTAGGAACCTTGTCCGAGCTTCCATCCCAACTTTCCTCTTTGTTCCCCATATTTACAGCAGTAAAAGCTGGTAGCCAACTGTAGTCCTTTACCTCATTATCCCTATGACACTGGCCAATATGTGGCACAGCAAGTCTCCCTTACCAGTAAGGAAGAAATAGCTGTGCTGCCTAAGCGATAATGTAATGCTTTCTTATCACCTAGAATTTTTATTCTGTACTTACCAAAAGAACAGTTTTAGACTTAGACACATATTTTTATCGTATTTCACACTTGTACAAACATAAAAAGTAAAACATAAGTAAAAGAAGTTGGTTAAAGTGTTCCTAAAAATCTCTGCATATTATGGTCCAACCCTCAGGAATTCATCTTTGACATAACTGGTGATGTCTGTGCTCTTCACCTGCTCTCATCCCCTGCCATCTTGGACCACAGCATCCCTAAGAGTGTTCCACTGTTATCTCAGAGACCTGCTTCCAAGCGGCTGACCATTCATAGAGCAAGTTTTTGTGAGCAGGCCCAAAGGATAATAGCTCTTCCATAATGATATTCTATGTTAAGTTGAGGAAAATGTATATAGAAAACTTGTTGATTAAGGTTCATCTCAAAACACAACCAAGAGCTTGTTATCTGCCGCTTCCCAGATATGTGCTATGATATCATATCTTGTCTTTACCACATCTTTTCTGCTTATTGGTATAAACTCTTCATATTCCAATATCAGTGACAGCGTTCATTGACTGTATCCATTGTGATTTGTATTTTGATAGAAATAAAAGATGTTAATGAAATTTATATAAGTAACATGTATTAAAATATTTACATTTCTACCTTTAATCAACTTTTTAAGTTTGAATTTGATCTATCTCTAGTTTCTCAAGATCAATTACAATTCGGTGTAGTTTTTTTTTTTATTCCTTAAGAGCTGTGAATGAATCAAATATGTGTTTGGGTTTTCCAATCACGCTTTCAGAGCTGGAGAGAGGGCTCAGGGTTTAATAGCACTTGCTGCTCTTGCCAAAGACCTGAGTTTCATTCTGGGCACCCATATAATGACTCATAACTATCCGTAAGTCCAGTTCCAGGTGATCCAATTCTCTTTTGTGGCCACTTCGTGCACCAAGCATACATGTAGTGCATATATATATATGTGCAGACTCATATACAAAATAGCAATAAACTCATTTTTTAAATTATGTTATCTTAAAATCTTATCTTTTTTTTACTTCAGAACTACTTTTCTTAGTTCCTGGCATTCATAGTATTCTATCCTTTCTTGGATTCGGCCTTTAATCTCATCTCCCTTCCTCTTGTCCACATTCCTGTAGTTGTGGGTGCAGTTGTGAATGTGTTAGCTTTGTTTATTTGAAAATGTTCTGGGTTTGACGTAAACTCCCTACAAACACTTTTATGAAGTCTTACGAACTGTGACTATCAAACCCAGTGATTATACGGTTTAGATTTGTTTTGTCTTGTTTTATAGGCTGTCTTAAATTTTGGGTGTTTTAGTTTTCATTTATAACTTAACACTTCTAAACATGTTCTACTTAACATTGTATTTCTTTCCTAATACTTTTGCCATAAAAGTGAAGGAATCTTTATCAACTCCACTATTTTTTATTGATATTACAATAGTATTTTTTTCTACGTGATTTCACGTTAGAATATATTGTCGATGGTAGAGACTGAGTTTTCGAAATGCAACTAGACAGATGTACTGACCACGGTTACCAAGGGAGCAGTTTCCTTGGCAATGGCCAACTGTCATCAAAGCAGTCCATGGTCTCTTTTCTTCCCATGTGACTTGCTCTCACATGTTTAAAACTTGGGTTCAGGGAAGAGGTTTTTTGTAAACCACGAGCCTCTGGCTGCCCAACATGCCTCTGATTTTCACGAAGCACAAGTGGGATGCTATGGTTTTTAAGTGAACACTTTTCTAAGGGCCAACGTTCATCATTCTGAACTCTGGACTCTAATACCTTCTGTTTCAATATCCTAGTCATTTGGAAAAGGTCCAAAAATGCTTCAGCCAATATCCAAGACCAAAGCTGCACGAGATGCGAGGGTAGAGGGTCATCTTTTGAAGAGTAAATATTTTTCTAGCATCTAAAATGAGAGGTGTAAAAATTAGGCTGTTACTTTCAGTCACTGCATTGTTTCTCAGTGTATATTTCTGTGAGTCAAAAAAAGAAAATATTAATTCATTTTTCTCCATTGTGTGTGTTGCATGGGGAAATGGGACAATATCTCACCATGAAGCTCTGAATGGCCTAGAATTCACTGTATAGATGAGGCTGAGCAAAAACCCCCAGCGATCCTCCTGCCTTGCCTCACAAGGGCTGGGATTAATGGCTTGTACCCCCATACCAGGCAAGAATTAATTCTTGTTTATATGCTTTGATTCTGCACTTAAAATTCTATGATTAAGCTGAGTTTAGTTTTTATAAGAAAAGTTAAAAAAATATTCACATATATTCTTTCCTTTTTCTGAAACAGAGTATTGTCAAGTCCCCTGAACATTATTTGTAACCCAGGTTTGCCTCAAACTCTCAGTCCTCCTGCCCCAGCCTTCCTGGTGCTAGGGCTATATGCATGCCCACCAAACCTAGGTTTCACTTATATTTTTGAGCCATAAAAGACTTAAAGTTACATAAAAAGTACAACAATACTCTAGTTTCTCAGAGCATGGAGCATAGTTGATATAGGTCTTGCAGCATGTGAAGCTATGGTATTCTGTGTCTATATGTACAATGTCATTGCTGGTGGTTAAAATTCCCATTTAACAGATTAAAAAAAACTTTTTTATGTTTGAGGGAGAGAGCAACAAACTGATAACATGTACAACTAGTAGTGAGTATGAGGATTTGAACTCTGAACAGATGGTGCCCCGTTGGCTACATACACTACACTCCATTAGTAAAAGAATTGATTGCCTATAGTATTTGTCAAGACAAACAGGCGGCTGCTACTTTCCTTTGCCTACATTCAGATGGTTATGGTCATGTGTAAAATGCAAATTTTTGATGTTTTGATTCAGCCTAGAGTTGTAAAAAGGTATGGAAATAAGTTCTAATCATTTGCTTTCTCATTTTCCAATATTCATTTTAATAATGATATACATGACATTAATCATAATAGTCAAGGGATAGGAAAAAAACGAAATATTCATCAATGAATATTGTGTTATAGCTACACAATGGAATAATATGCAGCCATGAAAAGAATGGGGCAACAGTAAAAATAACATCTAATGAAGCTTTGATATGGATTAGATATATATCCTTCAGAAGTGCATGTTCTAAAGGCTTAGCCCCCTATTATATGCAGGAACTGTTATGATGCAATGTCTAGAGGAAGACTTTGGTCACAGGGACAAGCGCTTGAGAAATATATTGAGACCCCAGTCTGTTCCTCTTTCTCTTTCATACTCTAGCTATGAGGATCTGTTTTGCCATACACAACTGTCACAATATGCTGCCTTGGCCTAAAAACAGTCGCACGTACCAATAATGGACTGAAACTTGTAGAGGAATTTTAATCCAGCAACAAGGTTGCTCTGGCAAGGGACCACACACCTTTAATCCCTCTGACTAGAATACAGACATGCCCTTAGTATATACCTTTAATCTCTAAATGTAGGTAAAGTTAGTTCATAGAAGGAAGTAGCCATATTGGATAGTGATGTCTAATTTAGGAGCCAACAAAGTAATAAATCAGAGAAAGATTTGACAGAGTGAGTCAGAGATAAAATATGCCCAACTCTTATGAGAACAGACATGAAAGAGAGGCTACTTGGGGATGCGGGGGATCAGAGGCAGTTTTTACTGGGATAGTTGTACAGAAACAGCTTGTAGAGAGACTAGGCTAGACACAGATGAATACAGAATGACCCAGAGAATAAGATGGAGCCAGAAGATTAGAACAGATTGATAGAGTTAGTTTGAGGCCAATCTGATTAATTCAGCTGGAAGTTGAGAGAAGCCACTTTGAATCAGTCAGCTTGGAGAGAAGTTTGAGCCAGAACAGCTGAATTAAACAAGCTAGCAGAATTCAGAAAGAGCAAGAAAGGGTGAGCTTATTTAGCAGTAATCCTCTGAGATGGCAATTATATCAGGGGAATAAAATATACTTTTACAGAAACTTCCAGAATTAAGAAACAAAATAGACCTTTTCTCTTTATCAATTGAGATTGGATGTGTCTAGAGTGCTATGGTCATAGATAAACGTTTTCTCTTTCTAAACTGGTTATTTCATGTTCTTGCTACAATAACAGAAAGCTGACTGATATAACTTTCAGAAGTTTTCACTGTGCCATAGATTTCAGAAACAAAACGTTATTCTAGGATGGATCCACAGTTTCAGTAGTGTTAATAGTCAGCCAGACATAGTCAACTTTATCAGCCCCATTCCACCTGACACTTTTCATCTATTTTATCTGAAGACAGAAGTTATGAGCTAAAACTGTAATGAGAATAAAATTTTAAAGATGTAAAAACAAAGGAGAAAACTTAACCATTTTCAAAAATATACTTGATCAATGTTTGTGAATTTATAACATAAATACTAAAATATTTTTCTAGGCAATCACTTTTCTTAGTATACATCTCCTACTAAAACCACAACTATAAAGCTGTTCTCTAGGGTCTACATTCCAGAGAGAATTTTGAAACATTTTTTGATTTGATGGTTGAGCAAAACTATGAATTATTTGCAGTGCTTTTTTTTTTCTTTCTAAAATTGGGTACCTCCTCTCACAAGACATCTGGGGTCTCCATCACCTCTCACTCCCAGGGCTGCTTGTCTGCTTCTTCAGGGAAGACCTGGTATTTTGTGAAGCATCAGCTAGGCTGAAGAGAGTCCATTGCTCATCATGGCCAATGAGAAACCCACAAAAGGAGTCAAGACTGAGAGCAATGATCATATTCATTTGAACATGATGAGAAATGTAGGCTCTGTGGTACAGTTTAAGATTAAGAGACAGGCACCACTTAGTAAACTAATGAAAGCCTATTGTGAATGACAGGGCTTGTCAATGAGGCAGATCAGATTCCCATTGGATGGGCAACCAATCAACAAAATAGACATGCCTGCACGTTTGGAATGGAGGATGAAGCTATGGCTAAGGTGTCCCAGCAGCAGACAGGAGGTGTCTTCTACAAAGGGAACCTGCTACTCTACTTCAGAATTTTGTCATAGCCCAAGTTCATTCTCAATTAGAAAGCTCCAATTTGGTTTCACCACATCCTGACTACTACAGGATAGTTTTATTCCCCCATCCACATTCCTTAGTTGTACATAAAGTAACTTTTCTATTTTTTTTTTTTTAACAAAATGGCCAATGATCTGTTTTGGTTGATATCTAATGGAGATGGTCTGATGGGAAGTACTGGTTCTGTGAAAATAGCCCCTTTCCCCATTAGTGGCAGTGTGTTCTTTCCACTTTTACCTTTACATTCCTGTAAGTTATTAGATCTCATTGTTTTAACAAACAAACCCAACACCATAAAATTCTTGCATACCTTTTTCCATTAAAGAAGTTCAGTGTTTTCAATCACCATAAAAGCAAGGGCAATTTTATAACGTTTTCTTTTGCACACACCCCTTAAATGTAGGGCAATCTGTCTTTAAGTAGGGGTAAATTTACTCTTGAACAAAATGATTGTGGATAGTTTCCCCTTCAAACCAAGCATCTTGTTGCTTAAATAAACTTCTTATTTAAAATGAAAAATAAAGTCAATACCTCCTAACTGTAGCCTGTTTCCTTCCACTCTGTCTTTCACAGCCACTCTGTGGTTTGGGGGTTGTTGTGTATTAAGTGACACATGATTGATGTGATCTGGCGTGATTCATTATAATGTCAAGCATCAGCAGAACATTTTGGGAAAAAATATTCATCAAAATCTATTACTGTAGAAGTTGCTGCTTGTAGATTCTTTCTTGCGGTTACTTCTATGCATGGTAAAACAATGCCTTTTCTGATGTTTTTTAGGAAGTGTGGTTATTAAAGTGGGCGTTCCTAAAGTTCTGGTGTAACCTCAGGGCTACTTACTAAGTATCAACTAAATACCAAGCAACTTCTCAAAGACTTTCTCCACTTACCTTCAACTGAGAGACATACAACTCCTGACTTAGGAACAAGGAGCAGGCAGGGATCTGAGTCCAGCAGCATTCCACCCCAATCCAGATCATTACTGTATGATAAAGAAACTCTAGTTTTAAAGTACTGTTTTATTTGCACATTAAACTATTCTTTAAAAAACACAAAATCCTGCTCTCAAAGCCAATATTCCCTCTCTGCTTAAGCACATTCAGTAGTTATATGAAGCCTCATGGTAGTTAGCCCTCAAAGGTCTTTTGAAGTGATTTTGCAAATATTTGGTGTTCAACTAACTCCTTCTATTATAATTCTATCAGTCAGGAGTTGTTTCTTTATGCTAGCCTTACTATGAATTATTAAAAATGCCACAATTTTCAAAAGATTTGCGCAAAGGTACCCATTTAAATGTACATATTAAAATTCACAGTGGTATTGATTTAAAAGAAGAAAGGTCCTTCAGAGTAGCTTCCATGGTTGTTACCCAACATGGAAATTCTCTCTTGCCTCAGTGTTATCCATGCAACTGAAAAGACATCCCATTTGCCATGCCTGTGTCCTCTTAGATGTCATCTGCTTCCGCCCACCTCCATTTTCATATTGTATGCAGTCATTCCAATAATGGCTGACCATGCCAGTCACTGTAAAAGGTTCCTGGGCTCTGGAAAGCTAAAACAATAGGAAGAGGGCAGACCTGAGAGGAAATATTGACGTTGGTTATTTTGATAACTGCTAGAGAGGGTATAGGAAGGAATAAGAATACTCTACCATGTTTGTTTCTTTACCCAAATGGACTTATCGCGTTTGAGCACCAGCTGTATATCAGGTACAGAGCTAGCCAGATTGGGAAACAAAGCAAAAAAAAAAAAGGAGCTCTAGCTATCCTTTACCACTCAAGATAGAGACCTCAATGCAATGAGTTAATGAAGCATCATCAGCCCTGATGGGGTGGTGCAGCCCTCTGTAGTTCTAACTATTACTTTCATTCACAGCCTGTCAATCTTTCTTTCCAGGCCCTTAATAATCTAGTAATGCTCATGGATAGCATCCTGTATGAGTCCTTAGTGTTGCTTATGCTATTCTGATACATCAGTCCCTCTCAGGGTTCATGCCTATGCCTTCTCCAAGGGAGTACAACCTGAAACACTTGGGTCAGCCACACAAACTTGCACAGTCTTCCTGCCATTAAAACCATTGGTGGATTCCTTACTGTCCACACTGCCAAGATGTTTCTTGAAAATTTTTTTGTCATATTGAAAATTAGACAAAGGACAGGGCAGCAGAAAAGCAAGGGCCACAGTAAGAGCTGGAGTCTAAGTTGTCTTCTCTGCAGCCATAGTAGGAGGTGGAGTCTGAGCTGTCTTCTCTGTAGCCCCACTGTCTCTTCAGGATCATGTCGTGAAGCCCTCATGAGTTTGAGGAATTGGCCACGCCACTTTCATTAGACATCCATGGTTTCATCTAGCCTTCCCTTTAGCATACTCCGGGTTTTAATGTAGTTAGCTATCAAATCATTATGAACTAGGGAAAGAAGCAAAGAGATTGAAGTTGCAGCTTAGTGGTAGTGTCCTTGGATAACATGTACAAGGCCCTGGCTTGGATCACTAACACAAAAGAAAGAAAGTGAAGGAGGAAATGAGAGAGGAGAAGGGATAAAGAGGAAAAGGAAAGGGTAAAGAGTGGAGGATGGGCTGGATACTCAGAACAACATACCAATAACCAAAGGCATACAAACTGACAAGCCTGCTCCTGAAATTCGCAGAGACATGCTTGCATAACTGTTGTGACTGCATTAAATGTTTTACATCAACGAATAGGTGTGTAGGATAGTTCATGCAAGAAATGAAAACGTTCTAAAGAACCCACTGGAAATTGTAGCATCAGAATCCAGAATCTGCTGTTTTTAAAAGTTAAAGGAGATGCTTAGTAGAAGGTTGGCCATCATAGACTAATGAACTATGGCCATTAATTTGAAGGCAAAAAAAAAGGCAGGTCAGTGAGAGGTGCTTGTACTAGAGCTTGGGGTTGGGGAAATCTACAGACATACAGAAAACTTCAGTGAACTATGAGATAAGACCAAATGGTCCAATTGTATAAGTGGAGACCAGAATAGAAAAACATTTGAAGAAATGATGTTGAACTGTCTCCAACTATAGTAAAAAAACCAACTCATAAAATCCAAAATAATTCAGCCACCCTCAGCAGTATTAATACAAATTCAGGATACAACAGTGAAATGTTACACTAGACCAAGTTAAATAAGTTTATTGGAGATTATCTTTGAACTTAATATATACAATGCAAAATTCTTACCATAAAATAGACATATACATTTCCTGATTTTTGTTAAATCCCCTTTCAAGAGGATTATTTTCTGAGTGTTCTAGTGTGCTGCCTACTGCTGTGGTAAACACCATGGTTAAAAGCAACTTGAGAGCAAATATTTATTTGATTTATACCTCCAGATCATAACTGATCACTGAGGGAAGTTAGGGCAAGAACTCAAGATAAGAAGTTTGAGGCAAGAACTAAAGCAGAGGTCATAGAAGGATGCTGCTCACTCTCTTGCTCCCCTCTGCTTGCTCAGCCTACTTTCTTATACAACCCAAAACCATCTGCCCAGAAGTGAAACTGCCTAAAGTAAGCTGGGCCTTCTCACATCAATCACCAAGGTCACCAACCAAAAAAAAAAAAAAAAAAAACCTCACAAATCTGATGGAGAGAACTCCTCAAGTGATTTTTCCTTCCTTCCAAGTAAATCTGTGTTAAGGTGACAGCAACTAACCACCACACTGGGACTATTGTTGATGATATTTCAGGAATTTTTGAGTAGTGGTAGACAGAAAGATAAGTAGAAAGAATTGGGAATTCTATCACAGTGAAGTGGAAAACATGCTTCACACACACAGGAGACAGAATAAAAGCTTTGCCTAAGGTTTAGATAATGTTCATGTAAGAAAGAAAATGAGAGGATTTGGAGTGGATTGAAGGGCTAACAGTACAACGCTTAAAGGCTAAAGCATAGTTCCTGGGACTGTTGCCTCTTTTGGGATTAGGACCATTACAAAAGTTACCAAGATGGAGTAGATAGGTAAGAACAAAATATAATGATATACATATATGAAAATGTCACAGTGAAGACTACTGGTTTTTTATGCTAACAAATAGTAATGGGTCTGAGGAGACAGCTCAGTCCTTAAAATATATGCAGGGCAAGCATGAAGAGCCACATGAGTTCAGTCTCCATAAGTCATGTAAAATTATCAAGCCAGCCATTGTCATGGATGCTGATAATCCCAGGGCTAGGGAGTCAAGGGCAGTGGATCCCTGAGGCTCACCAGCCAGCCAGCATTGCAGACTTGCAAACTCCAGGCCAGTGGTAAACCTTGTCTGTGAAAACAGGGTACATAGCTCCTGAGAATGACACCTAAAGTTGACCTTTGTCCTCTATACACACGTTTACCTGCACACATATGAACAAGCACACACAAACATCCATGTGTGTACATACATATACACCATCAAAAATTTAATTTAAAAAATTAAGATAAAAGTCAAACCAAATTCTGGCAGGCTCCTACTCTAATGAAGGATGTCCCTGTAAAAAGAAGTATAGATACATTGACTCCAAAAGGGATAATGTTATATAAAGCCAGAGACAGGAGTGGGCATGAGGCAGCTTCAAAGAAGCAACAGCCAGAAAACAGGAGGCAAAGAGTGTCCTTCCTGAATGCTTTAGAGAAATCATGGTCTTGGGGACACTTGCATTGCTGGACAGCGAAACTCCCCAGCATAAAGGAATAAATCATTGATATTTTAGTTCTTCGTCAGTGCAGCCCCAAAGAACCACTACCTACAGATATTGGTTTAAATCACACAATTCCTGTTTTTTCTGGGCAAATATGGATGAGAAGCTACTTCCTAAAACTCAGCCTATCTTGACAGTCTAAAAGGTGAACTAAGTCAAAGAAATGTAAATGTACGTATCCCAGGTCGAAACACTGGAGCTGAAGCCAAGATTAGAATTCACAATCTAGCTACAGAGACATGTTCTTGATCTGCCTGCCATAATACTTAGGCAGCACTGGAAAGTGTCAATGGCTAGCTGCTTGGCTGAATTGAGGTCCGCCTTGCTTTTTCTTGTGCTATCATTGAGTTTTCCTCTCCATCACTCCTCATAAGACAGATGTTGCTGATCGTCTGCAAGATGCTCGGAGGTTGATATGAGAGACTTAACTTCGCTGCCTGTAGTCCATGACATTGAACTAGTGTGAGCGCCTCTCTGCATGCACTAAAGGTTGCAACAATGCATTCTTGTCAGTTGCACTGTGAACCATGAATAGTTTCTTATTCCTGGCCCTTTGCTATGGTCTTTATTGTAGGTTTTGTTTCCCACTATATCAACTATCTGAAGTAAACCCTAGTCAGAAAGACATTAATTGGGAAGTTTTGAAAAATAATGATAAGTTGTAAGTTGCATACAGATCTGAATCATGTGATAAAATCTTGACGGATCCACATTCTGCCAATTCTCTCATCTTTCACCTGCTGGATTCATCTAGCATACAATATCCGACTGTCAGTCACTTAATAAACATCCTGATCATCAAGAAAACTATCAAGACCATGTGGGACTTTTTGACCAGGTAATTTACTTTATTTAATAATGTTTCTGAAATATAAAATGTTGAAAATTCAAATATACCACAAAGAAGTCATAAAATGATCCCTTTAGGAGAAAAGAGGACGGTACATTAGACAATTTTTAACTTTATTATTATTATTACTATTATTATTACATATTTTAGGAAGTTAAGAATACCTATTGCTTGTGGTCTTAAGATACTTAAGAGAAAAGCAACATGTAATTTTTGTGGCAGTATTTATTATAATTGCTCTGTTATTGTTAGGCTTAGCTGCTGATCTCTGACCGTGCCTAGTTTGTAAATTATTCTTTATCTTATGTAGTCATGTCTAGGGAAACACATAGACATAAGGGTTTAATGTTACCTGCAATTTCAGACGTGCACCTATGGTCCTAGAATACCCTCCCACACGTGAGGTAGAATGGCTAGAGCATCTGTACAAGCAAAGCAGTCCCTGAAACAGATCAGTCTTTAGGCCTAATTTTAGCTCCCCTTCAAAGCATTTCTTTATTTACTCATACACAGGACCACCAAGTCCAGTCTCCACAGCCCTCCAACTTTACACTCTACAAGTTGATCTAGAGAATCCCTGGGTATTCTTTTGAATCTTGAAGCTGAAGTGGGGCCCTTTAAGTTAACACAGACGTCTCCCGCCAGATGCTGTACAGTTGTTATCTGTCCCCCTCCCAGCCTGCCTGGACTCTTATTACTGAAGAATTTCTGGAACTTTTATTGAGGTGGGGACTTTGTGATTGCCCTGAAAAAAATGCATGTTGCACAAACTGCTTCTCACTTCTAAGAATTGATTAATCCTCTGAGATATGTCCTTGGGTTCCCAGATGAATAATCTACTTAATTTGGGGGATTCATCTCTTGAAATTCAGAACCCAAAGGAGTAAATTAGGGTAACTATGTGCTACAAAAAGATAGGGTGTGTCAGTTAGAGATTGTTTTGCTTACAAATTAAATGAAACACATACAGAGAGAGAGAGAGACAGATACAGAGAGACAGAGACAGAAGGGAAGGAGACACAGAGACAGAGAAAGACCTTAAACTAACTTAGGTGCAAAAACTATAGTAAATTAAATTGGGTTGTAGAAGTGTAGAGAATATAGGCTCTTCATGTGGCTTGATACAAGTCCCAATGTTTGGACTAAGATGTCCTGCTTCCTCTGTGCTGGCTAACGCTTTACTCAAAAGGCATGATCAGGAGCTAGGGCTAGCTCAGCAATTAAGAATACTTGCTGTACTTGAGGATAACCCAAGTTTGGTCCCCAGCACCCATGTTGGAGCAGTTCACAACTTCATGAATCTCCAGCTCCAGAGTATTCAATGCTCTCTACTGGCCTCAGTGGGAACCTGGTCTCATGTGCATATATCCATACATAGACACACAGGTGCATATTCATAACTAAAACAAAATAAACCTTTTGACTAAAAATATAGTCAGGGGGCTGGAGAGATGGCTCAGCAGTTAAGAGCATTGACTGCTCTTCCAGTGGTCCTGAGTTTGATTCCCAGCAACCACATGGTGGCTCCAGCCATCTGTAACGGGATCCGATGCCCTTTTCTGGTGTGACTGAAGACAGCTAATATATATATATGTGTATATATATATATATATATATATATATATATATATGTATATATATATAAAATAACAAATGAATAATAAATAAATAAATCTTTTTTAAAAAGAAATATAGTCAGACAGATAGGAATTCTTGGGGTATTTTTGCTCCTTTCATACATCAGAAGAAGAATAAAAAAAATCTCCAGTTGTCCAGTAAGCATATACTCCAGGGACTGGACCATCTTAGTTAATGGGCTCATCTTTGAACCAGTCACTGTAGCCAAGAATGATGGGACTTAACTTAGCCTCCTCACCTCAGAACTGGTAAAGAAGTCAGGATCCTGACAGGGTCGGGAATACAAAAAGAAACAGACTCTATAGGGTAAAGGCAGCGGATTCACAAGATATAAATGAAGTCTTACATTTAGAATGCATACTTGAAACATTACTGCAAACAACTCATTGCTTCCTGGGTCCTGATAGCCATCATCAAGCCATGTCCCTTGAGCCCCAGTGCTGTGTACTTTAATAGGCCAATGTTAATTGGTCACTAGTGAGGAGCCTGTGGCCTTCCCTTGCACCAGCATTTCAAAAAAGGTCCCACTGAAGTCATTTATATATTTTAGAATGGTTAACATGGTCCCACTGGGCCTGCAGCAAAAGATGCATTTTGCAACATCTAATGAGTAAATGGGGCATTTAGTAAGACACAGTCTAATTACTTTGGGTCTTGGTAAAATATTAATTTAAGGCAACTACAGCATTAAGGAATAAGTTTGCCAGGCGGGGCTCAGTAATTTTGTTCCACAGCTGCCATCAATATCAATAAGAAGTCTCTCAGCTCGCTTGCCGCCCATTACTTTGACCATGTACCCCTAAGGTATAGAAATCAGTTGCTACGGATTTTTTTCAGTAGAAATTTCAGAATAAAGTATGGATTGTTTGTGGGTAGGCATATCACCTACACAGCTAGGGCAGTAGTGCTGAGGAGTAATGCCTCTAAAATCAGATTGGATTATATGCAGAGAAACCTCTGTTGCTGAGTTTCTAGAAAGCATGACAACTCCAACTCTAGAACAGTACTGGTATAAAGTAAGCCACCATCACCACTTGTGGACATGATTTACCTTGGAATGAAAACGCTTTCTAAAACCTTTACGTCATTCGTATATGATTTCATTCTGGGGCCGGAATTTCCTTAAGATGCCAGATGTCAGGCTGATGATGAAGCAATCCATAAACTGCTGGGCCATGTCAGCATAACTAAAGGCCCATCCCTAGAACCTATACAAAAGCCTGCCATGGTGATATCCCAGTGCTGGAGAGGTAGAGACAGGTAGATGCTTGGGGCTCACTAGCCAGCCAGCCACATTTAACTGGCAAGCCCAGATGATCAATGAGACACTCTGTGTCAAAGAACAAGGCAGATGGTACCTGAAGCAGAATAATATCTGAGTTTGTCTTCTTGCTTCTATATGTGTGCTCACACATTGTACACTGCATGCATACGAACATATACACACACATATATGTACAGAGGAAGGTGCCAGTTGTCAACTCAAACACATATTGAAATGAACTCTGAATGTGACCTGACAGAAGAGCACACGTGAACCTCTCTGAAGTTGTCTTCCATAGGACTGTCTGGGAAGGACAAGTCCCAAGCTGCTGACTTGGATGCCCTGAGTCCAGTGGAAGAGTATAAACCCGGAGCTTTTCATACCATTTGACAGTGCCTGCCTCTGCTTCCAAGAGTAGTTTCTTACACACAAGAGCCAATCTTGCCTGATAGCCTCTCATTGTCCTCTTTCCTGGCTTCTCTAAACCTAGTGAGGAAGTTATTCTGGGATATAAGCAGTCACCCTTTGCTCTCTCTCCTTGCAAGGTGGCAGTTCTGGCCTCTGTAGAAGCCCGGCAGTAATGATATCATGTGTGTTGTGGTGAGAAGCCATTGGGATGGGCAGAGCCATGAAGATGAACTGTCCTCTAGTAGCTCCAGAAGGCTGTGCAGTAGGGGGTGGCTATGACATAGGAACCTGAGTTAAAAGGTTCAGGCCCTAACCCTCAAGAAATACAAAGTGTTCCTCCTCCCGGGGTTTGCAGTCAAAGTTCTAAGAAACAGCTGGCCTTAGTCACGAGGCAGGAAAGAACAAGAGAATCTTGAGGAAGGGAATAATCAGCTAGCACAGAGCTGTAGAAGACATCCGGGATACTCTAATGCCTTTCCCAGTTTAGTGATGGCTATGCCGCAAGCCTTCCTGTCCAACTCATCCGATCCCATCTCCTAAAACATTCCCTGTATCTCTCACTTCTGGATCCTTGTACAAATTGCACAAGCTAATTTAATTTGGGGGTGGGCTTGCTAAGCCCCCATGTTCCCTTTCAACCCCTGCAAATATTTCATTGTTTGTAATGCCTCTTAATACGTGAAACAATATTTATGCTGAACTCTACAACATTCTATAACTTTCTTCTAATTGCCTTAGCAGGCTTTAAAACCAGAGCTTAACACTTCGATAATAAGCGTATTAATTTGTCTAACGTTTAAGTTCTTACAAAGGAAGAGACAAGCATTAATTTTGTTTAGTTAAAACAAGCTTTGCTTTTGAACAGCAGGTGGTAATTGAAACAAAACAAGGACTCATTAGAGGAGCGTCTGGTGGCTCATGATACAAACAGAGCATACTAGAAAACCCAAACACAAGAGCCCTGAAATAAAGTGGTCATCATCTAATTAACAGAACATGTTTTAATTACCGAGTAAACCATGCAGCGCCGTGTGTCAATTTAACTGATGTGCTAAGTGCCAGTTTACAATATCAGAAACAGACAAATAATTGGAATCTAATTACATGCAGGTCTATTGCACACCAGCGCCTCCAGCCCATCTTAATAAACAAGTTTTTACATCAAACCATGAATAGCAAATACAGCCATGCTGTTAATTGCTACATTGTGATATTGGGACTTTGCCAGCTCTGACTATTAAAATAAGCTCTTGTGTGGATTGCAGTTTCTCTGCTACGCTTTAATTAGAATCAAATGAGAGGCAGAGATCGGGCTGTATTACTGCAATTCAATATATGTAAATAAGATAACTGGCTAATCTTTTTATTTTATTTCTGAGCCTCCATGCAATAGGCGGTTTAGTTATGCTAATAGGTTATCACTTTGCAAATGAAGTAGATTTGTGCTGTGAGATGAATCAAGAAACATGTAATCTTTGCTCGAGAGTCTAAATATTCCTCATCCTTGCACGTGGGATCCAGAGAACTTTCCTGCCCAAGATATATGGTGCTGTATTTTTAATGCCCGTATTGGCCTAGCTTTTCAGCGATAGCTTTGAATGTTGTATTTCACTTATCGAAATAAACACATGATCCATAACACGCTATTTACAATGCTTGGACAGATATTTCAAGATAAACTCCTATAATGGAGAATCATTCATCTGAGCACTTGAAAGGTTGCAGAAGAGGTCTACATAAATACTGTATAATGCAAATTTTAAATTAAGACCAAGGCATAGATAACACTCATATTTCATACTGTGTATCAATGTGCTGCTTGTCAGAGAACTAATCAGGGATTCAGAAATATTTCAGAGAGCGAAAATGAAATCTAGGTGCAGCCGCTGATGGGCCATTTTTTCTGTATTTTCCAACTAAGGAAGGAGATGGTATAGCTATTGTTGAAAAATTACCAAGTAATGATCTCCTGGGAAGATCGCCTTATGTTTCATTAGAATTGTAATTAGAAGTGGCCATGACCTTGGGGAACCTGCTTCAGGAGCTGACTCTCTTCTCTTTTGTTTAAGACAATCTTCCAAGTTGTTCTGCTTCTGGCCACTGGCGACATTCACTGAACTCCTTAGAAGGGACATAATAAAGTATGTAAATGTACTATACCTAGTACACTGGTACAGTAAGCAGGAACAAGCAGAGGTAGAATGGGGTATAATGCTCTCAATTTTAAGTGCAGTATGTCAGTGTGGATTCAAAGTGCCTAGAGATTTCTTCCTTAGGCAACGTTCTAGGTTGCACCTTAGAGGTGTCTTCCACTGAAGACAGGGCAGCTCTGTTGAGTACCAAAGAGCTCCCAGAACTATAAAGGGCCTCGCTGAGCCATTTTCAACTTCTGGCTTGAAAGAAGAAAGCCAAGCTACTCACTGGCTTGAGCCGAGGCAGCCTGTAACAATACTCCACGAACTTGGCGCAGGTCCTTGCCTATTTAAATTTCCATCACACCATTGTCGGAGGCCCATGCCTTTCACATGGCTTGCCTGGTGGATGTGGTCCAACTCCCAGAAGGGAGCAAGTGCATCACACACAATATTGGAAGGGTCTACATGTTTCCAGCACCTCATCGGATACTTTAGTGTGGAGGTAGAAAACATTCTTGGTACTCTTGTTGCTGGCACAGTCACAAAGGATTCTGGACTGGTACCTCATCCATCTTGGTTCAAAAATGAAATGGAGTCTCCTGGTCAGTTGACAGAAGGGAAAAAAAGCACTAACTCCAGATGCCCTGGTTTTCTCCTAGCCTTCCAGCCTCCCACAAAAGCATGCCAACTCCAGTAACAATATAGAATCAAAATGTATAAAATAAAGAATAGATGTGTATAAAAATGCACAGGGGCTGGAAAAAGAATGTACTAAGGTTAAATTTTACAGACATGATTCCATATGTTGAAAGCATCTTGTGGTTATGTCAAATACAGATGAAGCTATAAATTACCCCACAATCAGAAGTGTCAACTTTCAGGCTAATGATATATATATATATATATATTTCAAGATTCTTATTAAAATATGAAAACATGCTAAACATAGAAAAAGCTAACAACTATACCAAAAGCAAGACAGAGTGTTACTAATGTCTGCCAACTGTATTAGTCATCAGGCAATCAATCTCACGTGAGCAACCTCTGCAGCAGGCAACCAGAAGAGCCAAAACCTACCTCTCCTGCTTATCTTATTTGTGGTTACTCTTGCAAGGTTTCCACATTATTCTATTTGCTCACTGTTAACCCTGAGAGGGCATAGTTAGCAAGAGGAAAACGTTTATTCAATTATAATGTCTTTATTTCTACTTAAAACACACACAAAACTGTCAGCAATAGACAAATGAGTACAGTGGGCTGAAGCATGCGCTCACTTTATTCTATATATGAATTCTAATAAATTATAACCATGCTATTACAAAAATTATAACTGACATGCTGCCAGAACTATACATATAGAAGCCTAGATGTGCACCTAGTACCTTGAAGGCTGCCACATTTGGTCCAATTGTAAACATCACCCTCATTTGCCAAACAGTGCTGTTATGTCTGTGGTCAAGAGTAATTTCCCCCCTGGTTACAAGCTCATGATTCTAAATGTACCTAAACTCTAAGGGAAAAGGTAGTCTCCTTTATAAAAGAGCTAATGATCTATGCTGAGGTTCAGCGCAGCATATGGAAGTAGTTTCTTACTCAAGCATTGTAAAGCAAGTAAATAATATGGCCCCATTAGATGAAGTCCAGGTTGATAAACACTCTGCAGTTCACGGGACAAGAACATGATGACAGTATTTGTGAAACTTTGAGGGCATTCTTTCTCAATATCTGGTACAATACGTTTTGGTTTTGCCGATTTGGGCTTGAACACAAACACTGGCTTTTCACCAGCGGTTAATATAACTATCAAAAAAGGTTTTCCTGATGGGTGCACATTTAGTGAGTGTTGTGAACTGAACGCCTGCATCTCCATCCCCCAAATTCATATACTGAAATCATAGCTGTGAAGGCACTCACATTAGAAAGTAAAGCCTTTGAGAATTGATCAGCTTAAGGGAGTGGAGTCCACATAATTAGAGTTAGCAACCCTAGTAAGATCAGTGACTCTTTCTGTTGTGGGAGGGCCACAAGAAGAACACAGTGATATGTGAGTCAAGGGTCCCTCGCCAGATACCAAGTCTGCTGGTGCCTCGGACTTCTCAGCTGACAGCATGTGAGAAGGAAGGCTTACTTTATAGGTCACCAGTTTGTGGCATGACTAAACTAAACTGTTAAGAGAAACGGATGTTGCATTCCTCATTTCAGTCCCTGCCATCATAAGAGTGCATGCTAGATGCCCTATACAGTGCTGGCAAACAGGGGTATGACTGCACAGAAGACATCATCAAAATGAGGAGGGGAGAGAGGTCAAGCAGCAAACCCTACATGTGATAGTGGGCTGGAGAGATGGCTCAGAGGTCAAGAACTCATGCTGTTCTTGCAGAGGACCTGGGTTTGATCCCTAGCACCCACATGGTGATTTACAACCATTTATAACTCCTAGGTCATCCACCCTCCTCTAAACTCCTTGGGCACGAGGCACAAGTACAGTTCACATACACACATGAAGGCAAATACTCATACTCATCAACTAAGTTTTTAACCTAAAAATAATAGTAAAAATGATAAATATGACCTGAAGTAACCTCTAGGACATTATTATATGTCAGGAGCAGGAGTCAGAGATTTAAATACAAAAGGAACTATTGGGTAAGGAGGTATCTAGAATAAGTACTCCCCTCAACTCCAAAGCACAGTGCTCCAAAGGATGCCCATATCCCAGTCACAGAGGTGAAAACAAGAATTTGCTGGGTAGTTGAACTCTTAGAAGTTACGACTGCAGCAAAACTAGACATCCAAACAGAGAGGAAGTTAGTAGTGGGAATACAGCTGAGGATTTAGCTCACTGGCAAATCGCTTGCCTAGCAATGGGAAGGCCCTGGGTTCAATTCCCAGCACCTAAGGCAGGGAGAATCACAAAATACCAAAAGCAACCAACCAACCACCACCACCACCAACAGCAACAACCACAACAAACCCAACCACAACAAACCCCCAATAGTAGAAATGTCTGGTGTGGAGCAGCTGGAAGATTAGCACTGTCCAGTCTTTTCATCCTTAAATGTTCAAGACCCTGAATACTAAAAACGGTTCCAGCATGAGTGTAGGCTTCTGCTTCTTTCTGGGCTCCTGGAGTTTGCTGGTCCCTCCTGAGACTGGCACAGGGATGGCACCATCACCAGGAATGTTTGTGAAGAAGTCATTCTCAAAAGAAAAACTGACGGGCCTGAGGAGGTGGTTCAGCAGTTAAATTGCAGAGGAACAGAGTTCTGTTCCCAGAATGTGGGTTGAGGGGTTCACAACCAGCCACCTTGTCGCTCCAGCTCTGACCTCTTTGCTGAAAATATTTAGGAAAAACAAACAAAAAAACAAACAAAAAAAACTTCTGGAGCTGGTGGGATAGCTCATTTGGTAAAGTCATGGAAACCTGACTCCCAAGAAGACACATATTTAAAAGAAAAAAAGTGAGGTGTTATGGCACATGCTGGGAGGGGAATCAGTCAGATTCATGGAGCTAGCAAACCTCATCTACACAGCAAGTTCCAGGCCAATAAAGAGACCCTATTTCATAAAACAAGAGGAACATCACCTTGGGAACAATACCAAAGTTGCCCTCTGACCTCCACACACATGCACACAAATCTCTTGAATACTATTTGTGGTCTGTTAGTTAGACAGTGAATTAGCCCCAGTGCCTTAGGTATGTACAGCACATGCTCTGCCTCTGAGCTACACCCTTGGCCCCTCAATGCAGTTTTGATTTTGTACACTGGTGATGGAAAGATCCATGCTCTAGCATCTGTGAGGTGTGTGTTCTATTACTACTAAATTACAATCTGATTTTAAATCGATAAACTCATAATCAAAAGAAAGTATAAACTATGAAGGTTATAACATTTGAGGCCAAACAGTCAGCTATATGGAACCTTTATTACTCTTAGTAACTACTGTTTAATGTACATGAAAACAATACAAATTCAACATATATGCATGTGCATATTAAAAAGAATTGTGCTAAATACAATATGGGATATTTTCTTCTAACGTAAAGCAGAAGAAAAAAGTCTTAAGAATATAGAATTACTACCATGGCATATACAGCAACTCTGGCTACTTAGGAGGCTGAAGCAGGCAGAGCAATAAGTCAAGGTTACCTGTGAAAATTAGTGAGACCCTATCCGAGCATGTACATGCTTGCACAGCATGAACAAGCCCATCAATTCCATCCTGACTGAGCACTGGGAGGAGAGAGAGAGAGAGAGAGAGAGAGAGAGAGAGAGAGAGAGAGAGAAGAAGGAGAAGGAGAAGGAGAAGGAGAAGGAGAAGGAGAAGGAGAAGGAGAAGGAGAAGAAGAGAAGAAAGAAAGGGAGAGAGAGGGAGGCATGGTTGGAGGGGAGGAGAGAAGGAGGGGAAAGGGGAAAGAAAGGGTAAGAAAGGGAATGGAGGGAAGGAAGAAGAAAGAGGGGGGAGAGGGAAGGAGGGAAGGAAGGAATTCTACAAACAAAACTGTAAAATCAATGGAAGTCAGATGAAACTTGTATTTGATTAATTGGTATTGTTCTAAAATCTGTATCTAATTTTGATAAGTGTTCTTTGATTACATTAAGTGTTACCATAGCAAAGGTTAGTGACTCAGGCACACTGCCCTATCCTTGTAATTCCCATGTAAGTAGCACAGCCTTTAAAAACTGAAAGAATATGGCGCTGGAGAAACAGCTAATCAGGAAAGAACACATGTTGCTCTAGCAGCAGACCTGGGTTCCAGTCCCAACACCCACACCGTGGCTCACAACCATTTGTAACTTCACCTGTGGAGAATCTGATGCGTTCTTTGGATCTCCAAGGGCACCAAGCACACACATGGTACACATACATACATGCAGGTGAAACACATGCATAAAATAAAATAAATAAATCTAAAATAACATTTTAAGTAAAAGGTTTCCATTGGTTGATGGAAAGACGCCTCAGTCTCTAAAGTACTTGCTTTCAAACATGGGGACTCCAGTTCCATTCCACAAACTCATGTCAAAAAGCCAGGCATGATGACATATGCCTGTAATTCTAGTCCTGTTCTGGTGGAGATAGGTGGATTCCTGGGGATGACTGGCCAGCTGACCTAGATTAATTGGTAAGCTCCAGGACCATGTCTCAAACCAACAAACAAACAAACCAAGATGGATGACATCTGTGGAATAAGAGCTGAGATGTAACTCTTACCTCCACATACATGCATGCAAACATCCACACATATGTGTACACAGACTCAAGAGTGTGCCAGCAGTTTCTTCCCTGTGAAATGCCATGCCCATTGTAAGCAGTCAAGCAGTATTATGACTGATTTTCACCTTCTGTTGGTCTTGAGACATGTATGCTTATCTGCTTTTTTTGAACATTTGGTTTGTTTGTTTCGTCCTTCTTTGTGAATCTCTTTAGGTACCAAAAACAAAATGAGGGGGCAGAAAGAAAGCCTAAGAAAAATCCCCAGCCGAATTTTGATCTAACTTATTGTATGATGAAATTATTCTCCAAAATGTCTGGACCCCGATCATCCACAGCCATTTTAGCATTGGTACCACAGAGACAGTGCTAGTGATGATTGCACACCAGCCTGCTGGTTAAACTAGGTAGCTATTTATTCTTCTCTGCGGTTCCACTTTTCCTCTAGACAAAACTAACGCTTTCAGACATCTTGAGAATGCTATAGTTCATCTTTAACAGATAGAATTTTGTTCTTATTTTGTTAAATGTTACATTTACATAATTGTGTATGTCATTGGTGTTTGTGAAAATACACCAAAAAGTAGTTTTCCTATCTAAGGCATAAGAATTAGTCTACTCTACCCCCACCTCCCACCTCCTCTCCCCTCCCCCTCCCTTACACTTACCCTGTCCAAATCAGGAACCAAGTAGATTTTTAGATAATGAGGGCAAATTTTCTTATTCTGCTCTAAGATTAGTCTTATTCTTTGCATAGAAGTTACACTGGTGTCAGGGATTTAAAAAAAAAAAAAATCACGGAATACATTGAGTTATAAATTCCTGACACTAGGCCAAGTGACATTGCTGGTAGTTGTACTCATTTTTTTTTTTTTTAAATTAAGTGCTTAAATTTTTATGTCTTGGTTAGTTTACTCAATTCTAGTAATAAAATCACCAAGTGACTAATAAAAGAACACAAGGTGACTGAATGGTTAAGTATAGAACTCACTGCTGCCGAAATAGTCTTATCTCTAGGCTCAAATACATTTATATGAAAACTGCATTCTTTACAACAAACCAGAATCTTATTTTGCTGTGGCCAAATGTAATGGGCATCTGTTGTTTTTGCCTGCCTATCACATATTCTTCCCTTCACTATTAGTGGACCCCGGGCTGGGCTGGAGAGAGAAACACTTCCAGCTCTCATCGGTCTGTGCATCTGGGGCGCATCTTCACCCTTTCCAACACCCCCATTGCCTCCCTTGAAGGGCAGACCTATGACTCAGACCCAAGCAGACATTACAGCCTTTCCTCTTGGCCACTAAGACTGGCTCAAAATGAATGTGTGCTTCCAGCCAGACCAAGGAGATTCAATTCAAGGGATTCTACTGGAGTGACTGGAAGAGAGAGTGCCTGTTCCCAGAAATGAATCTAAGAGGCTGTCAGCCTGGACCTACCAGGGCAGCCTTGTGACAAACCCCACACAGTAGGAGAAAGAGAGACCAACTCCTGTAACAAACTGGAACCAGAGCTGAATCTAGGATCCTGCCATCCCGAAGATGGCAGCTTTTCAAGCATTCAGGAAATAATTAGGTCCCCCACACACAGTGCTTTGAATCTGATTTATGCATTTATGTCTCTCGCCACTAACATAATTTCCCCTAATTCATAAAAATTCCAACTCATGGTCTTCTTCCTTAATCAATCTAACTCCGGTGAAATTTCCATTTCCATTCATTGCATAAATACGGGCTGAATACATACAACTCAAGCTAGTAAGATGGGGAGTAGGTTTACAAGAAGAAATGTATTGGGCATTGTCTGTGCCCCAGCATAAAAATTTGTCAAATAATTTGTAGAAATCAACTAAGAACTTGGTATTTGTGTTTTCTTTTCTGTAGGAGGGGGTGCAGTGTGATTTCATCTGATGGCTGTGTCTTGGGCCATAGCTTTAACACAGTATTTAGGAGCCTTGATTTTGGTATCAGATGCCTTGGCTTAAAGCATTTATGTGTCTCTTACTATGTGACTGGTAAGTTATTTGAACTCTCTCAGTGTGGACTTCCTGCCTGCAAAGATCACATAAACACACCTATTTCAATCCATCTTTAAAGGATGGAGACTACATATAAAGTATACAGCACCATGTCTGATGTTACGCAGTAGATGGTAGTTATCAAGCATAGTCACTTTAACCTGCCATTCCATAGAGCTCTGTAAGAGTTCCGCTGTTTGCCTTAGTGTCCAGGAAGAAACACACGATTTTAGTTTCCACTTACATCCAAGCTTCATTTCTGCATCTCAGACTCCATCAGGGAGACAACTGAGAACTGATTAAAGCCGCTAGGCTTTCTCACAGACACTTGAACTCCATCATGTCCAAAACGAAATTTAGTATTTCTACCTTTCCCCTAAACCCGTGTCTCTTCCTGTGGTGTCAACATCAGTAAATGACACCATTGTGCCTTCAAGTCTCAGCTCACTCCCACACTTCCTCCCCTCCCCACATCAGATCAGTGACCAAATTAACTCAGAAACCTTCCCATTGGTTTTCCTGTCTCTATCCTTTTCCCAGTGGCCATATTATAGCCAAAGTGATTTTCTTAATGAACACACGTCCTATAAATCAATAACTGTTCCTCACTGGTCCTGGAATAAAGACCATGAATTTCCCTCATTCTCCTGTCTCCGATGTCTTCATTACTCCAGGCTCAGATCTCTGCCTTCCTCAAACACAGCCCCTTCACCATCTATTCTGCTCTGTTTCCTTTATGAACTTTGTGAATGAGGTTTTTTGCTCAGGACAGTACGCACCTCTTTCTGTCTCTTTGCTACCACTTAATCATGTCTGTTAATGGCTCCAAACTACGCCCCACCCCCAGTGCTGGAGTCCACAGCATTACAATAGCATTATGAGATTTCCTATCACATAACCTGCCACACAGATCTTTGTAACACCTTGTGGCTGGGAATGTATAGATGCAGCATACAAGTACAATTATCAGGTTCATTGTCCAGAACCTGGTTTGGCAAATCCCCATGTGTTGCCTGCATAGATATTCATGGGGTGGTTTGTGAACCTCATAGGGGGGAAATACATGACTTGTCTAACTCGCCTCAAACTTGCATCATTTCTTATTAATCTGAAGGAAAGCAACAGAACAGAAATACGTAAACGGAGCTGCACCTCTGTCAGCAGTAGATAGATAACGGCTCCTATCTATCACATGACAGCTATTGCTGGGTCTCTTGAAATAGTCTCCATGTTCATCATTTCTGTGTTATGATATGTTCCGCAGGTGCTGCACACTTTCTCTGAGTGTACTCCCACAGAAGCACATGTCTATCACACCAGATTTTTCAATTACTTAAATAACAGCTTCGTTGTTATTGCTTTTCTCTTTAACCTATAGATTCAATAGACTTGAGGATAGTGTTCTGAGACTTCACCACACCTCAGAAGTGCTCCAGGTCAGGAGACACACAGATCCCATTGCTTGGTTAGAAGCTCCGTGAGGACATGCCACAGTTGACTCATTCACTCATGCATCTTCAGAAAAGCCTGGCAACTTGCAAATCCTGGTGCATACATGCTGAACAGATAAAACCTGGTTGTATATTAACATGATATCGTTCACGTTGATATTCCTATGGCAGAATGATGCCCTTATTGGAGAAGATGGATAATGGGTCGCTCCTAGACCAACTCTAGGAAAGTGGCACCACTATCCTACTTAGTTATGTAGGGTGAGATTTGCTTAGCAGATGGCATTAAAAATTTTAAAGATATCATGGGAGCCAGCAGACTATACAAAAGGCATCTGGCAACATTGACCTTGGGTGATGGTGTTGTCTCTGAACAAGTGTGATCTATTTTTATAAATTTCTATTCATCATTTGACTTGGGGCTGGTTTTAAGTCCACACTCCTCATGCAGGCATCTGCTACTTTGTTCTTTCCTGCGTGGCGGCAAATTGTGTACTTGGGAAGCTGTGGAAGAGTGGTGGGGCCATTCAGTGAGCTGACAGCTGGGCTTTTCAGTTGCCCACTGCAGAAATCCTTGCTGACCAGTCCACCTCCAATTACATTCCAACAGACACCATTTGACTTTGGATTGAGAACTTGAGATGACCATTGTTATGTGTGTTTCCAGTGATTACTTAGACACGCAAGAGGCCACTGGGAGCTATTTCCAAAAGTAAGATTGAATTCATGCATTCATCCATCCAACACATTTTGAAGAGCTCCCTATGTGTCGCGGGTTTATTGTTTGGGATGTAGCATCACTGAGTTTCTATGTTAATGACTTTTCTCTTCACAAAGTGTCTGACAGAAGCAACTTAAGAGAGCAGATGTTTGCTTTGGCTCAGTTGCAACAGGGCTGTAGTTCATCATGGTAGGAAAGGCAGGTGGCTAGAGAAGGTCATGAGAAGAGGTCAGTCTATGTTAGTGGGAGCTTGTGGCTTGGCTTATTTACATCTCGATGTGTCAGGAAGCAACGAGATCAGACAAGAAATGGGTATCTCCTGTAGTAGCCATCCCCAGGAAAGCACTTCAGCTGCTGGGCCACAGTCCCACCATCTCCACAATTTCACCCATCAGCTGGGCATAGAATCTTAGTACATGCAGCTGTGAGTGGCTTTCCCATTCAAACTCTGATCATGTATATATCTGTTGAGAAAAATTAAGACCCAACTTTATGTCAGGGGTCACCTTCAAGTTCTAAGCCTAAAGAACTAGCAACAGTTCTAAGAATGCTATATGTCCGTTCCCTAAAAGACACCAAAATGAAACTTTCACTCCAAAGAGGTCATGTTCTTAGAGGACAAGTCTGTAGATTGCTTGTGTCAGCATCAAATGATTCCCCACCACAGCCTACCTGACTCGATGGAACAGGAATCCAGACGTTTCTGAACATTCTTGTTCTGAGAACCATTATTCTCAGTGATAATAAAGAGTCAGAAAGAGAATAGAGCATAGTGCACCTCACAGACCTGGCAGCCGTCTGTGCAGAATCACTGAGTAGTGTGTTCCTGAGCAATTCATTACTGCTAGTCACACAGGGGACTGGTCCTCTGCTTTCACTCTTGATGTCAAATGAGTCCAGATAGCTTGTCCTCTTCAATAGGGAAGAGTAAGGAGTGACTGAGGCACTGTGTAGTCTGTAGTTTCTGTGTCCATGGGTTGTCTCCATAGAATAGAGGTGTATGATCAATTAGAAATGGCAGTCATGGATTCATGATAGGATAGCAAACCCTTCTATGGGAGAGAGGCTCCAAGGTCTTAAGACACCCTTGTTCTGAAAGCTTTTGTTCTGGGTGGTCTAATCTATGTCCTTGCTTTATCATCCATCAGCTTAAAGAAAGGAAAAATATATCTCCATGTAAATACCCACCCATCTGTGCCTACTCCAAAGAGGACATACAGCTGACAAGAAGCAAGTGCCGGTGCTCACACTCTGTAAAGAGCTATGTACTTTCCTATCTCTCTTCTGCAGTGCAATTAGCAGAAGGCTAAGCCCAAGAGGGCAAAATAAAAATAAAATTTGTTTGGAAATAAAACAAGAGAGATGCACAGCCTCTGTGACCTGCCCTCACTTTTAGAAGTTGGGGGGTCAATGGAAAGTGATGGTGCCCTCTGTTCTCAATAAAATGCCACTTACTTAAGTTCCGCTGCTTCCCACCTCCAGGCTGCATTTCATTGCAGATGACTTCCTAAATCAGGAAAATTGGTGTACTGAGACATCAGCGGGAAAGCCATTGTGGGTGGAGGCAGAATCGTCTCTCCCACAGCACATTTGGATAATATGCAGCTCATTTCTCCTTTGTTTGGCCTTGGTTGGTTGTTGGTTTCTAGATTCTTTGGAGAGTGGAAGGTTGCCATGCCCTTTCCCTGGTTTGCTGAATATTTTTAAGTTTTTAATACAAAAAAACATGCATCCACAGTGTCTCTCTCATGCAGCCATTAGGTATAATGATAACAATATCTGTGGACATACAGCCTAATCTGGAAGGAAGAACAGGTGTTCAGCAGAGATAGATTGGTCAGTAAGATGCTTGCTGAGCAAGGAAAGAATCTGAGTTCGATCCCCAGAACTTGCATTAAAAAAAAAAAAAAAAAATCTAGTGTTTTGCATATTTAGAACCCAGGTAGATCTCTGGCTCTCGCTGATCTTCCAGTTCCAGCCTAGTTTACTTTGTGAATTCCAGGCCAGTGTGAGAGCTTTCCTCAAAAAAATGAAGTAAACAGCCCTTGGTAGATAACATTAAAAATTGACCAATGGCCCACATACACACACATGAATAAGTACGTGCACATGCACCTACATACATATGAGCATGTACACATACATGTACACAAAATATATAAAAATGTAATGGAAAATAAAATAAATTTAAAAAGAGCCCCAAAGTGGCTCTACTTCATCACCCCTCACTACCCTACCACTCACGGGTTAGGCACCGTGAAAGTTTTTAATTATGAAAGAAATATAATATTCATCACTCCTTATTAGACACACACTGGACACCTTCTCATTGAGAATGTTGCAGGTGGGCTTGCTATGAATTAACTCTTCCTTGTTCTGATTTGTATTCTTCCCAACTGTCTAAAATAGAAAAAGCTCTGGGTGTGGCATAAGCTGTGTAGGAAGTCCATAAATGGTAGATTTTTCTGGAAAGGGGGATTTGAAAGCAGAAGTGGATTGGGGGGGGGGGGAATACCCCCATAGTGGCAAGGGGAGGAAATGGGGAGGTTCCAAAGGGGAGATCCGGAAAGGGGGAAACATTTGAAATGTAAATAAAGTAAGAAAATAAATTTTTAAAAAAGAAAGAAAGCAGAAATGGATGATATGAGAAAGAGAGTGAATGAAGATCAGAAATCACTGTTAAATGTCTGTCTTAATTGCTCTCCACCAATTTAGCTAAATTTTCTTAGATCTTTCTATCTCTACGGCCCCACTGATGGGGCTACAGAGGAGCACAGCCTCATTCTTCTTTTGTGTGGGTGCTGGAAAGCCCAACACAGCACCTCATCTTGCACAAGCACTTAGCTGGTAAGAATCCTTTCCCCAGTCCTGGAGATATTCTTGTTAACGTACAGATGCCAGATTCCCATCTCAGACCTTCTGAATCTGACTATTTGAAGATGGAATCCAGGTAGGTGTGCAGTGAATGGCTGCGCTTCTGTCTACACATATATACGGGGGTGGGGGAGGGCAGTAAGTCTGAGGTCAGCTCTGGTTAAGTTAGTCTGTAAGAGCAGATTTAAACTTCTCACATCCTTTTTACCATATGAAATTACTTCGGGGTCTTCTGGGTCTTCAGCCTCAGGTTAAGCATGACAAGGAGCATTGGATGGAAGAAAATGTTCCTTCCCTCAAGAAATGCACATGTAAAGTCAAGATTGTTGCTCTGTGAACGATGTGGAGGTAAAGTCACCCAGTGTGTTTCAGAGCAGTGCAGAAGCAGCAGGGAGCTCACTCAACTGAAGCTGCAAACTGTGTGATGTAAGAACTGCCAAGAGGTACTCCAGGTTTGTTCTCGCTGCTCTCCAATACTGGCAGGAGCCCCGATCTCTCTAGCTGCTGCACCTTTCTCGGTGATTCAGCTTTGCCTTCTTGCTGGCCACCTGTTCTTTCCATAGCTGCTCTCCGTGGCATCCTTTTCTTTGGAAGAAAGAAGCAGCAAAGATATAAAAAGAAGTTATCAACTGAAATTATTTTGTTTTTTAGTTTGGTCTTGTAAGACTGGGAAAATAAGCTTCCCAAGAAGCCTTGCGGTGGACTTCCACTGTTTATCAGCCAGAACTGTGCACATAGTCCAGGCCAGGAGTGAATACATACAGCTGGTCATTTATTACATAGACACAAAATCATCTCAAATAAAATCAGGGTTATTAGCAAAGGAGAAAAAGAGAATACAAAGTAAGTTGGCAGCTATAGCCATTGGAAAGTCTGCCATGATGAAAGGAACCTGAAGTGCTATCTTATCTAAGAGGAAGATGGGGCTGGAGAGGTGGCTCAGTGGTTAAGAGTGCTTGCTGCTCTTGTGATGGACTGGGAACCTGAATCCACAAGCGCATACATACATACATACATACATCCTACATACAAATAAACATAACACATATATACACAAATATACTACATATATGCATACTACATACTAATAAACATAATACAAATACATACATAGTACATGCAAACAAACATAATACCTATATACAAAGATAATACATGCATACATAATATATACATACATAATACATACAAACATAATACATACAAACATAATATATACATACATAATACAAACAAACATGATACATACATACCTACATACAAGCATAACAAATACATACATATATACGAACATAATACATACATATACAAACACATACACATGAAATATAGTTTTTAGTTTAAAAAAAAAAGAGTAAGAGAAAGGTGAGACCAAAGAGTTGTCTTAATTGACAAAATGCTTGCCATTCAAATATAAAGACCTAGGTTCAATTCTCCAGAACCACATAAAAAATCCAGGCCCAGCAGCAAGCACCTGTAGGCTCAGCCCTGCAGAGACAGAGGACAATGTCTGGGACTGGCTGGCCAGCTAGTCTAGCCAAACCAGTGAACTCCAGACCTAGTGAGAGGCCCTGTCTCAAAAATAAAGAAGAGAGTGACTGAGAAAAACACACAGCTTCACCCTATGACCTCAACATGCATGTATGTATATGTGTGAACATACAAACACATGTATGCATTGTTTAAGAAAATAGAAAAAGAAAAGTCCTCTCCATTTGGGAGAGCGATTCCCCTCCTGTCTGACTTATGAGCTTCCAAGCTCCGGCTGCTGGCAACAGCCACTTTCTACTTTCCAACCATTCATTGATTTCTTGGCTGACAGAGAGAGCACTCACTCACAGCATCTTGGGATGCACTCCACTCAAACACATAAACACAGCAATGACTGTGTCACTGGCACGTGGCTTGCCCATATTATGGGATATCGTTTACTGTGGCAAATGTCAGTATTAACCATAGTTTCTGAATACAATTGTCTTAAAGAAACCATAGTATTCTGTCTGTGAATGCTAATATTAAAAAATCTAATAAGCCAGAGGTCACCACATAGTGAGACCCTGTTACAGTCCACCATATCCAACACTACCTTTTTTGTTTGTTTGTTTTCTTTTAAAGCTGGCATACTAGCACATACCACTAATCTCAGCAATTAAGAGGCAGAGAGAGGCAGATTTCTGTAAATCAAAGGCCGGCCTGGTCTACATAGCAAATTTCAAGCAAGCCAAGGCTAGCTGTTGTGTATGTATGTATGTATGTATGTATGTATGTATGTATGTGCATACACACATGCACACACACAGTTAATGGTGTTTTGTGTGCATTTTATGCCTCATATTCTCTGGTTTTAGAGAAGGGGTGCATTTATAAAGGGGGTAAATAGAGCTCTCTAAGGTGAATTTGGCTCTGATTTCGTCCACGTCCGGTCTTTCAGTCCATGTACATTGTTACTTCATGCACAGTGCATTCATAAACGCAATCGTCAGTGTATTTCAGAACCCTCTGCTCCTTTACTTCTAGTTCCTGGGTTTAATTACTTCTTAAGGATCAGTTAATTTGAGATTTATTTCTTTTGCCATGTCAACAAGTTGGCCCTCAGTTCCTCAGGAGATTAATTTTAAATTCAGGAGAAAGTTTTAGGTTTGACCACCAGGCAAGGTTGTCATTCAGAAGGAACTGGCCTGGAATCACTCAAAATTCCAACTCCCCCTCCCCGGAAAGCTGGTAAGGAAAGAAGATGTCACGGATCAGAAACATACTTGCTGAACACCCCTCCCTCTGCCCCAGCTGCTTGCTGGAATCATAAGAAATTAGGTTGTGCGATTGGTATTCAACGTGAGCCATTATATTTCCCGAATAATAACTTCAATAATAATATAACCTTTGTTCAACATGGGCACCTGGCTAGTAAAATGAGACCCCAGCTGTCAATGAAATACCTAGCTCAATATCGGAGCTAAAAGTTAATAAATTCATAATATGAGCAAAGAAAATAATAATAATACCCTGCTTCTCTCCTAGGAATTCAAAGCAGTATGTGGGTACCGTTTCATTAATCTCTATATAAATCTTAGGTGCATGGTAGGAAAGAAAAAAAAGTTAAACCTGAAAAGAACCTGACTATGAATTACAGTCTGTTTCAACTCCAAATCACATTTACTTTGCTCCATCTGCATGGTGCCCATGTGGCCCAGCCTGCCATGAGCTTGCTTGAGTGGCTCTGTATATTATATACGGTAATTATTCTGTCGTCCAGCGTCACTCTATGTTTGCACGGTCGATCCCTGATAAAGCTATCAGAACTTTAGATGAGATGACACCATGCCCCTTCCTATACCATTTCTCTAAATCTTCGCCGCTCTGCCTACTTCATCACAACGGTCTTTTCCACCAAGAGGTCAAGTGTGTATCTACCTACCTCAGGCCCTTTCAGCTCGCTGGCCCGAGGGCACAATCAGGCATTAGCTTTTTCCACTGTCTTTCCTCAGACCTTGCTCTCAGTCTTGTCATTAAAACTCCTCCATGCTCCCTACCTAGAGAGCCCGGCCCCCTGGGTAACTGTTCACCCCATGTCCATGTCCGTGGTTCACCTTTCAGCATCTGTTACTCCACACTTAACTTGCTTGCTTGCCTGTGTTTGTTATTTGACTCCCCTCGCTCTCACAGCTGGAAGGTAAGCTTCTGAGCGCAAGCACCGCAGCTAAGGCCTCCCACTGGTGTAGCTCCACAGCTTCTCCTGGTGCCTGGAACACAGCTAGCATTCTTGGATATTATTTCAGCGAATGGCTGAGTGACTATTGACATAGCTGTTGTCTCTCTCCTACGGAACACTTCTTGTTCTATTTTCCATAGTCACATCTAAATTCAAGAGGTGTATGTGCGTTTGTGCACAAGCATGAACACACACTGGCTCAACTCGTATTTTCTGTCCAAGCTACCTGTGGTACTTCATGGCGACCTCATACTCGCTAGAGCCAACTTCGCCCTCTCTGCAAGTAATACCCAATATCCAATCTCTTCCTATGGAGAAGCTCACTGCCTGCATTCAAGTCTCTTGTTTCCTCCTGGCAAAGCCTTTGTTCATGTTGAGTTGTCCTTTGATAGAAAGATGCTTTCTTTTCATCCAGGGCTCAAATTGTTATAGATTGGATAAGACAAAGAGTATGTGTTGCTACAAGGATGCAGGGGAAATGTCCAAAAACAAGCAAGTCGAAATACAATTGCTTCTGCAAAGGTCTCTCTTATTAATGCTACGGATCCTGTTACATTAGTGACTTTCATCTACAGTCCCTTTCGGCTGTTGTGAGTTTATCAAATTCCTGTTGATAGATCATAAATCTAATTGTCTTTTTACAGACCTTTTTCTAAGCAAATTTCTCCCAGGTTTTGAATATGAACCAATCCCTGTCTTTAATTCACTGCCAGGAATTAGCCTCTTTAATAGACTTAGAGAAACATGGCCACCATGGCCTCAGCACATGAAGATGCTTATCTGCTAATCAGACCCCCTCACTTCCCTCAAAGAGGCGAAACAACCCTTTGGAGACATACGGGTCAGACTCTGTGTGTGTGTGTGTGTGTGTGTGTGTGTGTGTGTGTGTGTGTGTGT
>JADRCH010000017.1:5017139-5131589 GCA_019843965.1 Rhynchomys soricoides
GTGTGTGTGTGTGTGTGTGTGTGTGTGTGTGTGTGTGTGTGTGTGTGGTGTGTGTGGGGTGTGTGTGTGTGTGTGTGTCTGTAACTCCAATGAGGAGGGGGAGTCCGTTCTTCATTTTTAAATTATATCTCTTTATTTGCCATTTACAATTACATTCATGGTAAGAGCTGCCTGTTGCATTTAATATATTGTAGTAGGCAGTTCGCAGTGGATGGACCAGGACCACAGACCACCCCCCTGCCCCAAGCCATATCAACCCTTTTCCAGCTTGTCATAACCCACTACTTTATGCCCCCTTTTTTGAATGAGAAAATAGATTTGGACATTCTCTCTTTTATAAGTCAAGGCCTCTCTCATTTGTCAAGGTTTTAGTGGTCCATTGTCAGCATAAATACATCTGTCCATAAATCTTGACAGATGTAATGATTTTGTTGCATTTGATTCTTAACATGATTATCTTTAAAGCCGGGTGTTTCCAGTGCTTTCTAAATTGACTTCTGTCAAGTGCCTGAGAAGCCCCTGCTGACTTATCTACTCTTATGAAGTTAATACCACCATGGCTCCTGCTGTCACCTGCTGGAAATGCCACCTAGACTGTGACAGAAATTATTTTCTTGGTGGGCACATTATCCTTTGCTGTGGAAATGTCTTTATTCTTCAGCATCTGTTGTGTTTTGGAGAAGGCCACTGATGTCTTTTGAGGTTTTGGATCTTTTTTTGTTTGCTTGTTTTTTGATTTTTGTTTTTCGCTTTTTGGTTTTTGGTTTTTGGTTTTTGTTAACCAGGGAAATGGATTGGACATATTGATCAGATGAAGTACTTCTTAGCACTCAGCTAGGAGACTCATAAAACAGACAACAACCAAAAGAGAAAAAGAAAAAAAAAAACCACAGCAGCTCTCCACTGTTAGAATACAAGTGACTCTAGAGACTTGTACAGTGGAATCTGCAGACCCAGAAGAAAGGTAATATCATCAGCTGGTTAGACAAAAGAGTCTTCTTTAGTGACAGTCAGCATTTATTGAGTGTTTATTAGGTGCCAAGACCTGTGCAGGAAGTTTCGAATTTGGTGTCTTATTTAGTCTGCCCAGTAACCTCCGAGGTACTGTTACACCCACTGCCCTGGAGCTGCCCAAAAGCTGTGCAAAGGTTAGCAGCTGTTACAGTGTGGAGGAGACATTTGACCCTTAGCTGTCTGACTCCACAGCAGTCTCACCGGCCACCCAGAAGGCTGCATCCTTCTTCTGCTCAGTAGTCTTCACACCTTGTGCCTATCGCTTCAGGTACATGATGGTTTTAATTGACACTGCCTTGAAATGTGCTAGAAGAAGCTGTTAAATCATGAACATGCATGCCAACAGGTGTCTGAAACACATCCCAGCCCTGGCCTATATTATGAGTCTACTTTCTTCCTTAGAGAATCATGCTTTAGGAAGCTTTCGGGATCTGGGACAATAGAGCTATGCAAGCTGCTAACAGTGCCTACTCTTCTGATTGTTAAAATAACAGGATGTTTGACTTCTGGCTTTTTTTTTTTTTTTTTTTTTTGATAATATTTAGTTTTCGGTCTAATCTTTCATTTTTCCTTGCCTTCCTCCGTTCTTCTTGCTGTTGTGATAGTTGACTCTGAGACACAGACCCTCTTGATCCACTAATCCCTAACAGGCTTCCTTCTGTTTGATTCCTCTGCATCCCGAGGCTGTTGTTTCTTAAGGTAAACACAAAAAAGAAACTGCTGCTAGAGAAAAGGAAGGTAGGCGCCAACGCCGCTGTAAAAAGTTTGTTCAGGCACTCATTTTTAAAAGTATGGTTGTGTTTCTGTTTGAATGTGGCATGCACATCATATGCAATGATATGATACTGTGTGAACTCTGGGAAAGTAAGAGTGAAACACAATTCAGACCCAAATCTTAAAAACTCATGGGAGGCTTGGGAACCAGCTCAGTCAGTAAAGTGCTTGCATTATAAACATGAGGACCTGAGTTTGATTCCCAGAACCCATGTATAAATTAAAAACAAAACACAGCACTGCACCATGCACTTGGAATTCCAGTGTTGAGGGTAGAGACAGGTGAATTCCTGATGCTCACTGGCTGGCAAGCCTAGGCAAATATGTGAGTCCCAGACCAGTAAAAGACTATATTGCAAAAAACAAGGTGGACCATGACTGAAGGATGACTCCCAAGGTTGTCTTCTGGCTTATGCACACTCATGCATGCATGTATATGTACACACAGACACACATGTATACAAATTCGTGGAAGGGAAATAGAAGATACATGCATGCTGACATGCATGTGAGTGATGAGGTAAGTGTTTCTCACAACTGAACCAACAATCGCAAAGCAATGCATAACTAGTTACAATAGAGTCAATGTATAGAGGTATTAAAAAGCACTTGATTAAGAAAAACTCGTGAAAACATTGAAAAGCTTTGTAAACAAGGTAGTGGCTAATAGGACAATGTAACAGAGATGTGGTGATTGGTAGTTAGCTTTTAAATTGAACACAAGAAAGACAGAGACACAGAAGAGAAGCACATGCAGGCAATGCAGACACCATAAGACAGTTAAATATATGATGTGTGTAGAAAGAATGAATACCACACAGTCCCTGACAAAGATAGGTGTGGTGGTTTGAACACACTTGGCCCAGAGAGTGGCACTATTAGGAGGTGTGGTCTCGTTTAAGTAGGTGTGGTCTTGTTGGAAGAAGTGTGTCAATGTTGGGGTGGGCTTTGAGACCCTTTTCCTAGCTGCCTGGAAGACAGTAGTCTTCTCTTAATTTGCCTTTAGATCAAGATGTAGAACTCTCAGCTCCTCCAGTGCCATGCCTGTCTAGACACTGACATGCTTCCCACCATGACGGATAATGGACTGAACCTCTGAACCTGTAAGCCAGCCCTAATTAAATGTTGTCCTATATAAGAGTTGTCTTAGTACTGTGTTGTAACTAGTACATACTTTTTCCTCATAAACACAGTGATGGAGACTCTTATTATCAGTGACATCTCAGGGTCTATAAAATGGAGTAATTTGGGCAATACTGTTATGACAAAAAAAAATTTAAAAATCACTTAGAACAGGTGACATTTTATCAGTAAATTTTCCATGAGGCTTTTTTCTGCTGCATACAGTTGAAATATATTGTGAGACATTAACATAAAAAGTATTTTTCTCTTTCAATAATATAGCAATTATTTGCCTGCCATTTCTTCAAGCAGAAAGGTGAGTTAACATTGTCTCTTTTACAGTGTGTGTGTGTGTGTGTGTGTGTGTGTGTTTGCATGCATGTATGTACTGTGCCATAGCATAAGTTCAAGGACAGCTTATACGAGGTAGCTCATTCCTTCAACCATGTGAGCCCAAGGTTCAAACTCAGGTTGTCCTGCTTAGTAGCAAGAACCTTCACCCTCTGAACCATTTCTCTCAGCAACCCCTTCCTCCCCATTTTCTTTTAAAAGGAAAGAGAATAGATTGTTGGTTCTGTGGGCCATGAAGTCCCTTTGAAATCACTCGGTTCTGGTGTTTGAGTGATAGACTATAGACAACATGCACACAACCCTCTGTTCACTCTAGTATAACCCAGAAGAAATAAGCCAGCATGCAATGACTTATGTATGGTCTGCAGGCCATGATTGTCCATGTACAATATGAAGAGAGGGAGAAAGTAAAAATGGATTCTGTATCAACCATCTTACACCAGGAAGCACTTATTTTGAACAATCCCTAAATTGACCTTTTGGTATCCATACTTTAAAATTCCCCCACTGAAACAAAATAGCTCAGCAGTTGCCAGAGCACACACAGGATTATGCAACCAAGACCACCTCTGATTTTAGAATAGGTCATGAGCTTAAGAAGGAACCCCATACTCTCCAGCTATCGCCCCCTAGTCTCTCATCTGCACACCACCACTGCCCAGGCCTTGGCAAGCATTAATTGCAGACTGTTGTATCTAAAGGTTGACCTATCTTAGGCATGTCCTTGAAGTAGAACCACAAGACACATGGTATTCTATGACTGGATTTGTTCACTCAAGGAGAATACTTTCAAGGTGAATCATGTTGTAGCGTATGCAACAGTATGTTATTGTCTTTGTGTCCAAATACTATCTTATTACATGGTAATGTTGTATCTGTTCAGTTAATGGCCCTTCAAGTGAGTTAGAAAATATTTTTTAGTCTCTTAGCCGCTTAAGTTATCAATACTTTAAAGCTCAGAAGTAAACATGTACACACACACACACACACACACACACACACACACAGAGCATCTCTCAAGTAGAAATTTTGAAAACAGGAAAAATATGATTAGTTTTCAACTATATTTCTTTTAGACACATTTATTTTATGTATATGGGCATTCTGTCTACACACATCTCTGTATCACATGTGTCTGGTACCCATGGAGATCATAAGAAAAGATTGGATCCCTTGGAACTAGAGTTGCAAATAGCTGTGAGCCATCATGTGGGTACTGAAATTGAACCCAGATCCTCTACAAGAGCAACAAGTGCTCTTAACCGCTGAACCATCTCTACCTTCAGATTCTTGTAAAGGTGGTGGTCCATTTTTTTTAAGGTCATAAAATTGATGAATGATTTAGCAAAGAGGCATATTTCTAGCATTTATCTGCATGTTCACATAATATTAATCATAGAAAAATGCTTGTTATAGGATTATTTTTCTTTCTTGCAGTTTGTGATAACTAATCTACATTGTCTAATTTAACTGCATATAGAATTACCGAGGAGGCAAACCTCCATGTAAGTGTCTGTGGAAGACCTACACTGAACCTGTAGATTAGAGCCCCAGGATAAATAAAAACAGCATGAGAAACAGTGAGCTGCGCACCAGAATTCAGTTCTCTGGTTCCTGACTGTAGTCTAGCTACCTCCTGCTCTTGAGAACTGCCTTCTCACCTCACCTTCCCCATTGGGATGGTCTGTACCCTCAAAATTGAAGCTTTTGTACAAGGTGGGTTTGTAAGGTATTTTGCACAGTGATGAGAAAAACAACAAAATTACAAACAATTATTTGGGTCTGGGAGGTGTAGTGCAGATCGTCCAGTGCTTCCCCGGTATTCCCAAGGCCTTGGGTTGCGTCCCATCATGAGTTTGTCATCTTTTAATCGCTGCACTGTATAGACAAGGTCTCTCTTTCTATGGAGCTGATTCTCTGACACAAGGAAGACGTTTAGCAAGCCAGGAGACATCTTTGATGCTGATGGTGGTCAAGATAAAACAGTAAGATGAAGTACTTCAGGGAGCAACTGTAGAAGTACCTATTTAAATATTCAAATTGATGGAGGGAGCAGCGGCAAGTTGCTGAGTTCTGAGTTCCTGAATGAAAGACACATTCACACAGCCTTTATATTTTGATATGCCTTAAAACAGCTCAATGGCTGGGACACGTCCTAACCTCCACATGGTTAGTCCACCTCCCTCCGATATTCCCAAGTCATTACTTACTAAAATCTGTATTCCATCTTTGTTGCCCTGGACCCAGTTGGGTAGCCCTCTGAGGGCAGCTCTTCCCTGGCTTCTACATGGTGGCTATGCATCTCCCGCCTCCTTCTCCCAGCATAGCGGACCTCCCTCCTTCCTCAGTCCCTTGCCCAGGAATCCTAAAAGTCCCACCTGTCTGCCCTTCCTAGCCTTTGGCTGCCAGCAACTTTATTTACCAATCAAAGCCAACCGGAGGCAGAGTCCCTCAGTGTCTTACATGTGGACATTCAGATTCTTGTACAATTTGGGGGACCCAGATTAACATAATACAAGTAGTGTTCGACTGATATAGATTTGAGGTCTGGAGGTCTCGGGGGAATATTTGAAGTAAGGTTCAAATCATGAGAAGTTTATCATGAGATGTCTAGGCATCGAGATTTCCACAGCTGGGGATGCTCTGAGTGGAAGTGGGCTAGAGCAGTCCAGATGAACCTTCCATTTAATCTGGCATATCTTCATATGCAGGGTGTGTGTGTGTGTGTGTGTGTTCATGTCTTCTCCTTAAGCTCTCAGGTTGAATGTTTGGATTCTGTTAAGACATGGTTTTGAAGTTCAGTGTGAGTGCCAAGGGCCTCTCAGCATGGGTCTAGGCTGGTTAAATTTGTCTCATGGTTCAATTTCACTGTTCTCCACTCTGCTTCTTGACACCACACTCCTGCGTGATTCTGCAAGCCACACTTCTTCTTTGGCAATTGAATGCCTCTTCAAATTGGTCACTTAGGGGTGCTGAAAGAAGGGAATCTTGGAAGCAAAAAGCTCACACGCTTTCTTCTGGGTAGCTACTGCTACTGCTTCTGTAGTTAACTCGTGCAGAGCTGACGCTTCTAAAACCAGCCATACTACACCAACCCATCAACATAACCTGCCAAAGCAAATGGTGTTTTATCCTCAGAGGTCTGAGGCCTGGCTTTATACAGTGGCTCTGCCCTTAGGAGTTCTCAAGGTCCCAGCAGCAGCTGTCAATCACCTTCTGCAGAAACCTTACCACATAGCTCTACATGGCTCCTACTAAGAGATCTTGAATGCTGCCCATCTCATCTTGCTCTGACTTCACCACCACTGGAGAAATAGCCCTTGTCTGTGTTGACTCTTTCCTCCATGTTCTCCTTTGCCTTTTTAGCCCATTGGCCTCTGTTAATCTGATTTTCTACATTAAACTATCTCCATTAGAATAACTCCTATGGCTCCTCTTTTCCCCTACCAGCCCCAAAGCCAGGTACAAAATTTGTAGGGCTCAATGCTAAATACAATGCAGGCCTTTCCATATAACGTAGGAGACCACACATACATGGTACTAAAACACAGAAGTCTTTATTCCGCTCTTTCCTACTCACATGCTCTCACTCCCACATATGCCCTAGTTCCCACACACCCTCTCTCCACTTACAATAGAATATTTTATTTGCTGTTTCATGTTGTAAGTCAAAGGCATTACAAACTGTAAGTCATAGGACTGAAGGTATAGCTCAGTGGTAGGGTACTTGCCTACCATATATAAAACCCAGTTGGAACACCAATCACATACATACATGTACATGCACATGCAGAGTTTTTGTCATTAACACAATTTTTTTACTAGTTATCTTAGTATTTCACAGTTCATTCTAATTTCAAATAAAGGGCATGCAACTTCTACATAGAATCACAAAAATTACACATTTTGCATTTCGTAGCATTTATGTGTGTGTTTTAATCTTTGTATGTGTGTGCATACAAGTGTGCATATGAATACATATGCATGTGTGTGCATATGTGTGAAGGCCAGAATTCTCCCTCTATCACTCGGCATCTTATTTTTTGAGGTATGATCTCTCTCTAACCCTAGAGCTCATCCATTTGGCTAGGCTGTCTGGCCAATGTGCTTTAAGAATCCACCTGTCTCTGCCTCCCCCTAGACTGGGTTTACAGATGCATGCCATTAATCCCAGAAATCAAGAAGCAGAAAAGTAGGTGGATTTCTGTAAGTGCAAGGTCACCCTTTGCTACAAGATGATTTCTAGGCCAGCCAGGGCTACACTGCAAGACCACATCTAAATAACAAATAAACAAAACCCCAAATCTAACAAATGCATGTCTTTATGTCCAACTTTTACATGCTCTGGGGATCAGAACCCAGGTCCTCATGATTGCGCAGCAGGCACTTTATAGTCTGGGCCATCTTCCAGACCTTACATATGTGTGTCATCCTTAGCCCAACAGAAGCATTTTATGAAGTTAACTCCTATGGTATTATTTCATATCTTGATATAAACAAATTTTACTAATTATCTCTGGAACTCAGAGCTTCCATAACTGACTTTATACTAATTTGAAGCCTTATAAGTTCCCATGATGCTGGATCCATCAAAATCCTGTGTTCCAGGACCTCTTAAAGGTGATATGTGATTAGGGACAAGAGAAATATACGTTTACAAGTATATATATACAAACACACACACATATATTTATGCGTATATATGTATATAATGTGGGGGCTGCAAGCAAGTGGATCTTGAGTTTGAGGCCAGCCTAGACTATGTAACAATGATTGACAATGGTGACTGCAGATTGTCAGAAGTGCAGAGCTTTCCGAGGACACCCACAGGACTACAGCCCTGCAACTGTTGGGTATAGTTTGCCTGTTTCCTGGAATGCCAGACACCTTCACCAGGGGCTCACTGTTGGGTAATCAGACAGAGAGCCTTCTGCTCTCTGACTTCATGAAGGTTCTAAGAGACTCTCCAATGAGTATCCTTCACCCTAGAGGGAGCCAGTTGTCCATGACCTTTGGGAATTGTGGGTCTAGATTTGGTCACTGAAACACAACTTTTCCACCATGTTCCTCAGAGCTGGTGCATATCTCTTGCAAATCTCAGCCTCTGTAGCTTTATCTACTAATAATACCAATGTGTGTAGGATTTGGGATGGATTGGCTGTAAATTGTCAGCCAATCCTTAGCTGAACAAAGTCATAATTACAAATCCCCTGGTTTCTAATGTCACTGATAATGGAGTCTTACTTTGCCAGAGTGAGGCAGGGCTCAAAGGTGCAATGCTGTCCATGAGAGTTCTGATTTTTCAGAGAAGAGAAAACTACTTTCTAAGCCCCATTGTTTCCATAGTCTCTGTGGCAGCTCATAACTTGCACGTGTAAATTTAATTACTTGAGCTGAAAATACTCATGGTTGTCTTACTGGCCAGCTAGAATTTGTGTTGTACTTGAAACTCCACGTTGGGTTATATCACAAAGAAGAGTGGACTTAGTGCACTTAGAAGGCCAGCTGGCTCTGATCAGAGCCCCGCCCCACCCTGTTTCAAGTTGCTCTTCAGTGGAAATGACTGATGACCTCGAGTGCATACGCCCCAACGTGAGAACAATAATATGTAACAATCATTCTCATTTCTTCATTTCTCTCCAGGTTGACCCCTAAATTACCAAATTGAAAAACCTTAAAACCAAAGTTCAATTTATTCAGATTCCTTCTTGTTGTTTGTTTTGTTTTGTTTTGTTTTTTTGGAAAAAGTATATTTATTTGTTTTAATATTTTAAACAGAAGGCCCTTCCTGGCTAACAGAAAGACTATATACTAACTGAGTGTAGAAACTTTCTCATTGAGGTGCATTAAGGTCTGAAAATACACTAGACTTTTCTAAAGAGCACAAATTAGCAATACTGGAAACGAGCAATTTTTTTTCAAGAGAAAAAAATGAAAGAAAAAAGAAGCTTTCTTTGAGCATAAGGTTCTTCAAAGTCATTTTAAGGGGGATTAAATCTCTCTTGCACCTTTTAGCTCTGTCTCAGCTATCAATAGAGTTTGCTGGAGATGGAAGCCATTCGGGGTGACACACCCTACACTTATTTGGGGAATGTGATTTTCCATCCTGCCATTTCCTGGCACCCAGACAAGTGTTATAAAAATATGTCATCATAAGCAGCCTAGAATAAATACTCCAGTCCTCGGGGTTGTTTATCATTTCTCAAATGTCTTCCCCGCTTGTACAATCTTAGCTCTTTGTTACATTTGGGGAGAGTAGATTGTTTATAATACTCTGGGATGGCCAGCCCACAGGTCATTCCATGTAAACCAGGCAGCATTAGAACTTAGGGCAATGTGCCAGGTGGCTTCCATGGGTCCACTTTTAAACAGATTCCAGGATTGAAAGTCTTACCACCGATCAATTTTAAACCAGCCCACATGTTTCATTTTATTTGATAGACTTATTTGATTCTGGACTGTTGTCTTCTCTGCCAGGAGAGGACACTGAATGATGTCCTCGTGTGGAAGTTAAAGATACACACGTACATCAATGTCATGACATCAAGTGCTCATTGAACATGTTTAGGTCTGGAGCACCACCAAGGCACAGACAAACAAACTCAGAGAATGTCCAGCAGGGTTCAGGAGCTGTGGAAGGGACATATTCTGACACTGACCATTCAATCATGTCAAGTAAGTCCTGAATCTTATCACTGGAATGCCACCTTCCTTTTATGGTGGGGCTTTTAGTCCAGCCTCTCTGTGTTTTGTGACAACACTGAGTATACAGAGTAAATTTAGCATGTAACTAGATCTGGTTATTTTAATTCTCAATATACAAGGCTTGTATGACTCTAAATCTAGATTTCTTTTTATATGTTTTATTATCCTATATTTCTCATTAGAAAATGCAAGGATTCTGGCCATCTGGAGAACTTTAGTAGATAATATCTTGAATCAACTTGCAATGGATCAGTGAACTTTTACTGAAGATAAAGCCTCTGCCTACACGTGTGTGTGTGTGTGTGTGTGTGTGTGTGTGTGTGTAAACAAGCCCACCAGCCATGACATGCATGTGTAAACATTACCACCCATATAGCAGGATGTCTGCCACACCAAGGAACTGGCACTTCATGTGACCCTAAAGTGTTCCTACAGCCTCATTTGCAATGACAGCCTGTTTCACGCATTCAGTAAATAACAATACCTCGCTTTCACATTGTTATAGTCTGCCTTTTGAAACAGTTCCTGTGGAGAGGCTTTGCCAGTACCAAGCTGGCTTTTTGCGTGGTGTGTCTGTAACCAGGCAGATTTAGAACTTTTACTTCCGTAGGCTGTGCTAAAAAGCAATTCAAGGCGTCTTAAAATTCTCAGGAGGCTGACTTCGCAGCGATGCTGAGAGCGCACAACCCCTGCGCTCCAAGCTAGTTGCTTTCTTCAGAGAGGAAACAGTAACTGTGGTGGAGCCTCCTCTGTGCAAGTGGCTTAAAGCCACCTGTCACCAAACCCTCCAACCGTCAGGTATTAACATGCTTAATATTGTTGTTTTTAAAAATGATATCTGGAAGTTAGTAATTTGGGGGTGGTCCCCCCTCCGGTGGATGTATATTACCCTTTCCAGAGGAGAGCCAAGGCACTCCTTAGCCCAGCCAAGCTAATGAGAGACTGAATTTCCCATTTGGACTGGGTGACCTTGGGCTTTTGAATTCTGCTCCCCAGGTGAGTTCAGTTAAAACACAAGTGGAGGAGAGAAGGGGAGGATAAGAAGGAGGAGGAGGAGGAGGAAGGAGAGCAACAACTCTGTCACCAGACTTTACTCCTAAAACCGAGACATGTGTCAACTGCGAAGTGACCATTACTCACACGTGCCTAGTCTGCACCATTGAAGTGCACCTCTGTGGGTCTTGATATTGACCCTAAACAAAACACATGGGAGAACCTCTTCTTTTCTCAGAAAGAAGTCAAAACAGACTGCACATACAGAGATGGGAGCGACGAATCCAAAAAAAAAAAAAAAAGAGTGGAGAGGAGAGGAATGTTTGTGCCCGCATTCTTCATTCCATCTGGCACATGATGGGAGCGCACTTATTTAGGCAAATGTTGAGCTCATGTCCCTATACTGCAAAGCCTAGAGTCCTCTAGGGAGTGTCTGAGCTGGACAGTGTATGGGAGCGCAACACAGGTAGCCTAGTGTGGTCCCTACATGCAGCGCCCAGAAAAAAACCTGGGCCTTTACCAAAAGGAAGTGAAGACAGACCGCAGCACACGGAAATAGCGCCCGTGCCTTTCTGCCATCTGGAAGAGGGGCTAGCGTCAGGGGGAGAAGAAAGCTGTTTCCCCAGTAGTTACAGTAGATAAAGAGTGTTATACCCGAGTCATGGAGGGCCCAGTCAGGTTTTTCCTTCAAGACTGCCAGGATCAAGCACCTGATCATATACCATGTTAAATCTCCATGGGGGAGAGGTTGATACATCAACTACGTTTATATGTGGATAGACAATGTTTTGGGGGGAGCATATGAACACTGTTCTGGTGGCTGCAGTATAGCCCAGTGGTAGAGGATGTGCAAGGCCCTGGTTTCACACCCCAGTACCAGAAATAAAGGGCCTTAGGCGTCTTTCTCTTCTTGTCTGACCATAAAAAAATGTGTTGTTGAGTTTTATTTTACTTTTTCTCACATTTGGTTTGTCATTAGCAACTCAGACGAGGCAGGTTATCCCTTTCATGGAAGCTTCTCGAAGGGTTCTAACTAAAAATGGCTCTCTCTGCCTGGCTGAATCCAGATCTCCAGAAAGGAGACAGAGGAATGTACACTTTGTATAATCATTCCCTTCTCCCCGGCATGTCCAGGTGACTGCAATATATACAGTGAAGTTTATGAGCCCCTGCCTCCGAGACAGCATGCAGAGCAGTTCATTCTATAGGTTGTTTTAAACAAGGCCAATATCTCAACTTTCCAGCTTCTCCTTTGTTCTTCGAAATATGTCCTCAAAGGGGATCACGACAAGCCAAGGTGTGTGTTTCAGTCAAATCAGTTCCCATCTGTGGATTGACCCAAGGACACAGAAAGGCAAAGCAACTTAAATGGAATGTGTGCCCTATGAGGAGGCAAAATAGAAAATGCCTCTGCTGGCTCAATATGCACTTTCTGGAGACTCCCAGCCTCTCCAAAAATATTAAGAGGCAGAGGGCTGACAATCCTCAGGAGCTCCTAGAACATGCTATCTAAAGCGGAAGAGGCAGTGACTCCTCCCAGCTCAGCAGTTAATTGAGCACATTAAACAGCCACTCGTCTTAATAGTGGTACTGTCGTGACCTGGTTGGCTGTCTGGGGCCTCTGAGCCCACTAGTGTAACTGTAGCTAGCAACATTCATTACTCATTTCACAGAGGACTAGAAGAGTCAGACACTTCCCAAGGATGTTTAAGAGAGAGGAAGGTGCTAATTACCCACATTTGATCATTGCTTATTGTGTATATCAAATTATCTCTGTGTAGCCCATAGAAATGTATAATTATCATTTGTCAATAAGTGGGAAGATTGGCATGACCCTTGTGCCAGGAGTCCTGGGGATCTGCAGCGCTGTATGTTTTGTAGACTTGCAGGGGTTTGCTGTTGCAGCTCTCTGCCTGTGGAAATAACTAAATAAAGTTGGAATCGAGCGTTGGAAAATTCATTCTGCCTCAAACAACCTGAGAAGTGACCAAGGGCAGGCTGCGATAGCTAAGGTGTGGTTCGCTCCCTATCTCTCCTGGCTGGGTAGTTTCACTTTCATCTGGGCAAACAGAACTCATCCATCTAACTTGGAGAATACAACAATAAATATTCAAGCCCGGTTCTGTGTTTTGGCAGAACCCAGCAAAATGAGCAGGAATCCTTTTCTTCTTGTCTCCCCTGGGGTTTTATGGCTCTCCCTTGAAAGGGGTTGGAGAGGACTCCGCAGGAAAGCCAGCCCCAGCTTCCAGAAACTGCTTTGGTGTCGTTATGTATATTGGAACAATTAACATCTAGTTTCACCATACAAAGGACTTTCTTTCCTTTTATGTTTTAGTTCTTAAAATTCCCAGAATGGTGTACAGTGAAACTGTTCACTTGAGAAATTAAGTACCGTATGTGATAAGACAGTTGGATGAAATTTTTAAGCTGTCATTAAAAATGATTATAATTAGGACAAACTACAAGAAAATGCTTTAAAATTGAGACCCGGATGAATTAAAAATGAAGGGCTATATTATGTATCATCATGTTGAAGGGCCGGGCTTCACTCACCTAACAACCGTTAACACTAACGTGGGTTGCCTGTATAAATCCCCTCTAAGTGACAAAGGCCTGCTCTCATCTGGTTTCCCTGAACGCCAGCAGGCTAACAAGGAAATAACTCTGTTCTCCAAGGGCCACTGCAAGAAGAAAATGTAAACCATTTCCCCTGCCCCTTCCATGTGCTTCTTTCAAAAAGTCTTTTCAATCTTGAGAATATTTCACACCAAGACTGGATTTTTGTCTCATCCCGAAACATGTTCCAGAACCATTCAGCATGATCGAATTTATTGCCTAGGGGGTGAAGGTTTCTACTGACATTGAGAGAAATGAGAAGAGTAAATAGTCACAATTGGTGACTAAGGGTACCCAGGCCAAGAGAGTAAACAAGGCAGGACAGGAAACTGGGTCTCCCTGCTTCCATGACCCATGGCTCTCTCCACAGTACCATTCTCTGCTCTTCTGTCTCCACCGCACCAACTAGAGCTTGCATCTGTGAGACATGGACAGCACATGCCTCTCTTCGGTGTAGACATCACGGAAACATGCCTTCCCTTCCTGTGTGAAGGCAGCATTAGATTCTCACTATGCAGACACAGAGTTTCTGATTCGCTCGTGTCCATTTTGTGAGCCCAGAAAGTGTCCTCTTGTCCAGCAGCCGAGGAAATGGAGGCTCAGAGGCTTTGCTCAAATCAGCTTCTCCAAGAAGCCAGTATAAATTACATGTGGCGATTTGAAGGAATGATTTGATTCGGGGTGAAAAATGCCAGTGTTTGTATAATTTAAACAAAATGAAAACTTTCTAAGCCTATTTCAATATGAGAATTACCCTAACATCGTTCGGCATGTAAAGTAATAAAAGCCTTATTTATCCTAATAGATTTTCCCAGTGGCAAAATAAAGAAATAAAACTCTGCGTGGAAACCCAGCCAAGTGCTCCATCAGATCTCAATTCTGGTCTTGGCTCGTGTGTGTGTGTGTGTGTGTGTGTGTGTGTGTGTGTGTGTGTATGCGTGTGCCTGTGTGTGCTTGCACTCAAGGTGTGTGCATCATGTGCATGCCTGATCCACACAATATTGGATCCCCTGGAGGTGGAGTTACAGATGGTTGTGAGCCATCTTTTGAGTTCTGGGAATCCCTGGTCCTCTACAAGAGCAACAAGTACTTGTAACCATTACACTGTCTCTCTAGCCCTCAGTTGTTCTGGTGGTTTTCTCTCCAGTGCTGGGTGAACCTTTTCATCTACCTCGGCCTCAGTTTACTCATTGTGGAAGGAAGGAAATAGACTAAAGTATCATCTAAGACGAACTTTCAGCTCAAAAACTCTGTACCTGATTGATGACAGCTGTTTATTTAAGTTATTTAAATTCATTCTGATAACAAACGGCATCATACACACATATCTATATCTACATCGTGTATACATGCATGTGTTTATGCATGGGTGTGTATGCGCACGTGTACCCACGCAAGAGAGAGAGAGCACATGCATGTGTGCATGCAGGTACGGGTGTGAAGGCCAGAGGGTAATATCAGCTATCATCTTCAATCACTTGCCATGGTTTTTCTGAGACAGAATCTCTCACTGTATCTGGAGCTTGCCAACTCAGCTGGACTTCTGGCCAGCAAGCACCAGGGATCTTCTCTCCCCTTGCTGCTTTCAATTTGCAAGCACACAGCCTGCACCCAGCCTTTTTATAATAGTTCTGGAGATCAAACTCAGATCCTCCTGCCTGTTGCTTTTCTCTCTTTGATGGGCGCTCACTGTTCAGGAGCCTTGAGAGTGCTGTTCTCAGCCATTGATCTGGGTGCTTGGATCAGCACACTTCTGAAAACAATAGCTATGTTACAGACATGAGACACGGGTACAACCTACCCACCTCCTGCCTCAGCAACCTGGCCAGGCTTCAAGATCAGCAAAGAACCCTACACCAGACCTTAATACGCAATCCCCAGGAGTTGCCAGACACCAAGGGAGCTGATGCCAAAACATCCAGGTGGGGAAGAAAAATTAATAAATTATAGGGATATTTTATATATACAATTCCAAATATGGCTGCATGGAGTTTGGAAACATCTGGGTGATGGATTGGAATTTTGCTTTTGCTGCAGCCCTTTGGCAGAATGTAAACACAGCCTGCAAGTCCTGAGAGATAAATGGGGAGGTGGAAACTATAAGGGGTAGATAAAGAATCCGATTCAAAAACCGAGGCCCATGTTGTTTGCCAAGCGAAAAACAAAATGCCAAAACTGCAAAGCGGTCCAAAGTTTCTTCTCTTGGAGTTAAAGAGGCAGGAGCGCAGGTAGCTAAAATTAGAAGCTATTTGCATACGCTGTCATCGATTAGATGTAAAGTTGGGGAAAATATTTTTTTTTCATTTTTAGTTTGTATTTGTTTGAACGGCCTATTAACATGCTGTTGGTTACAGCTTTCTCTGACTGATTCTACAGATGAACTAAGATTTGGGGCACCAAAGAGCTATTTTCTGAAAATAATATTCAAAAGCGCTATATCTTTAAAAGTACCAGATGAAGACATAAGGGAAGTAATACAGGCAGTTACAGTATGAATTTTAAAGGCTTTCACATCCAATTATTTGCAATAACTTCGTTTCTTTTCCAGCCTATAATAAATCATGTAGATGTAAACGCTACAAAATTTAAATATGAGTAGAGTTTGAGCAAGACAGTATATCACTAGGAATCGGTATTTTTGTTATATATAGCGCTGTTTAACTTATGTAAAGTGAAATCCTCATTGATTCGGGTTTGCTAATTCAGAGTTTGTGAGCCTGGCTTGAGGTTAACACTTCCTTGGGAAGTCATTCTTCATGGGAAGCTCAAATTAAAGGTGTAAATAAAGATGGCAAATATGATCATATGGAGTGCTTAGGAGTAAATTTAAAGAGCTCGGAGTGCCATTTGCATACAAAATCCTTATGCTAATTATATGTAATTCTTATTAAAGTAGGTCTACTAAAATGATCTTTCGGGCAAGTTCCCTAAGTGAATTTGAGTTATGGAATGTGTTAGAAAGAAATCACCGCTCCTTTAAGAGACTGTGTTCTCTAATTCAGAATTTTAATGAATTGTACCTTGCCTTCCTGCTAATTGTTAACATTTTGCTAGCAGTTTCTCTTCCGTTTCTAACTCTCTTTTGACAAAGTTGAAGTCATTCATCTAAAGCATAGAATTACCTTGGAATCTTAACTCATTTATTTTCAAACATCAGATTGGTGATGCTTTTAGGATGTAGCATTATCTTATAATTCCAGTGATTAGAACTAACATATACATTAGAGAAAAAGAAAGAGAGAATGAGAGGAAGAAGGGAGGGAGGGAAGGGGCAAATAGGAGAGGGAGGGAGAAGGGGGGAAGGAAACATTTTCTAACTGATACTAACAAATCTTCATTGGTAGCCTCTTCTAGTACACAGACTTAAGGATTAAAGCTTGTCAGTGAGAGTCCAATGAAAAAGCAGCTAAAAGGCAGAGAAGGTTAAGTACTAGACAAGTAGTCAGATCCACTAACAAGGAAGTATCCGTAGGCAACTAGACACTCACTGGCTGTTGGATGACAAGGCATTTATGCTGAAGTCCTAGTTAATACAATGCTGAAATGGCAATTTGGAAAATGGAGCTGGTATTGAACTCCATCTGAGCAGAGATGATGCTTCAAGCTCCCTTCCCCAATGTGCACTGCACACACATGTGCACACACACACACACACACACACACACACACACACACACCTTAGTTTTACCTTCTGAGAAATGGCTAGCCACAAAGGCTCACCCTATTCCAGCAAACCTGAACTATCACCTACCTCCACCTATCCTTGCTAACTGAAGAGGGCCCTCTACCTCTTTCTCCAGGCTTCCAGAGGACTCTCCTGGCTCTCTTGTTCCCTGCTCTGTAATACACAGAGCTTACTTCCATTGCTTTGAGATGTCCCTCACTGGGACAGGACTCTTTTCCGCTTTTGGTGCTGAGACTACGTTAGACAGGACCTCACTTTCAGGTCCCTGCTACCCCAGGCTGGGTAACAAGGGCTTCTAGCTCTCTATGTTACATGCTCCTTGGTGATCTAGAGATCAAACAACAGTGGTAAGTCTAGATCCTTCCTGTCCTGACTTGGTAGCAAGCTAAGGATGTGGATTTATTCTTTCTGAGTCCTCTTGACTTCAGCATTGAACAGTAGTTTTCTGTTGTGATGTTTGAATGGTTTCTTGTAAGTTGACTAATGGATCATGAACATCTTACCTTTCTTGGAACCAACTGCAAACTGGACTGTCCTTTTATCTCACTCAAATCATCCATCTAAACCAAATTTTCAATTGGGTGTGGTTTTTAAATTTTCTTTCAATATCTGGCTGCCATCTTACAAACTAGTGTTCCCAATTTTCTTCCTGCTGGTTCTGGCATCACAAATAACTAAAATCTGACTACCAGATCCCTGCCAGCTCCAAGTTATCTTGTAGCTGTCATATGTCTCCAAAATCTAAAACCTGAGAACTGAACATCAAATGATTTCTCATTACAGCATGCTATGCATAGATCAAGATCCCTGGGGAAGCCATTCTCGGTGGACTACTAAGAAAGTCCAGAAATGGATGCATTTAGATGAGAGGTTCCTAATGTTATGAGCATCATCCAGAATAGCAACATCCGAAGCCAAGAGCACCAAGAAATGTTAATTGCTGGGCATAATAGTACCAGCAACTCAGGGGACTAAATCAGAGGAACCCTTGAGTGTGCTGGTTCAAGGTCATTGTGGAAAACACATTGAGGGTAAGTTTCAGAGAGAAGGAGGGAGGAGACATACACGCTGAGAAAGAGAGAGAAAACACAAGAAGAGATATAACCTGAGGAGGAGAAAGGAATAAAAAAGGAAAAAGCATCATAGCTGTATAATAGCAAAAAGATTTCTCTCTGTAGAATGAGATCTTGTGGCCACAAGGTGACTCATCTATAATGGTGCTTGTGGGCAAGCCTGACAACCTGAGTTCAATTCCCAAGTCCCACACAGTAGTAGGAGAAAACCAATCCCTCCAAGTTGCCCTCTGACCTCCACATGCATAACAGGTACAGAACCAGCACACATGTACATGAACCACACACATGCACACTAGTGCACAAACATACACAAACATACACACAGCAGAGAGAGAGAAAAATAGACTATTGTCTAACTACTTTGCTGTTTGTTTTAGGCATTGTTCCATTGTTCCCTTCAGGTGCCTGGTCTCTGGGATTTTAAGACCGTTGACCTGTGTGTTCACCTCTCAACAGATGACCCAGCTGGACCCCGATGTCTCACTCAGGTTTTGGATGCTTCCAAGATGCCCAGCCACAAACTGTAAGCTAAACAAAGAAGGAGCTGACAGCATTGCAGTCTGCCTGATCAGTGTGCACAGAAAGCAGCAATACTAGTGATATCGTCCCTAACCTTTGTGTTCTGAGAAAGATACAGCAGCCAAAGACCACATCTTCTGAGCCAAGGCTCAGTTTTCCCAGGAATTCTGGAAAGATCTATCTTCTCCATCATTTCCAAGTCCTGATTACTATAAGACTTGGGATAACTCCGTTGCTTATTCACCTCTTATAAACCCCTTCCCTTTCTTTCAGATGACTGTCATTAATGAGACTGAATACGTTATCTTCTGCATTCTCTCCCAGACATTGTCTTCCACAGTAGAAAAGTTCATTGAAAGGCAGGGGAGGTGTCTCAGTGGGTAAAGGGCTTGCTGTGAAAACCCAGGGAACCTAGTGTGATGCTGGTAGCCTTGTAGAAAACAGGGCACAACATCCTGTAATGCTGATGCTTACACTGTGGAGATAGCTTTGTCCATGGAGTTTGCTGTGGCCAGTCTAGCTGAATCAATGGGCTCCAGGTTCAGAGAAAGAGCTATCTGGGGAAAAGTAGGCAGAAAGGAGACTGAGTCTAAGATCTGATGCTAACCTCTGGCCTCCACATGCACAAGCCCATAGACTTACACATACTTGCACACATACAACACAAAGAAAATGTCATCAAAGACATCCAAGACTATATGTATCTGTTAGGATACGGCCTGGAAAAGTGAGCATATTCAAAGTAAAATGGCTATTCACAATTCTACAGACTACACCAGTGATTGTTCAAGATACAGGGTGTGTCTGCATATTCTTCAACTGTTCAAATGTACTTAAGAAATGCCAGCTAGCCCAGCTGGGGCTTTATAGACACTGCCTGGAAGTCTGTGGTCCTCATTAATGTTATTTCCCTCTGCAAATCACAATTATGAACACCCCCAAAAGAAGAAACAAAAAGAACATGAAATTTTCCTGACTATTTGGCTGTTTATTTTCTGTATACAAAGTTGAATCGCTTTTTAAGATGGAAAAAATGGGAGGGGCCTAGTTGTTCACTCCCCGCTGCTTTGCAAAAGGATGTCAGCATTAATGGGGCATGCAGGCCAGTTTCTCGTACAGAAGCATTCCCTCCCTAGCTCCACTGCCTGTATTTCATGGGCACCAAGAATGAGAAACGATAGGAAGATAAAAAGAATAGTGTAGAAAATGTAGAATTGAAGTAAAATATGTAAATTGGAAATTTCCCTCCATCATTGAAGATACGATCATAAAGGAGGTCTCATCTCTGCCATCCTGTATCTTTGAACTAAAAGTACAGAGAAAGTAAACCCATCTCTTGACTAATAATATCCAGCCTAAGTTGCTTATGTCCTCTGTGTCACTCAAGTCCTGTTTTCAAAAAACTGCTTCCAGAACCCTCTATCTTAAGATGAGCTGTTAATTCCGTAGCTTTTAATAACTGACAACTCCACTTATAAACCCAGGCTGTACATAAATTGTCAGCATCCAAATTTGCCCAGACAAACAGAACTGAGAAAAAAACAAAAATAACACGAAGAAAAACTTATTAGCAGCTGTTAAATAACAGTGCCTGTGTTAGCTAATAAGAGGAAACAGGGAGTCTGGAAAGGCCCAGCAAGAGATTCAAGTTGACACAGGTCACTTTGAAAGAGTCAGCACACTTTCTAGTCTTCCAAAATGTGGCCCTTCTTTCAAAGGCCCTGCACTGAGGAGCCCAGAGGAAGGCCTTTCAAAGTCAATTCTGAAATCATCAAGAAAAAGGAAGAGTCAAAAGAAAATGTTGAGAGAAAGTGACTGTCTGGCTACTCTCTTTGCTCTAACACATTTATGATCATGACTTCATTTGATGAGAACTACAGAATCACTCCAAGTCCAAAAATTGGAGGACCTTCTTCTCCCTCTTCAATGCAGGCAAATATGGCCCAAACCCTTCTGCATGTCCTGGAGAGCCAAATGAATTGAAGGCAGCTGGAGACGTGAGCCCTACAGGCTGTAGAGGCAGGGCTCACAAGCAAAAGGATCAAGAGCTGAGGACTAGCATAGCTCTGCAGAGAAAAATACAACATGGCTTAAAGTCTAACATTTTCCAGTTGCCTCATTCACAGAGAGCAAATGTAAGAACAGATAACATCAATTTTAATGCATTGTGTTTAACCTAATACAGCCAATATAGTGACATTTAGTTTCAACAGATAATTAATCACTGATAAAATGATGTTACCTGGATGTGTTGATGTCCCCTTGTAATCCCAGCACTTGGGAGATGGGGAGGATAGTCAGGAGGTCAAGGTCTGCATCAGTTACTGGACATGCTGTTGAGTTTTTGTTAATTTGACACAAGCTAGACTCCTTATAGAAGAACTGACCTCAATTGAGAAATGCCCACACTAGATAGGTCTTTGGGAAAGCCTGAGGTACATTCTCCTGATTGATGTTAGAAGGCCCAGTCCACTGTGAGTGGTGTACTTCTGGGTAGTTGGTTCTAGAAGTGTATAAGAAAGCAAGCTCAGCAAGCCATGAAAGGGAACCAGCCCTTGAGCTGAGATCCTCCATGGCCTCTACCTTAGTTCCTGTCTCCAGGTTTTTGCCTAGGGCTCCTGTCCTGACTTCCCTGGATGATGGAATACTAGGTATAAGATCAAATAAACCATTTCCTCTGCAAGTTGCTTTAGGTCATGATGTCTTATCATAGAAATAGGAAACCTAAGATATTTGCTAAGTTTGATGCTAGCTTAGGCTACAAGATACCCCGTCTTAAACATAAAAAGTCTCTTATTGCTAATGGGTTTTTATTATTCTCTCTCTCTCTCTCTCTCTCTCTCTCTCTCTCTCTCTTTCTCTCTCTCGTGTGTGTGTGTGTGTGTGTGTGTGTGTGTGTGTGTGTGTACCTAAGTGCATGTACCTACCCAGGCCAGAAGTGTCATATCCCACTGGAACTGGAGTTTCAGGTGGTTTGAGACACCTTATCTGATGTAGATGCTGGGAAGATCGGTATGTGCTCTTAACTGCTCCAAGCCCTTGAATGCTAATATTTTAACTGGTAACTTAAAATATAATCCTGCAAGTGCAACACAGTTATGTTTCATGAGGAAAATATTTTATACTGCTTTAGACACTATAAGTTTAAGTCTGTAGATCAGTTAAATTTTAGTTGAATGCTTATATTTTTTATTTTTTAATTATAATTACTTTCTTTCTATTCCCCTTCCATTCAACCCCTTCCATGAGCCACCCACTTGTTCTTATCAAATTTATAGCCTTTTCTTCTTTAATTACTATTACTAAAACAGATATAGATGGTATAGACAAATATAGATATAAATATAGATATTGATGATATAGATACGTCTCTTACAATACTGGCTCCCTCTTCTGCTGTGTTTCCTGAGCCTTAGTTACATGAGTTATGTGTAGATGTGACAGCTGGGACTAGAATCCACAACTCTTCTTTTGGATGAGTTTTAGATTTTTTACAGTCTCTGTTGCAAAGAGAAGTTGGTAAGAGGTGAGAACTCTACCTGTGTGTGGTTTGGAAGGTAAATTAAGAGTGTAGCTAGTAATTATGTTGGCTTAGTAAAGAATCTGTTTTAGATTCTTCTTCAAGAACCAGGACTTCACTAGGTCCTAGGTAGTTGGCAAGGTACTAGGCATGGTTTGTCTCTTGTTGAGTGGGTCTTAAGTTCAGTTAGAGAGCTGTTGATTACCACAACGGTATGCATGCCACTATTGTACTCTCAGGGTTATGGTGTTGTACGGATCATTACTGCAGTTCATAGTCATCATAGCTGGGTGGGACTATTGGTTGAGTCCCTTCTTTGGAATCTTACACGGCACCTTCTGGTACCATGAAAGCTAGATCTTATGGAGGAGACATTTAGGTCAGCTCTTGCTCAGGGTAACTGGGCCATATGTTTGAAGTGAATGGTGTCTTCAGCAATAGGGATTTACCTTCTACCTCTGGAGGCAACCACAGTTAGTAACAATAGCCTACAATATTTTGTGAGTCTCTTAGACAACCCTGACTGAAAACTGTAAAGAGTGATTTTGGGGTTTCTGTTGATAGCTATGGCTCCTGGTTTTGGGGGAAGAGGGAGTATTATCAGCTCAAATGGAAAATTTTATCTAAATTATATATACATAAATATATTATACATATATAAACATATGCATATATTATAAATATATTTATATTTAATATAAATACGTTAACATATTTAACTAATTATATTCTACAATTATACTAAATAATAAAGTTAATTAATATACAATAATTATTATATTTATTATACATATATAGATACTATATATTTATAATATGTGTATATATAATTCAGGTAAATTTTATATTTTTATTTATATTTAGATATTTGTATTTAGAGAGACATAGATTATATTTAGATTAAAATATATATTTGTATTCAGAATTACATGTATTATAAGTATTTTTAGGTAGAGAATTGATAGTGTTCCTTATGAGCTTTGCAAATACCTTTCACCCCCTTCTGTATTTGTCTCCCTCCCTCTTACAGCCCTCTGTTTTCCATCTCCCCTCTCAGTCACCTCTACCCCTCCACTCCCCTCTCTGTTGTCCGTCCACAGTGGTTCTTTTGTACTTTCCTGGTTTCTGCAGGTGATGAACTCACACCTGAAGATTTGGAGCAAAGAACCATAGGTGAGTGAAAGCATGTGATGCTTGTCTTTCTGGGTCTGGGTTACTTCACTCTATATGTTTTTCTCTAATTCCATCCATTTATCTGCACAGTTGACTATTTCAGTTTGCTTTCCAGCTGAACAGTATTCCATAATGTATATGTACATTTTCATTATCCATTCATCAGTTGAAGGACATTTAGGTTCTTTGTATTTTCTAGTTATTGTAAATAGAGAAAACCAGGGGTGGGCAAGTATCTATGGGGAAGGACGCTGAGCCGTTTGGGCGTTACTACATAGCTGGGTTGTATGAATGATGGCTCTGTTTTTACCTTTCCCAATGATTGACACACTTATTTCGACAATGGCTAGCCCAGTTTGTAATTTTGCCAACACCTCCTCCAGTGCTTGTTGTCAGTACTTGATTTTTGTTATTCTGACTTTGATAAGATGAAATCTCAAGGTGGTTTAGATTTGCATTTCCTTAGTTGCTCAGGACATGAACTTTCTATTGCTTAGCTATTTTTTTCTCTTCTTTTAAAAACTCTCTGTTAGAGCTGGGCAGTGGTGGCGCATGCCTTTAATCCCAGCACTTGGGAGGCAGAGGCAGGTGGATTTCTGAGTTCGAGGCCAGCCTGGTTTACAGAGTGAGTTCTAGGACAGCCATGGCTACACAGAGAAACCCTGTCTCGAAGAAAACAAACAAACAAACAAAAAACCAAAAAAACCCTCTCTGTTAGGATCCCAGACCTATTTTTTTAATAGGTCATTTGTTCGTCTGGTTTTTCTAAATTGTTTTTTTTTTCTTTTTGAGTTCTTTATATATTCTGAATACTAATCCTTACCAATATATAGCTAGTAAAGATTCTCCCATTTGCTTTTGGCTTTCTTCTTCACCCTGTTTATTGTTTCTTTAGCTGTGCAGAAGCTTTTCAGTTCTATGAAGCCCATTTGTCCATCGGTGGCCTTACTTCTTTGGAAAACAGCATCCTATTTAGAAAGTCCTTTCACATATCTACATTGTATAGGGTACTACTTAAGTTTTGTCTAGCAGTTTCAGTGTTTCAGGTTTCACATTGAGGTTTTTGATATATTCAGAGGTAGTTTCTGTGCAAGATGATAGATACAGGTTATTTCTATTCTTCTACGTGTGGTCATCCAGCTTCCCCAGCACCATTTAATGAACGTGGAATTTTCTCCAGTGTATGTTTTTGGCAGCTTTGTCAAATGTTACATAGCTGAAGTTATGTGTACTCATGTTTTGGTCTCTAAGTTTTTTCTAATGGTCTCCATGTCTGTTGTTAAGCAATGCCACCTTGCTTTTATTACAATGGCCTTGCAACGTATCTTAAGATCTGGTAATCCAGCATTGTTCTTTGTGTTCAGGATTGTTCCGGCTATCCAGGTATTTTTTCTGATTCTACATGAATTTTAGGATCGTGGTTTTGTTTGTTTTGTTTTTAATTTCTGTGAAGAATGAGATGTGGCTTTTCATTAGAATTGCTTCAATCTGTAAATGGAGTTTGATAGAGCTATCATTTTCATCATATTAATTCTGCCACTCTGTGAGCATGAGATGTCTTTTGATTTTCTAGTGTCTTTATCTCTGTGTTTGGGAGTTTAAATGTTACATAGTAAAGGTCCTCCACCTCCTTAGTTAGATTTATGCCTAGATACTTTATTTTCCTTAAGGCTGTTGTGAGTGGAAGTATGTTCATGATCTCTTTGTCTGTATGTGTGGTGGTGGTGGACAGAAAGCTACTGGGCTTTGCAAGTTGATTCAGTATGGTGCCAAGTTGCTAAAATTGTTTACCATTTCTAGAATTTTTCTTTTAGAATTTCAGGGATCTTTTATGTATAAAATTGTCTTTACAAATGGGGATAATTCGACTTCTCTTCCTATTTGTATACTGTGGATTTCTTTGCCTTGCCTTCTTGCTCCAGCTAATGTTGGGGGTCCAGTGTTTAAGAAGAGTGGGAATAGTGGGTTTCCCTGTCTTATTTCTATTTTCAATGAAACTGTTTTAATTTTTTCTCCATTTAGGATGATGTTAGTTATGGGTTTCTCGTGTATATCCTATATTGGGTTGAGACATATTCTCTCCAGACCTGTTCTCTCTAGGACTGTCATCATGGAGTACTGGATTTTGTCAAAGGATTTTTCTGAACCTGTTGAGGTGATAGTATGATTTTGTCTTTAAGTCCATGTATGTGGTTTTTCAGATTTAATGTTTTAATCCGGCTTGATTGCACTGCCTATATTTCAATGGTTTGATATCATATTTGACCATTTAGGGGGCTAGGATGGGACTAAAGGGAAGGGACAAAGGAGAAGAGAGCAGTGGAGAAAAGAAAGAGCCAGAAAGACAAGCCATGCTAACAAAGCAGGGATTTTAGAATTTGAATTTTATTCTATGTATAATAATCAGCCAGTACCATGTATATCACTTTCTAGTTTCTGATAGAATAAGTTAACTAAAGCAACAGTTTTATCTTCTTGTAGTTCTGCTGGTCAGAAATCTGAAGTGAGGGCTTCAGAGATGGCTCAGTGGTTAAGAGTGAGTACAGCTCTTCCAACGGACCCAAGTTTGAATTTCAATGCCAATGTCCAGCTGCTCACAACTGTTCATAACTCCAGCTCCAAGGGGTCTAACATCATCTCTGGCTTCTGTGGCCACCTGTACTCATGCACACATAGCCACACAGATATATACATAATTTTAAAATAAATAAACAAATGAACAGTTTTCTAATCTGAAGGTTTTTTTTAATCAGGGCTAAAATTAAGCCATCATCACTCCAGTTTCTATGGCGCTGTGGATGGACCCCAGGGTTCTGTTCATGATGTGCAAGTACTCTGCCAACTGACTAAGCTACATCCCAGGTTCCACCTGCCGTTTTTCAAATCTCTTCAGAGTGATATGCTGAGGTGCCATATTTTAAAATAGTATGTCCTATACCTCATTGATTATTTAGGGAGATGTTTTGTAGCCTATCAGAGGTCTTAAGCAGGGAAGAAGGGAGATAATTTAATATACAGCTGAGGGGAAAATCACACTTGATATTTGCTCCTGAATGACCAAGGGTAAATTGCAGAAATCTAAATGAGGATGAGGGAAAGCATGGAGAAACACTAGCTCTGCTTATACAGCCCCCTTTCACCTGCTCCTTTGGGACACTTCTCACCACAACTTGAATCATGATCTTACAAGGAGTTTAGAGCCTGGTATCCCCTGGCTCAAGGCTAACCAACCGCAGCAACCAAGTCATCTGGCCATGATATTTCAAGTGCATGTTATTTCTTCATCTCACTTTGGGTTTCGATAAATCATCACGATGAAAAATGACTTGAGGAGAGGGTTTTGTTTTGGTTTGGTTTTTCGAGACAGGGTTTCTCTGTGTAGCCCTGGCTGTCCTGGAACTCACTCTGTAGACCAGGCTGGCCTCGAACTCAGAAATCCACCTGCCTCTGCCTCCCAAGTGCTGGGATTAAAGGCCACCACTGCTGGTGAGAGTGTTTATTTTACCCAACAGCTGATAAGTCCCTCTCTGAGGGCCAGCAGGGAAAGATCCTGGAGGCAGGAACAGGAGGCAGAAGCCATGGGGGAGCGGTGCTTGTTCAACTCACCTCTTAACTTCCCCCAGTGGGTTGGGCCCTCCCCCATTTATTTGGAATCAAGAAAATGTCCCCCAACAATTGATAGAGGCATTTTTTTCAATTGAGGCTTCTTTCCCAGAAAACTCTAGCTTGTATGAAATTGCCCTAAAAATTTTAAAATAAAATAATAATAAAATAAAATAGGATAGTCTTGAAATGTTCAAATAGAACTAGAAGGGAAAACAGTATTATCTTATGTCTCATAGAGTTGAAATTATTCAAATCATTCAAACCAATGTAAGCAGCTGGCTTTGCTGCTGCGTGTGAAAAATGCTACAGGAGAAGAGAATTGTGCCAAACCTAGGCTATGAGAGAGCCTGGGGGAAAGGCAGGATCCTGACAACACAGAGTGTGTCCTCACCAAGCTCTGTGAGGAATTGCCCTATGCTTCCTGATATGTGCAAGAAATGATAGCTTTCTTCTCTTTCTTCTTGTGCCAGTTTGGGTTAAGCTTCTGCTGCTTTCCACCAAAGCAATCCTGGCTAATCCAGGTCTCAAAGGAATGGGAACTGGAGGGCTGGGGGGCAGGGGTGTGTGTGATTCAGTTAAAAAGCATTTGCCTTGCAAGCATGAGCGGTAAAAGGAAAGGAAGTGAGACTGTAGCTATTGCTCCACAAAGGAAGTCAACACAGCCCCCTTCCGTGAGTGTTCTTAGGACCCCAAGGCCAGGCCAGGGCCTCAAGGTGGGAAGGAGAGCGCCAGACAGAAAAAAAATACAATTTGGGAAAATCGAAACATGCTATAGTGTTAAAGGCAAAGAGAGTTTCCCTTAAAGCCTGGAGTGGAGCATCACTAAGAGCAAGAATAAGAGAAGACTAAGGAAGGACAAATGGCTGCCATGAGAGGGATGCTGGGCATGATGGGTGAGAGGGCAGAAGAGCCTCTTCAAGAGAATTATTCAGAAGACCCATCTAAGAAAACCCCATAAGGAGTCTTTCCAGAGCAAAGGGAAGGCCCAACTTTTATAACCTTTTAGAGGTGATGGGAAGTTTCGAATCAGGTGATTTAATTCAACATCACACAGCTTATACAAGGAGCATGGAGTGTCCAGGTATCAGTGAAATCCATTAATCTAGGCTGCTCTTAGGCCACAGCAGAAATAGCTTCTTAGCTCTTGGTCCCAGTGAGAGCTTCGGAGAGGTGTGTCCTGATTCAGACTATAGGAATCTGGTCTAAAGGTGTAGGTTCCAGTTGTAACAATGAGTTTAATCTGAAGATGCCTTGTAAAAGGCCATAGACAGGGCACACGACTTGTAAGCTCATTTCCTGAAGGAGAGACAGGAAGATTCCTGGGGTTTGCTGGTCAACTAGTCTGAAGTTCCAGATTAGTGAGAAACCTTGTTTCCAACAAAAGGTGTAAGGTTCCTGGGTAATGATAGCAGAGGTTGTCCTCTGACCTACACACTCTTCCTCATACACACACATGTATGTATGCGTGCACATGTGTGCACACAGAGAGGAGGGGGGAGGACTGGAAAGAGAGGAGAGAAAGAGAGACTAGACATGGGCATTACTTGTCTGTTATCTCTGAGACTACCATTCATTTCTTCAAGCTCCTCTCATTGGGGTTCCTAAGTCTCTTTCCTTGCCAACCAGATCAGTTAGCTCTTCCATCTCATGAGAAAGAAGCCTTCCTAAAGATAACCAGCAAAACTCACCAGAGATGAATCTCAAAGAGAAATTCCTAGCAAAGAGAATTACCCAATCCTATTTGGGTCCCTGGAATCTCAAGGTGCTAGAGGCCTACCCTGGGGGGAGAAGTGGAGCTGTGTCTCCGGGTATAAGAAGGCAGAGCACAGTCCCGATGCCTTACAAATAGATATGCTTAGTTTGGCTAAAATTCCAAACTTATAATCAGCTGCTTTCCAGGATTGAAAACCAGGAGCAAGAATCCTGATCAGTTCAGGAAGAGAGGTGGGTAAGTTGTTTACTGGAGTGATGATGCATACCAGTCAAGAGCTCATTAGAAAAGCACGAAGTTCTAGACAATTTGCAAAGCATCATATGGACATAGTGTGCTTGCAACTTTATGTCTACACTAAAGAGTGACATGCCAGAATCCTCTTACTTTTATTATGTTTTTTTTTTTAAACACTTTCAAATTTTACCACAGGTCTACAAGGTATTATGATCATATGGAACCCTCATTTCACCCTTCCAACTCCCCAGGACGACTCCAATATGCCCCCTGCTCAACTCCATGTCATTTTATTATTGTTATTCAACTGCTTCCAATTAGTTCTGTCCATATATGCATGGGTGTGAGGACATCCATTTGTACACAAACCTACCAGTGCCCACACTCCTAAAGAAAATTGACTCTCCCATCAAATGCCAGTAGTCCCTCAGATAAAGGATGTAGAAGAAGTTCTACTTAGCCTCCTGGGAACGGGAGCAGAGAGGATGGATGGAGAGGCAAAATTAAGTAGTCTGCTACAAAGCTGGAGATAAGTCGAGAATCAGAGGGGATAGGAACTCCACAGGAGCACCAACAGAGTCAACTAACCTGGACCCTTGGGGCTCTCAGAGACTAAACCACCAACCAAGGAACATATATAGGCTGGACCTAGGCCCCTGTACATAGGTAGCAGATGTGCAGCTTGGTTTTCATGTGGGTCCCCCAACACCTGGAGCAGGGGCTGTCCCTAAATCTATCACCTGCCTGTGAATCCCATTCCCCTAACTGGGCTGTTTTGTCTGGCCTCAGTGGGAAAGAATGTGCCTAGCCCTGCAGAGACTTGATGTTCCAGGGTGGGGGGATACTGAGGGGGACCTCCACCCTCTCAGAGAAGAAGGGGATGGGGAGGGGGAAAGAACTATGTGAGGATAGCCAGCAGGAAAGGGAACAGTGATCCCTTTGTAAAAGTTGAAAGTGTAACTTTAAGTGTAAACGTAATTAATTGGTTAATTAATTAATTAATGGGAAAAAGAAAAATATGTAGTCCTGGGCCAGTGAGATAGATAGCTCAGTGGGTAAAAAACCCCTACCCCATTCAAGCCTGGTGACCTGAATTTGATCCACGGAATCCTCCTAGTGGAAAGGGTAAACTAAGCCTTCTGACCTCCACAGGTATGATAGGGCATGCCCGACACACAGAGTATGTGCACATACACAAAGGAGATAGTAAGTGTAGGTTTTTCAGCCTTAAAAAAAAAACTGTCTATTCCCAGATAGCTTCTACTCTAATGGAAAAAGATAGGTAAGAAACTATAGGCTGTGCTCAATGCCTGTTACTTCATGCCAGAGGACTACACAGCCTTCCAGTCTGAGAAGGCAAAGGACAGTGTGCTTTTAGTTTACAGGTGGCATTCACATTATCAAACCTCATTTCTTTCAGCTCTGCTCATGCCCCAGAATCCAGATATCAGAAAGGTCATACTAGAAATGTTTGTTCTGAGATATATAACTGCTAACCACTTGTTGGCCAGTGATCATGTAGACAATAAAGTTGGTGTAAACCATGCTAGGGAAAGTACTGGTTGCCCATCCAAGGCCTTCTTGCCAAATATGCTTTCCATCCACCCTTGAGAAGCAATGTCAAGGAGAGTGAAAATCTTGAGCAATTAACTATATTCTAGAGTGAAGGGACGCCTTAACTTTACACAGCAGACACAAGAAAAAAGATGAAGTCCTCTCCATTGGCCCATCTTACAGTGGTGTTAATAAACAAGGAAAGGGGCCCCATGACCAAGATGCCTTCTGCGAGGTCCTGTCCTCAAACTATTGCTTCACAGATTGTTTCTAACACATGAAGTTGGGGAGACATATCGTTGCTGTTTCCCCAGTTCTGTGTCCCTCTGTTGGTGGACAGCAATGGCTACTTCTGACATATTAATACTGTGTTACTATAGGGAACAAAATATAAGTCTTAAGATTTTCACATTTTTAAGGAGGATAGAAAGACAAGTTTGTTACACTGTTTGCTATGTAGCTGAGCTGACCAAGATCCAAAACAAGCTGAACTGAAAAGCAGTGGGCTGGGGATATAGACCAATGCTAATGCCCTTCAGTAACTACAGCTATAACACACCTATTTGACTATCCCCTAGTCTCTCTCTTTCTCTCTCTCATCCTCATAAACACATGTCTTTTCCATTAGGGTGAATAATGAAAATAAACAGTTCTTCATGGAACTCTGACAACAGATCAGTAAAAGCACTTTTGAACACCTATGAGGCCAGATGCTAGGACACTGACTATTAATCAAGCTCAGATATCTTCTGGGACAGCATTCCTGGGTGTTTCCAAGCCAGTGTCACCTGACCAAACTTACAACTAACTCACAATCTTTTTTCTACATTAACACATCCCTCTACCCTCTACATGAGGGCCTTTCCACTAACAGTGTAAATATCCTTTCTTCTTCCCCCTCTCTGTACACATCAGATCGGTGAACCCCATGCCCCTGAGACCATTAAGCTGTTTTGCAAATGGTCAGATCATATGCTAATGGATGCAGCCACGTAAAAACACATGGGAGCCAGATTTGGCTCTTGGACCATATTTTGTCCATTTCTGTCCTAAGCACTCATCACTTCTCTGCTGTGTCTTTGTTCTTTATCCTGGTTCTTGCTAACACTGAAAAGGTATCCTATAAAATATAATATAGAGCACCGTGGTATCTATAGAGCCATAGAGTATGATAGTAGTCTGTAGTTTATTTGATCTGGGAACATTTTAACCCAGCAAGAGGAGCAGTTCCTTAAGTGTCTGTCTTAGTCAGTGTTATCTATTCCTGCACAAACATCATGACCAAGATGCAAGTTGGGGAAGAAAGGGTTTATTGAGCTTACACTTCCATGCTGCTGTTCATCACCAAAGGAAGTCAGGACTGGAACTCAAGCAGGTCAAGGAGCAGGAGTTGATGCAGAGGCCATGGAGGAATGCTGCTTACTGGCTTGCATGCTTCTCCTGGCTTGCTCAGCCTGCTTTCTTATAGAGCCCAAGACTACCAGCTCACAGATGGTACCACCCACAAGGGGCCTTCGCCCCCCTTTATCACTAATTGAGAAAATGCCTTACCGCTGGATCTCATGGAAGCATTTTCTCAACTGAAACTCCTTTCTCTGTGATAACTTCAGCTTGTGTCAAGTTGACACACAAAACTAGCCAGTACAGTGTCCTTTAAGGGGAATGTGCTGGCTTGTTTTGTATCTAACTTGATACAGGTTAAAGTCATCTCAAAGCAAAGAACCTCAGTCGAGAAAATGTCTCCATAAGATCTATCTGTAGGGCATTTTCTTAATTAGTAACTAAAGGAGGAAGGCCCAGCCCATTGTGAGTGGTGCCATCCCTGGGCTCATGGTTCTATAAAGCCAGGAGAAGTAAGCCAGTAAGCAGCATTCCTCCATGGCCTCTACATAAGCTCCTGCCTTCAGGTTGCTTCCCTGTTTAAGTTCCTGTGCTGAATTCCTTTTGTGATGAACAGTGCTGTGGAAGTGTAGACAAATAAATTATTTCTTCTCCAACTTGCTTTTGGTCATGGTGATTCATCATGGCAGTAGTAACCCTAACTAAGACAGTGGTAGGCATTTGTATGACTCTGTGTATTTCTGGATTCCAGGAGAGGCAAGAATATCTTTTAATTGATTCTATTCACAGCCCAGACTGGTTGGCTACTTTGCTTTTATTTTAGATCTGAGAGTGATCGTATGTGACTGTGCACCAGGCTCCTCTTAGTCATAAATCCCTCCACAGAAATATGATTACTGAAACACACAGCCCCACTGCAGTACACTCATTCCAGATGTCTTTGCCTCATTCATTACTTCCTTTAAGGCCACCCTCTGCCCTAAATGCCTCAGATGAACCACACACATACCAACCAACCAACAAACAAATTGTCCAACTTTTAGATTATTTCGCAGCTTCCTATACAAGCGTTTCTTGTGAGGTAGGAATGAGGGTTATCTGTTGAGGCATGCAAGAAGGCACAGTGCTATTTCCCATCACAGTCCCTCTCTGGTCCCAGCCTCCTGCCTCCAGATATCTTCTAAAACTCTTCATTTTCCCCAACACCAGCTCTGTGCTCTGAAATAGCAGTCCTGACTCAACAACAGAAAGCAGAGACTCAGCACAAAAGACAGAGCAAACCACCCAAGACCATGGCTGTTCCAACTAAACATTGATTTCTGATGCCATAGACCAAAGAGCTAGAAGCAAGAGAAACATAAGAAACTAATAATTGGCTTGGGAGCTTGTAACCATTGTGAATGATGCTTTAAATTCATATTTGTGTGTGTTTCCCCCTTTCTTACTAAATATAGGTTTCTCTTTAATTATTGACTATAGAAATGGACTCGGAACCCAACAAAACCTCTGGTGTTCATCGGCATTGCTTTTGATACATTTTTGCATGGGAAGAGGGAAGAGAAGGATCATTTTAGTTGGGTTTTTAGGATAAAAAGGATCTCAGTAGGGAGTGTCACTGGGAAAGATACTGCACCTTTCTGTCCTCCTGATCGTCCATGCTCCTCATCCTCCTGATCTTGCAGTGCTCCCCTGCCAGTTCTATGGCAGGTTTTCCCTCCACGGTGGCTTTCCTTGGATTCTGCCAGATTTAGTGTATGTTCTGTCATCCTGAATTCTACCCTTTCCATATCTCACTCCTGAATCCCATCAGATATCGTTAGAATAATAATCCCTTTACATATTACAGCATATGCATCCTTTGTTATTCGTTGGTGTGAAGCTTCAATAGACTGACCCATGAGGAAAGAGACTAGGGTACTCTACCTCTCAGCTTTAGGAGACCCAGAGCAGTAGCTTGCAAAACATTTCCTGGACTAAAGAATGGCTGTGGCATGTAGTATCTGCAAGGGACCTGAAATCAGGGTGTATTTATAAGCAAGGTAGCTTCCATTTCTTGCCACATTGAACCCTTGAGCCCTGGAGGATGCCACAGGTTGTGTATACATTGATCCATGTCAGCTTTTCCTGAGGAGATGCACATGACCATCCAATCACCCCAGATGGACACCATCAAGAAAGCAAAGTAGAGTTTCACCAATGTCCAGCTTTATTGGTCTTTCTCAGAGGTCAGAGGTCACTTACAAGAACATGGGTAACCCCAAAAAGCTACAACACCACAGAATCCAATATAGGTAGAGACCTCATGGAAGGTGTATCATAAAGTCTAATTTTTAATCAACTGTTTGTTTCTTATCCACTCCAACATCTCCCAAGATCACTTGCAGCTGGGAAAAGGAGTGCTAGCCAGAATCCCAGCTAAGAATCTCCTGACCCTGGGGAGGGTTGGTAGCTCCATTACCATTACCGAAGACATGGATGCCAGTATATTGTCCCGTTCTGGTTTCCATGGTCACCCAAGAACACCCAAGATGGCTTCTTTTATGATCCAGGGAAAAGTCCCATATGACAACTAAGTGTCCCCTAAGGTTTGGGATGTTTAGTCCCCATTGAGGGGCACTCGTAGGGTAAAATCCACTATGGCTGTGCTACGGAGCAGTGGGACTTTGGAAAGAGACTTGGTTTTGGCAATGTCATCTGACTGAAACCTAAGAGTTAAATCCTAGATGCTTCATAAGAAGAAAGAAAGTACCCAGCAGACATTCAGACACATAAACTCCCTCTCTCTTAACATGTCAGCAAGAAGGCCATTGCCACACACCACTCTGTGCTGTCTGGACGTTGACACAACAAAATTATGTTTCTTTATAACTTACTGTGTTGTAAACAGCAGAAAACAAATTGATATAGCTCTGCATTTGTTTAGGACTCTGAAGTTGCTAAGTGCAGAATCCTAAAGAAAAAACTCTAAGGCCAGAGTGGTAGGGAAGGGCAGTACTTGGGCCATCTATGAAAAACAAAACAACAAAACAAACAAAAAAGCAGTAGAGTTGCCTTTGGGTTCATCCTTTAACACCTAAAACAACTGGATTTATTCTGTCATTACAAACACTTGAGTGAAGGGCTGATGATATAGTTCACCCATATTGCACTTGCCTGCCATGCACATGCGCCTGGGTTCTCCTAGGACCATTAAAAAAAAAAAGATGAAAAAAACACCTGGCTGAGAATTTTTTCCCCAGGCGAGGGAGATTTCGGGGATTACTTGTCTAATACATTCCTGTATTTGGGAGTCACTGAGCATTTATGTAATGAAGCAGAGACATCTGCCATAGGCAGAAATGGAAGAGACCACAAAGCAAGGTACCCAAGCATGCTGGGAATAACCTGACTGTCACAATAGCCTGATATGCTTCCTCAAATCAGGATACTTTTCCTTACTCTCTTGAGTTATGGTGACACACATGTGACACCAGCTATACACCTCCACCTTGCGTCATCACACAGCCCCAAATCATTGTCTCAAAGTATTGCGACAATCAGAATTCAAGTGACAAAGAAGTTTTAAGTTGAATTTAACACACACACACACACACACCATTCGAAGAAACAACTATTGCACATTGTCATTATCTGACTTTCAAACTTAAATATTTTGGCCACTAGGAAAGCATTTGTTTTTCATAATAAAACAAAGACCATAGACAGTGTTCAAAGTGGGAGAGGGTTAGAAACCAGATGCTTTTGAATCCTTTAATGAGACTCTGAGCCATGATTGGTAGACACTGCCAGCCTTTCCAATCACATCTGTCAGTGGTTGGTGAAAGTTGACATTGAAAAGGAACTTTTCTCAGTCAAGTCAAGGCTAAGTTATGTTTCCAGAACCTCCTGGCCTTAATCCATTCTGCTGTTTATTGACATCAAAACATCCCTTAAGCCTCAGCTACTTGGAAGTCAAACTCCTTCTCTGTTTCACCACCATGCTTTTACCAACCTTGGAACTTGGTGAATGTTACAGAGTGAGGAAATGTGTGGGGGTGGGGCATGTCACCTGGGCATTTGGGCCATGAGCTTTTTGGAAGAAACTAGATTTGAAAATGTTCCAGCCTTAGCAAATATTGTCTGCTCAGCCAGTAATTCATTCACGAATAACTCACAGAAGTGGATGGTCAGTAAGGACGTGACTTTGGCCCCTCATGGCCTTGGAGTCTTCCCTATTGAGAAGTGCAATCTTGGCTTTCCCAGACACAGGTAGAGACTGGAAGACATTGCATAGAAATGACATAGCATGCTGCACAATCCCCACCCCCATTCCAACTTTGTTTTTATATTAAAACAGACCCAGGATAAATTAAATCTGAAAGACAACAAGAAAAAGTCAAGCTTGTAGCTGTTTCCTTCTTGCCTTTTAGGAGAGACTTCCACGCTCCCCTGTGTATGGTGGGATACCACAGTAATGAAGGCAGTTAGGAAAACGCAATTTCAACTCTTCTGCTGGTTTGGTTTTTGTTAACTTGACACAAAGTAGAGGGAAAGTCTTCATCAGATTGCGCACATCTGTAGGGCATTTTTTTTTTTTTTTAATGATTGATGTGAAAGGACCCAGCCAACTATAGGTGGTACCATCCTTGGGCAGATGGTCCTGTGTTGTATAAAAAGCAAAATGTATGAAGTGAGGGAGAAGAAAGTGTTCCTCCATAGCCTCTGCTTAATTTCCTGCCCCAAGCTCCAGCCGTGGCTTCCCTCTAAGATCAACTGCCGTGTTAAAGTATAAGCCAAATAAATCTTTTCCTTGCCCAACTTAGTTCTGGTCAGTGTTTTAGGACAGCAACAAATAAGAGCATTAGGACACTTTAGTATCTAGTTCTGTGTAAGTGTCCAGTGTGGGAAACTTAGGGACATGCAAACTAATCTCACTTCTTCTTTCAGGAAATGAACACAGAATTGTACCTAAAGGTTTTGTGTGTCTGCTTGGTGTATGTGTGTGTGTGTGTGTGTGTGTGTGTGTGTGTGTGTGGTGTATAGGCCAAAGTTCAACCTCAGATATCATTCCTAAGGAGCCACCCATCTTAGTTTTCTTTGTATAGTAATATTCTTATTGCCTGAGAATTTCAAACATGTGTCCATTGAGATATAATTTTCTTCCACTGGCTCCTCTTATACCTCTTCCAATATCTTCTCCTCTTCACCTTCCTCCTTTTCCTCCTCCTCCTCCTTCTTCTCATTCTTCTTTTTCTACTCCTTCTGCTCCTCCTCCTTATTTTGATAACCCACTGAGTTCAATTAGTCCTACCAATATGTAGGTGGGTATGGGACTATCCACAGGAGCGTACCCTCAGAGAAGAATCATTCTGCATACCACAGCAGATATCAGTGGCCTATAGTTTCTCAATAGGGCATGAGGCCTAGAGAGCACCTTCCCCATCTGTGCTAGAGTCTGGGCTCTCTCAGCCTTGTACAGGTCCTGTGCAGGAAGCACTGAGGCTGTGAGCTCATGAGTGCAATAGCCATGTCCTGCCTAGAAGACAGCACCTCACACTACTCTGCCTAATCGTCCACTTTTAAGACAGAGTTTCTAACTGGAACCTGGGACTTGCTGATTCAGCTAGGCTGTCTGTCCTATCTCTTTCCCCAGCACTGCGGTAATAAACACAGGCTACCATGCTTGGTTTTTTCATGGTTGGTGGGGATTGAACTCAGGTCCACTTGCTTACATAGCTGGCATTTTACTGATGGAGCCATCTCCCCAGACACTTAGAGTTTTTGTTTTCCATTTTGTTTTTGTTTTTAAACTGCTGCTTCCGATGCAGGAGAGAATTCTTTGAATCTGCCTCTTGCTGTCACTGTTCTTGTTTGTGTCCCATGACAGGGTTTGTGAAGTTTCCATAACTGGATGAGGGGCCTGAACTTTGAAGTTAGCTCCCACAGCCTGAATCAGGCTATGTCTCTGTCTCTGCCTCTGTCTCTCTCTCTCTCAAACAAAGAGTTAAGGTGTCCATGCTAGGGTCAAACAGCAACCCCTGAATTATGGTCCTAACCAATACCTAATTCCTTGTACTCTTTGTCACTCATGTTATTTTGAACTAAGTCATGTGATGTGCAGCTTCCCACTACCCCTAAAAGTTCAGGTCTTTCCTTTCTTCTGGGGACTATTCTTAGACTCCTCATCAGAGAAGAGGAAGTGTGTGTGTGTAGGGGAGGGGGGATTTTCTGGGAGAAGTACTCTAAAGACTGTTCTTTGAAGAGACTCTCCTGACTGCCCCTAGCATCTTCTCATGGAAGCCGTGTATCACTTGTATCCTTCGCCCTATTTCTCTCTTGTTCTCACTCCCAATGAGGTTCTTCACCAGATTCTAAAGCAAAGGTTCTCAACCTGTAGGTTGTGACACCATTGGGGGGTGTCACAATATTCTTCATGTCCCATAGTTATATTATGTCTCATAACAATAGCAAAATTAATTTCAGGGTTGGGGGTCACCACAACATGAGGAACTATATTAAAATGTCACAGTATTAGGGAGGTTGAAAGCCACTATTTTAAAAGGAAGCCTCTCCTCTCTTAGGTCTCATGATGTTTAGATTTGATATTGCCTTCTTTCTGATGATGATGTCCTTCAATCTCAAGGCCCATTCATGGCAGTAAAACATACCTGAAGGAAACAGTAAATTATTTGTCAGCTTCCTCTCCAGGCTGACCACTAGTGCTATCTTGTTATATAACATAAAGAAATAACATAAAGAAATGGCATAGACATGAGAAGGAGTGGGGGGAAGGAGGAAGGGAGAGAAGGAGATGAGGAGGAGGAGGAGGAGGAGGATGATGGTGATGAAGAAGAATTTGTTGTTGTTGACATTGATATAATTTAACCAGGACAAATTTTTTTAACCTTAAAAGGCAAAATGGCTTGATATTGGGTTTCTAAAAGCAAATAAAGAGGTTTCCTCTGGTGGATTCCCTAGTTTGTCCTGCTAATATTATTTTAATAAATCACTTGGGTTCTTAATAATTTGGTGCTAGACATCTGCTTTGTTGGTGCTGCCAAGGCTACTCCACCTACTCCTGACCATACTTTGAGGAGCTACAAGGCCAGCTCTGAAGTCTTTGTCTGGTTCCGAACATCTCAGTCTCTGTGTTCGCTAGGGACTTTGTCCTCCCTCTTTCCCTCACAGCCCCATTAAGACAGACAGTAAAAGGACAAGGGAAAGACCACAGGCTTCGACTTTCAGTGCTGCAGAGTGTGATAAATCTTGAAACAAGCTTCTCCAAGCAGACACAGATAACAGAGATCTTCTGGGTAGGGTACAGTTAAGCCTGAAGTACTAGAAAGGGTGCCTGGAAGTATCAGCAGGAAGTTGTCTAGTTCACTACACATTCAATATTAGTGTTTTCCTCCGGGTGTTGCTATAGATGAGCATCTTTTTCCTGGTTCTACCATCCTAGAGAAATATTTAGGAGGTAATGGGATGAAGAGATGGCTCAGCACATGAAGTGCTTGCTGCCCAAGCATGAGGACCTGAGTTTGGATTCCCATCACCCACTTAAGAATGGAGATGACCGTGCACTCTTGGAAGCCCAGCATCATCAAGGATAAATAGGACAAAGAATTCGGCTTTCTAGCTTTCTTCATCCACTGGCTCATGCTGCGATTGTGTGATGTACAGCCTACCATAGTTACCCCACTGGACAAGTGCGGTAGATAAGGAAAAGGGGAGGAAGTAATATCTGCTTCCATGTTGTGAACTAAATGCATGAAGTCTCTGATTCTCAACATCTGTCGTTGTCACTGGTGACAAGAGATAGCCTACAGATTTCTCTTATCACTCCTATCCCAAAATGGACATATGTCTATGTCATTCCCCGTACTAAGTCCTTCATTTAGAGCACATCCACTTTCAGTGAGATATCTCAATGGGTAGAGGGGCCTGGAGCGTAAGCATGGAGACCTGAGTTCAATCCCTAGAACCCTACCCCAACAATAATAAATAAATAAATAAATAAATAAATAAATAAATAAATAATTTTTAAACGTTTCCTTGTGAGTTAGGGAAATTACTCAGTTGATGAAGTGCTTCTAATGGCAATATGAGAACCTGTGTTCTTTCTAGAACACCCAGGTTAAAAAGAAGACACATGCTTGTGAGTAGATCACCGATAGACAGAGAGACAGATCCCTAAGTCCTAGCCTACTTAGTGAGATCTAAGCCACTGAAAGACCCTGTCTCAAAAACTAAGGTGGATTGCTTCTGAGGCATGACACTCAATGTTGAGCTCTGGCCTTTATGTGCATATACAAACATGTACACACACACACACACAAAGAGAGAGAGAGAGAGAGAGAGAGAGAGAGAGAGAGAGAGAGAGGACTTCACTTAACTAATAGTCTAGGGTACATTAAATAAATTAAATTTGCTTTTAAAGTTATTTATGGGAGTTTCAACTAATTTCGCAGAAGGAAGCTTTTTTTTTTCAAAGCTTTCTCTGTAAGAGTCTTGGCAAGGAAGAGAAAGCTTTCGTTTTTGTCAAGGAAAAATAAATAGTGGCTGGAAAGCTATGCAGGATGAAATGAGGGGTTTACAGGTTGGGCTCTGAGGCCTTCCACATCCTGTGGTGCTGGCCGGAACCTCACGACATGTTGTTTATGACAGCACACAGATTCTAGAAAACACAGACTGAAGAGCCAACAGCTGTCATCTGTCCCCTCTTAGAACACAGACTTCATGAATTCAGGTATAATACTAATATGGCTTAACAACCCCTGGACATATTTTACACCATGTATCTCCTGGAGATCCTTAGGAATACAGGGTAAAAGACCCAAGGGGCTGCCTGTCCAGTGGATGTCAAAGTTGTGGAGAAATAGGAAGGAATTTCTGGGATAAGTCTTCCTTTCTTCTGCTATAGTAAAGCTTTGCTCAGGGCTGGCAGAAACTCCACTATTGCTCACAAGGAGGCAGGCACAGAGCATTGCATCCCTTCATAGCGGACATTTCTGAAGGATACCAGGCATCACCCAGTTTGGACCAGGGCTGCAAAGCCCACAGTGTGTCATGGCAGGGGAAACTGCTGCATCTCTACCTGCTTTCGTGCCTCTCCTAGAACCTGGTGGACCCAGACATGCAGATGGCTTTTGTTCAAGTCCCAGTTCTGCCAGTCCCTAGCTGGGTCCTTGGTTAAGTCATTTAGGCCTTGGCACTCAGTAATCATCCTGTGCCTGAGTCTGGTACGAGTCCCAACCATTTCATCAGCCATCACCCCTGCTAAACAGCTCAGCTTCCCTCCAACTTTACATTAAGTCATTCCCCTATGTACTTTGGCCAAATAGTTTATTTAAAAGTACTAATTCGTTTGCTTTATCGAGAAGAAGGAGAGAATATCTAGCCGTGAGCCTTAGCCACCCAGGCAATCTTATAAGATCCAACCATTTTGACACAAACACTGGAACTATAATTTGAATTTGGAATATTCCTTCCCAGGGGCCAGATAGTGAAGCTTTAGTCTTCAGAGTGATGCTGTTTGCTAGGTGCTGGAACATCTGAGAGGTAGGGTCCTTGGACATTGCCAAAGGAGGATTGTGGGCCTCGGGCCCCTCCTCTTTTTTGCTTCCTAGCTTATGACGTATTCTTGCTTTGCCATGTGCTGTCCCACTATAGATCCAAAGCAGCAGGGACCATTGTTCATCAACTAAAACTTCCAGAACTGGGAGCCCAAATCAACTTTTGTCTTCATACGTTAATTACCCCAGGCATTTGGTTATAGTAACATAAAGTAACAGAACAAGTGTTCGAAGTTTTTAGAGCCTACTGCGTCTATCAGTCTCATATGCTTAAGTCTTATTTGGTATTCTTGTTGCACTAATCGATGGTTCAGGTATTGAAGAGATTGTGACAGAGTACATAATAGGCAGGTCAAATTGAATAGTATATTTTTTAATGTATTTTTGAAACATGTAGTTTTTCATTGGCTAAAACCCGACCCTTCAAATCAGCCAGGCAGTAGTGGCACACACCTTTAACCCCAGCATATAAGAAGCAGAGGCAGGTGGATCACTAAGTTCAAGGTTATCCTGGTCTACAGAGTGAGTCCCAGGGCAACCATGGCTACACAGAGAAACCCTGTCTCAAGAAGAGGAAGAAGAAGAGGAGGAGGAGGAAGAAGAAGAGGAGGAGGAGGAAGAAGAAGAGGAGGAAGAGGAGGAGGAGGAGAAGGAAGAGGAGGAGAAGGAAGAGGAGGAGGAGGAAGAGGGGGAGGGAGAGAGGAGGAAGGGGAGGAGGAGGGGGAGGAGGAGGAGGGGGAGGAGAAGGAAGGAAGAAAAGTCCTGTCCCCTCAGATCTTGGAAACTAGACTAAGTGCACTAAATAAGCACTCCTGAGCACCAAGCATTCTGATGTGTGATATCCTTTTGTCTTCACAGAAATTCTGGAAGCTGGGGGTGGTGCCATGTTTCTAATTCTAGCACTTGGGGGAAAGAAACAGAAGCAAATAGATCCCTATGAGTTCAAGGTCAGCTACAAAGCAAGGTCCAGGACAGCCAGCACTATATAGTGAGATTGAGAGAGAGAGAGAGAATTTTAAAAATGAATTAATTCCTTTTCTGTCCTCATTTTCTGTCTGAATAAGGTGAAGTTCCAAATTATTAATCTGACGAGAGTTAAATGGCCACTAAGTGTGAGCATATATCCAAAGTCCTTAAAATGGACTTACTTGTGTCTACTTCCTTCCCCAAGGTCCCACCTTCCACTGCTCCTCTAGCTCACAGTTTTTCCTGTTTTGAATGCATCAATGGATGAAATCTCTGATTAGGTTCCAGCCCCTGAGACACTGCTCTAAGTCCCTATAGAGACACATCCATAAATGTGCTTTAAGTATCATCTAAGGTCCCTCAGACTGGTCAAGCTTACAGTTGAGATTAACCACCCCAAAGACCAGAAAGGACAGGCTACACCTGTCTCAGTTTGCTTCTCTGGTGCTGTTAAGGAAACAGCATGACTAAAAGCAAAGTGTAGAGAAAAGGGTTCACTTCATCGCGCACTTCCCATCACTGAGGGAAATCAGGACAGGAAGTCAAGGCAGGAACTGAAGCAGAGATCACAGAGAAGTGCTGCTTACTAGCTTGCCACCATTGGCTTGCTCAGCCTGCTTTTTTATACAACCCAGGACCACCTGGCCAGGGATGGCATCACCTATTAAACTCTGTCTTCCCACATCAATCATCAATCACAACAGTCTACTACAAGTTTGCTCATGGGCCAGTCTGACAGACACAAGTCTTCAACTGAGGTTCCCTCGTCCTAGGTGCCTCTGATTTGTGTCAGGTTGACAAAAACTAAGAAACACATCACCTGAGAGGACTGAGTCCCAAGTGTTGGCAGAGGAGGTGCAACTCCTGATTAAGATGGTAACTTGACAGATGCAGCCATCTCTCTGACTCTCATTTAAGTCAGTTGCAAAGCTCATGTACAGAGTGAAAGAGTAGTCACTGTACTGGCATTGTCTTCACCTTCAGCCTCCAGAACACTGTTGTGGACAGTGGTGAGCTTGAAGGGGTGGGGAGGTAAGGAAGTGTAGATCTGTCAGCCTCCACTTGGTCTATGCTACCCAGACAAGTGACTGCCCTTCGCACACCTGCTGTTGAGTCTTCCTAGGCACTATCTACAAGAAGACTGAAAAAGCATTTTCTGGATCTCTTTTCTAGTCTCAATTTCGAAAGACCTCCCTGAACATACATGCCCACTTGATTTGAGCTTGAAGGAATTTTCTGACCTATAATGAAAAGCCAAAAACCATGGGGCAAGAAAGTTTTCTCATTGATCATATCGCAGATCACCGAGATCCAAGAGTGCTGATGAACAGTAGCCAAGAGTTGGCCACCATGGCTTACTACACGGAGGCAAAAACTCAATCAGTATCAAGAATATTGAGGGAGGGAACACTTCTACTCTGGGTGTAATATTTAACCCACATTCAGAGGCTCAATTCACAGTGCTGTGTTCTTTCTAAATAAGACTTCAGCTAACACTGTTAGAAAAAAGAAAGGACCTTGACGAGTCCAACAGAACCATTCCTAGTTGAAGCTTAGATTTCCCTTGTTGTTTATTTTGGGGGAGTGGCATTGTTTTTCCAAGGGGGGAGCAGATGTGCATGCATGTGTGCCTATGCATACAGGAGCAGAGGTTGATATCTGGTGTCTTCCTTAATCTTTTTTTTTTTTTTTTTTTTTTTTTTTTTGTTGAGACAGGGTCTCTCACTAAATTTAGAGCTCACAGATTTGGCTACACTGGCTGACTAGTAGGTCTTTCTACAGTGTGGTGCTACGATTACATACTCAGTTCTTCTGTGGGTTCTGGTGCTTGAACTCAGGAACTCAGGCCTTTATGCTTATGTACAAGTACTTTATTGACTGAACTAGCTTCCTGGCCTTTTACCTGAAGGATTTTGCTATCATTGGCTTAACTTAAGGTTTTGTTTTCTCCTCAAAAAGAATTCTGAAGGAGGATGGCTATTGGATTTGTTTCATGGCTGAATGATGTAATGATTGGGTATCTACAGTTCTATAGGATTCTTCCTTGTGGAAACAAAAATCATTGTGTGAATACAAAGTTTCATCTACCTTCAAGGTAGAAAGAAAAAGAGAGAAAGAAGGAAAGAAGGATGGAGGGGGAGGGAGGGAGGGAAAGAAAGAGGAAGGAAGAAAGAAAGAAAGAAAGAAAGAAAGGAAGGAAAGGTATCTAGATGTTATCCTCCCCAGATAAAAACTGCTAAGCAAATCAACAATTCTACTCATTTTCAGCCTACCATAAAAGCAAAAAGAAAACAATGGAAGAGCAGAAAAGAGGGAGAGGGAGAAGGAGGGAGAAGGAACAGAGAGAGAACAAGAAAAGAGAACTAGATTGGCCTTGTGTTACCAGCCTGTTGTTAGGGGAGAAAGAGCAGGCATTTGGATTGGCTATTGCACAAAAATATGTCCAGTGTAGAAATGGTAGTTCTCAAAAGCTCCCAGCCAAAGGAGGTGAAGGTGGAAGACACAGAAGGAATGGGTGCTGGCCGAAAGCTAAGTATGTCTCATACAATGACTTTGAACTACCAATCCTGTGTTGTTGTTGTTGTTTGTTGTTGTGTTGTGGTTTTGTTCTGGTACTTGAATACCTTGTATTAGTGTGAAAAAGTAATAACAAAATGGCATTTGTGTAGGAGTTGTCTGTAACACACACACACACACATACACGCACAAGGTGGACACGTTTGCACATGTGCTCAAGGGCACATGCATGAGCAGATGTGACATGTAAAGGGGTCAGATCAATGTCACAAGTCACGTCTTAAGATCTGTCCACCTTGTTTTTGAGACAAGTTCTACCCCTGGCCTGGAACTCACCACTCGGGCTAGCCGGGGCCACCAATTCCTCAGGGTTGCTGCTGTCTCTGCCTCCCCAGTGCTGACATTACAGACACACCTCATCACTCTGTTTTGTTGTTTTAAACTGGTCTCCTGGTGATTGAAGCCAGGTCCTCCTGCTAATGTAGCAAACACTTTACGAACTGGGAGATAGCTCTCGGTCCAAAGGCTTTCAAAAAAGACTCTTGTGTCTGAATGATCCCCTGCAACTAAGTTGCTCCTGGTACTTATGTATCCTATCCTATGATAAAGCTTGGAGACAAAGAATCTTCCATGGTTCTTCTTTCTCTGACCCTTGACATCCAGAAAAAGCTCTAGCTTTCCCTTTGCTCCGTCTCTATGCCTTCTTCCCCTCTGGCTCCCAGAGCCAGATCAGCTTAGCCTCTATCTGGGCTGACTGACAGCAAGGACAGTGAGACTACGCAGGAACTGGACAGCACAGGCACACAGGCAGCTTGAGATTTATTCTGACCCTTCATGAAGGCCAGTGTCATTCTACTTCTGTATAGGTTTCATTGAGCCTACCTTCAGTTCTTCTGAAACAAATCATAGTTCACCTCAGTGGCCTCCGAAGTAGCCTAAACAAAGTGACCTTCCCCTATGAGGTTGTCACCTGCTAATAGAGGATAGCATGGAAAAAAGTTCATAGTGGCCTTTGACTGTGGTTCCGACCCCCTCCCCTACTGCCCCCTCCCCGTTCATTTATTGACTTCAGTAAAGAGGAAAGGAATGAGAGCAAGAGGTGGAGGGAAGTGGGATTAAAAATGTAAATATGTGATTACTTTTAATGACCTTATTACTCCAACATCAAATCTGTTTGTATTGACAAATAAATATGCAAATGTTTATATCAACACTCACTTCATTAAAATAGTAAATGGTTCGAGTTAATATTAGTGCAGCATTGAAATCTTGAGTAGTTTTGATTACATAGCAATAAACTACTGATGAGCATCATTATGTACCAATCATACAAAAATGAGCCACAGAAGGCCATATTTCCAAAATTGGGCTGAGCAAGTACATCCACAAAGAGACAGAGACATACACTCTGTGCCAGTGACGGTCTCTTTTTACATCAAAGCATAGTTTAGAGACACAAAATGGGAAATTGCAATCTTTGGAAATGCAATTGGACATGCAATTATGCAATTAGTGCCCCAGAGGAAGGGTACACAGGTGCTTTAGAGAGTCTTCCACTCCGCCTCCATAGCTCTAGCGCTATTCTTCATTTTTATCCAAAGGAGAGTAGGTTTGTTTTTAAACCTTACACAAGCTGTCTTCAAAAGATGGAGTCTTTCTGAGTCAGCAGGCATGAGTGTTGTCAGTCCTATTATAAAGAACTGTTTCTAATTAGTACCCCAGGAGGGATGTAACCCTGCTGACTGAGCTCCTGGAGGCTACATCCCTTCAGGTTCTGTATTCACTGTATAAGAAGATTCAGCTGAAGAAAGGGGGACATGAAAGATGCACACTCTCTGAACTACTGGTTTATTTATTCTGTTTGTGTGGTACATACATGTACATGTATGTGGAAGTATGCACACACATCCACATGACTGTGGAGGCCAGAAGTCAACGTTGGGCATCTTCTTCACTCTCTCCTTCTGACCTTTTGAGTCTTGACCTGCTGCTCACTTGTCTAATCTGGCTGCTCTGGACAGCATCTCACCTCTGCCCAACCCCTTGTGGCAAGGTTAGGGATGGGAATGACCACCCTCAAGTTTTGTATATGGCTTCTGGTGATCTGAATTCAGGTCCTCCTTCTTGTCTGGCATGCACTATGCTGACTGAGCCACCTCCCCAGCCCTTACTGTGCTTTATTTGAAGACATTCTGAGGCTGCAATGGAAGCTTTCTTAAGATTGACGCTTCCTGCTTATATTCTAAATATCATGTGTTTTAAATTTCCAGTCCAGCCTGGGAAGAGAAGTCCTTTGTGTTGACAAAGTGCTGAGCTTTCCACAGAGAAATGAACTTAATGACATTTTTATTTCAAAACAGCGAATCTTTCCAGGCACTGGCCAGACAGCAAATGAATTTTACTGCACATTTGCTATGAGCTAGGACTTTGCAGAAGTATCCAAAATGAACACAGTACCCCAATGGGGTACATTTGGGTTAACAGGAAGTAGATATCTGTAATGATTTGAATGAGAATGGCCCCTATAGGGTCATATATTTGAACGTTTGGTACCTAGTTGATGGATTGCTCAGGAAGGATTATGGGCTTTGTTGAAGAGGTGTTTTTAGGGGTGGGCTCGGAGGTTTCAAAAGCCTCCACCAAGCTCTCTCTCTCTCTCTCTCTCTCCCTCTCTCTCTGCCTCCAGCCTGTAGATGGGTATGTAAGCTCTCAACTACGTCTCCCTTCCTTTGACTTTTGACACGTTTTGGCTTTTGACTTCCTTTGACACTCCAGTGTCTTTGAAGATGACAGGCCAGTACATCCTTCAGTAGGGACTTGTGCAGTGACTGATGGTGAGCTGAAGCCTGCTTAGTAGCCCAGCTTTAGCAAGAGTACCACAGTAGTGATGGTGTGCTGGCTCTGGTATTGTCTCGTATAACTTGAGATGTGTCCAGTTTCTGGTGGCATTAGCTGGGATCCACTGGTTAACAGAGTGTCTGATGTGTTTATAAAAAGATAAAGATAGATGTTGTATGGATATGTGGGGAGGTAGGTGTGGGGGAGGGGTGTGCCTCAGCGGGCCCATGCCCATGCATCCCACCCCCACCCCCCCACCCCCCGGGACCAGCCACATGCGAAGGTAGAGTATAGAATAGAGTTTATTCAGGGCATGGGGAGGGCTGTTAAGAGGGTAGTAGAGGCAGAGAAAGGCAGAGAGAGGGAGAGAATAGAGAAGTAGAAGAGTTGAGGCCGGCCATGACCACGTGGAGAAAGTGGGGAAGGGAATGGAGAGGGAGATTAAGAGATAAGAGAAGCAAGAGATAAGAGGGGAGGGGCAAGCAGCCCCTTTTATAGTGGGCCGGCCCACCTGGCTGTTGCCAGGCAACTGTGGGGTGGAGTTTAGACAGAATGCTAACAGTGTCTGTCTACAAGGGTGTATATCCTTATAGAGTTACCATATTGTCTTTCATCGGCTAGCTCTGCTCAGATGGAAGCTGAAGATCCACAGTTAAGTATGGAGTGTGGCTTTATCAGCTGTAACTGTGTCTTTTCTAAGAGATGGAGCATGTGATGTGAGTGAAGAGCGGACTTCGGAGTCAAAGCACTGTATTGGAGAAACCACCATTTGGTTGCTCTTCTGTCAGCAGATGAAAGGTGACTGCCAGATCTGATCCATTTGGTCCCAGAGGTTTCGATTGAACTTACTGACACCAAAGAGGGGTCTTTACCTTACAAGGACTCTAGGACTGATCTATGACAGAAAATAAGAACAGCCTATAACAACATCAAAAAAGGTCAGGAGCAGAGCTGCCCCTCAGATGTCCAGTCTGAAGGGAGGCCTGGGATTCCAGCACTGAGGAAACTAACACACTAGCCTCACTGCTGAAGGCCCTGCATAGGGAGAACGTTCACAGCAGGGTCTCATGTGAGGCCTGTTAACACAGACTGCAGGCCCCACTCCAGGGCTTCTGACTCAGTAGACAGGAGGCTGTGTGAACAATTTGCATTTCTAACAAGTTCCCACTGTGGTGGCTCACACCTGTAATCCTATCGCTCCCTGACAGTGAGATAGGAGCCAAGCCTAGGCTCCATAGTTAGTGCTAAGCCAGCCTGATTACAGAGGAAGACCTTTGGCAGGGAGGAGGGGGAGAAGAGGAGAGAAGGGGGGGGGGCAGGAGAAAAAAGATAGAGGAAAGAAAATAAAAAGTGAAAACAAGTTCCCAGGTGCTGGAAATGCTGGGTAGCTTGGGAACTTAGCTTTGAGGGCCACAGACTGCACTAAAGACCCAATCCTCCAGTAGTAGGCTGTCTTTATTGTTTTCTATGATGAAGGCTGATTTCTCTTTCTTCTTCTTTTTAATGGTTAAAAAAATTAGAAAAATATCTATACACACATACAGAGAGAGAGAGACAGACAGACAGACAGACAGAGAGACACAGAGACAGACACAGGGAGAAGGAGGGATGGAAACCATATTGCTTTCTTTCATTCAGAGATCTGGCAACATGCACTGCTGCTTTGGCCCAGCTGGAGGAAGTAGAGGTAGCCGCCAGCTATCTAAGGGTTTATTCTCTGTCTGGCTCTTGGAGAAGAGACATGATCTGCACCAACCCCCCCACCCCCCCCAAGTTCAGTATTTCCAAGTGTGGCTGTCAGGGCAGTCCACATGTGTGTGGTAATTTACCACTTGCTTTTGTACAGGCCTGAAGCTGTTTCACTGGCCAGACTTGAGTACTGAATCTAGATAGGAAGAAGATGCCAAGTAGGCCAGTGTGTTCTGATTCAATTGGTGCTAATTGGCAAACCCACACTGACAGCCTGTCATCTGCCTGCTTTTTCCTCTCACATAGTCCATCTCTACCACAGGAACACATGCCCATCAATTGTTCTGGGGACCCCCTTGGTTATCTATACATAGATCTGCAGGTACACATTCGTGCCTCTTAGAACCTGTTAGCCTTAATCTAAGGTGATGTCATGGTTTCTAGAGTTCGAACTAACCCAAAATAGGCACAGGAAAGTAGAGATAACTCATGAATTACAAAGAGAAGTGGCACAGAACTGGAAGTATCTAATGGTCCATCTGCATGAGCTGAGGTTGTTGATCTTGCCCCCTGGCAGGTCCAATGGAAGTAACCCTCCAGGGTACCCTGATAAAAGACAGGCACCTAAGACTCTGTGAGGTATGCCTTCCACTATAGTCTGAATGTTTGTGTTCCCCTAAAACACACAAGTCCACATTCTAATCTCTACCAAGGTGGTACCAAAGGGTGGGGTCTCTGAGAGGCAGCTGATCTTGTTGGCTCTGCCCAGCCAGGTGGAAGCACTATAAAATCCTGAGGCAGTTGCTTTTCCTTCTTCTCTTGATGGTTCTCAAAAGATTTCCTCTTTGGCCCACAGAGTGCAAGCAGTCAACCTTCAGCATGGTAAGCAGCTCACTTTTCCTGTGTGTATATTAGTATCTGTAACATTCTTTGGCTTTGTAGCCTCAGGGGCTAAGATGTAGTCTGTGATATCTCCTGTGAAGTTTCTTCCGCTATTGTAAACTTTGCTTTAGAAAAATTTCGTTTATTTAGAAGAATGGTCTATAATGGTGGTACCAACTAAATGAAAGTTGCTAGATTTTTGTGGTTTGGGGGCTTTTTCCCTGTTGCCTTGGGACCCCATCACTTCCATGGTGTATGTATTTCAGTTAGGTGATGCTGTGGCTCCCCTACTCTACCTGTGTTGCCTGGGAGCCTTCCACAAATGCAGAGCCACAGTCTAGGCCAAGGAGATCAATGCTGTAGGACATGGTCCCCAGGTGATTTTTTTTTTTTTTTTAGTATTATTTAATGATATTGTTGATATCATTATTTATGGAATCCCTGCCCTCACAGAGGCCTCTGGGAGTATTGACACTGATATAGAAAAGGAAATCATGAGGAAATCTTGGAGGTAAGGTTTTCTGATCCTTTTCTGATCTTAGGATCCTTTGTAAAACACCAGAACATTCATGTACATAGGATAGCAGGATTGTTTTAGTGTTCATATATTCTATTAAAAAAAGAAAAATCCTCAATGAGTAATTCTTTTAAATGACATATGAATTATTAATCAGGTCATTATGTGATTTAGAAAGACTCATATATTTGTATGTATCAGTAGTATTTCTTTCTGTTTCCCGAGTGATGCCTATGCCCATATGAAGCCCTATAGCCTTAACATCAACTTTGTAGCCTGAGGACTCTGAGACCATTATCAGAATAATGATTAATAATAATTGTTCTAGGATTTATTTCTCCATCGTGCAAGGAGACTGAGTGAGTTAAAAAGGACATAGCCCCAAATGCTTTGAAGAAACATTCCTATCAAATCCCATACACAGATTCTTGTAACAAGGATTCTGAGACTAGTGAGGTTCACCTGGAGTCTTCTTCAGAACCAGCCAAGGCCCAGGTCCTCCCATAAGCTAGTCCTCTGTGAGCTTTCTTAGCTTCCCAGGTGATTGTGTGGCACTTGTACAAGGAAGAATTGTTGCTGTAGAGATGCACTTCTGGAATTTACTACTGCTGGAATTTGGGGCTCAAGGATCCTGTGCCCAGGGAGGCTACCATGTCTACTGTAAGATAGTGGTTCTCTGGGACTTTATCTACAAGACTTGTAAAGCAAGTCCCCAGTTGTGACAAGCAAATGGTTCTGTTTTCGTCTCTGTGGAGGGGTCGGGATACAGTGACAGTTGGATGAAATAGCCATTACATATGGGTTTCTTAGGATCACATGGAGTTCAGCTGAGGTCTATGCTAAAGCTATAAGACCTCAGAACTGGGTGGCTTTGCTCTCCCACACTCAACTACTTGGGTTCAGCCTTGAGAGTTGATAGTTACAAATGTGAATGTCCAGCTATAAAAAATTCTAGTCTATTCTAATCTTGACATGTTCTGACTAACCTAGCAAGATGATTCAAACATTACTCAGTGATTTGAGTTCAATTTAGAGGCACAGGGCTCAACCAGACATTTGTCTTCTGTCAGGGCCTGGCACCGTTTGTCACACAACCACCAGACCACTAAATATCTCTTTTAAATGATGGGGGTGGGGGAGGAAGAGTCTTTTCTAAAGCCAGTTTTCAACCTGTGTTTGAAAATTTTATTCCAAAAAGATGAAAAACATACATTTTCATTTTGCTTCAAATTAGTACAGTACACAGCTGGCTTTCCTCTTTGCAGGGAAAGCCCCGGGACCACTCATGAACTCTGTTTCTGATATTTCACTTCTCCTTTATTTACTTAACAGAGTTTGACAGGAACTCTCTGGCACACAATGTATCTCCATTAATAAGGTGACTGGGGATGTGCTCTGAGGTTTCTAGCAGGCTGGAATGGTAACTTGTATTCTTGACATTTTTGTCAGTGGTCATCTCAGACATCTACAAGAATGTCCCCACCATCCATGTAGTCTGTGTGTCTTGGATGACATGGACTATTTCACCATATTTACTCCATACTAGTGTATACTAAAAGTACTTAGAAGAAAGGCAATTTGATGCCCATAAGCAAGATGGTCTGACTGAGGTCAGACCATGATAAAAAAATGAAAATGAAGCTGGCTAGATCTCTGAGAGCATCTCGGATCTGATGCTCTAAGGTGTCATTTGTATTGAACTCAACCATGTCTACAAAATGTCAACAGCTTCATTTTCACAGGGAATACAGCTGTCAATGAGTGAATATTGCTTTACAGTAGTCAAAGTTTCTCTCTTTGTTGCAAGAAACTAGGGTGGTGTAGAAGCTGAAAGTGAGCCAGGAATTCAAATATTGAAAATTCCTTTGTATTTTCCATAGTTTTTACCCCCTATTCCTGAAACTCCAAGAATTAATTAAAGGTATATCTTCTATCAGTGTTTCCATGGGCAACTCTAGAGTCCCAGCCTTTAGAGGGAAGGGGTAAATTCTCCCCATTTATCAGGTGTGTCTTCAATTACTCGTGGCCCCAGGTGCTGTATGGGAAGTGTCTCCAATAACTGATAATGGAAGGGGCATGATAGGAAGTAACAATGCAATTTATAGCAGAGATAAAACCCAGCCAGAAGAATACTCATCTTATAATGCAATTAGTATGAAAGTAAGTATAAAGGTTGGTTCTAATTAGAAGATTCTGAAATCAAGATAAAATGACCAGAGTCTCTTCCTGGGGTTGGAACTTCATTCTATGACTTGAAAAGTTACATGTTTTTGTCTAGTAGGACATGAAAATCTTCGTTGTTGCAATGGTGCTGTCTAAACATTGATTGGAAGTTGATTGTCTGCCCCATAGCTGTAAAACCATCTAACAAGAAGATAGTTGTATGTCACAAAATTTTACATTGTACATGATAGTGTGTTGAATAACTGGTCTATCCACATATGTGCTGGCCATCCCCCAGAGGGGAAATTTAGGCCCTCACTTTTGATAACCTTGGATGAGACCATATGAGAAAAAAAGTTGTCACCAACCTTGGCTGAAGTCATACTAAGTGGGGCCTAATTGTAATGATTAATGGTTTTGTAAGAAGAAAAAGCATGTGCATGGTACAGGAGGAAAGGCTCTGTGAAGAGGGAGGAAAAGGAAAAGTGACTACTGTTAAGCCAAAGAAGGCCAAGGATGGCCAGGGTGGAAGGAGGACCAGGCATCTTCTCCCTGAGAAACCAGCGCCTCCCTGTTGACATCCGATATCATACCCCAGCTAGTGCAGAAAACACTTTTCATTGCTTTGAGTTATCCAGCTTAAGGTACTGGGAAACAAATAACACTCACCTGGGTTGTTTCTGGGTTGGTTTTTTTTTTTTCATGTCTGCTTTAAGAAATTTATCCAAAATAAGCCTTTTAAAAACTCTATTGTTACAAAGTACCAAATTTTTATCAAAGTTAAAAGTTTAAATGTACACCTCACTGAAGATAAAAGCAGGTATTATTCGATCTTAATGAACAAAAGATGATGTCCTGAATTAAAAAACAAAGCATACAGTTTTTTTTCCTTTGAAAGGTGTTTAAATACCTGTCTTTGGGGCTATGCTACTGTAGTTAAGTGGTTAGAACGCTAGGTTAAGGAATGAGGTATCCTGACTTCTATCTGTAGCCCACAAAGAATGACAGAACTGGGGGAAGGATGAGAGAGAGAGTGGGGGGCGGGGCTACATAGACTCGGTCTCCAAAGAGCAAATAATATCAGCAACAACAGAAAATGTTCAACATCACCTAAAAGAGTTGTGATTCCCTAACCTCAGCACCTAATCGTCAACGCTTTGATTCCAGAACTTTACCCGTTTCCTAAGAACTCAGTAACGGATGCTGACCCGACAGATCTGGTAATAATCCAGATTGTTAGTGTACTATAAGAGGCGTTCAGTGCTGAGGTGATGCGCCTTGCTGGGGCCAGGTTACAGGAAATGTCAGGGCGATTGTAAGCGAGGGTCCGGTGAGACTGCCAAACTAGGCTGCTCCTTGGATAGAAAGAAAGGTTTATTGGGAATTAAATCCCCAAGTCTGTCTCTTGGGCAAGGGGGCAGAGAGAACAGCAAAAAGGTGGAGAGAGCCTTACTGCTTTTATAGGGCAGCAGGTAGCAGAGTGTGTGTGCATCAGAACAGCCTGGGAACTGGTCTGTGGACTTCAATCTGTTACTGGCTTATTTGAGTTCATTTAGGAACCCGATGCCCATTTCCGTAGGTAGTTGGCTATAGGGGGCACGTAAGGGAAGTAACAGCTTCACCTGACAAAGAGAAACCTGATTTCCAAGCTTTCTGAGGGATTCTGAGGTTTGGTTTGGTTTATATGCTAATAATTCTTCTGTTTACCCCATCAAGGTCCAACCTGAGTTTACCCCACCCCCACCCCCACCCCCACCCCCACCCGCACTCCCACCGTGTCACTTAGGATATTGTCAGCTGCAGCACCAGTGCCATTTTAGGGGCCTGCTTTGGACCTAACAGTGATAAGCAGTACTGGGGTAACTGATATGCAATGTTGGCATGATATGCATGCATTGCTAGGGCACTGGTCAGTGCTGGGGTCATAGGCAGTATCTGGGATGATAAGAGGCTCCAAGGCAGAGAGCATGGGTTCACAGATTAATAGAAACCTTTCAGCATTGAAGAAGAACAAAGACATTTCTCATAGGATATCTTCAATAATTACTCATGTTTATGATGCGAACAGGTGTCATCACAGGGATGTCTGGTTTTACCTCCTGTGGCTTCAGAGATGGAGCGTCATAAGCCCTTAGGAAGCATCTACTGGATGTGTTAAATATCCATGTTTTAAAGTAGCTTATGGGAAACTTTAATTATGTGGACATTTTCCTTAGATACAGCACACAGCCTTCCGTCTTTATTATAACAAATGTTATGCTAGCTGCCAAAACATAACATTTAATTTTGGAAACATTTTTCTAATTAATTTGTCCTTATTTAGGACATTTTTTGTGCATGTAAATGGGGTTGTCTGTGATCTGTGTTGATATTTAAGGTGCTTACATAACCATATGGAAAATGAGATGAAAATTCCTGTTTACATCTCTTGAACATTTTACATATTTTTTAAAGTTCAAATTTTTTAATGTTAAAAGTGTTCTTGTTTATAACGCACATAAATATGTTTCTCAGAGAAGTAACTTTAATAAATGTCTTTTTGCTCGAATTGAAAGGCAGGGCTTTGGGTTCAGCATCTCACATGGTGTGGATGTTTGTATCTCACACTGGCAAGGGGAACTCCCTAAGCCGTGTTTCTTGAGGTTCACAAATTTCTAGTCCCCAGATTATGGATGTTTTGCAGGGTTCTGACCCAACAACTCAAACTTTATGTTTTCCTTTCTTCCTTTCTTTTCTTTACACGATTTCAACCACCATCCTGAGATTTCATGCTGGTGACCTTACAAATGGAGATGGTGCGTTTTTTCCCAGCCACATTCAACAGTTTAAATTTTGCTTTTAAATCTGGCTGCCTTCAGGCAAAGTGTGCATCACAGGCTATTCTCAGTCTACTACTGTCTGCCCTTTTTTGTTCATTTAAAATTTTCCCATCTGGCCCCCGAGGCATCTGAGGTTTTTGTACTTTGGCACAGCCTAGTCTCTAATTAACAACCAGTGCCAAAAGTTGCCAGTTCATCGACTGTTGCAATATAAGATCTTGCTACTTGGGCTTTTAAATGGTTATGAAATTTTAACCATGTGGAATAATTTTCCTAGAGTCATAAGGTTCACCAGAGAAGCCCCGGGCTCTCCTAGAAGTGGTCCAGCCAACTCAGAACTGGCTGAGGAAGGACACACTCGATGAGCCTGTGGCAGACTCCTTTCTGTTCTGGCCAGCATTTGATACCATCACAGGAAGCAGCTGAACTGGTTGAGCCCCTGCCCTGTCTCCGGCAGTACCAACAGCTTCAGAACCACAACTTCCAGGAAGCTTGTTTCACTGATGACCGTGTGGGCTCAGTGTGGGACATAACCTGCTTCCATCATCCTGAGAACGTAGCAAGGGAAAGCAGAGCATAGGATTTAACACTGAAAATTAGAAGTTGATCCTACTTCTTAGACTAAAATTGAGATTGACAAAATTGAGGTTTATCTACATAAACCCTTAAACAAAGATGTGGCTCTGAATCATAATTAGGGAACCGAGTGATAGAAATGAAGCTGGGGATTTCGTCCTGTTTAATTTCTTAAAGGAATCTTTTCAAGCAGAAAGGGAAGTTATCCAAGTGTGGCTCTTCTCCCCTAGGCTGGTTTAGGTTGGTTGTTGACACATTTTGGCCACACATAGGCTTGAAAAGATAGCTTTTGCATGTGATAGAACTTCTGAGTTTACCTACTACTTAATTGTGGGGTCCACGGCTCTGAGCCACCTAATTATTGGTATACCAGGACTCTATAGGCTTCTTACTAGATTGTACCAGGATTAGAATTAGGCGCGGTATAAAATTCCAACCTCAGATCCTTTCTCCATCTGTCACTCTAATGCATTCCATGTTAAGAGCTGGTTTGTTAAAAGCCATGGGTTACTAACAACAGAAAACACTTGAAACATCATTTGTATAAAGAATCTTGGCTCTGACAAGATTGCCTGGTGATTGGTTGAAAGCCTAAAGTCCTTCCGTTTGGGACCAGTTTAAAAACAAGGAACAAACCCAGGGGTCTCAGATGATTTTTATGTGATGAATATAATCCTCGCATCCCTTAAAAGACCTCATTTAATAAGTGAGTTCTTTATGGATACAGGATCCAAGTTCTGCCAAAAGCAAATCTCACTTCAGTATACGATAACTATGCAGAAACCGAATTTAAAATACAATGCTATTAGGCAAAGGAATCAGCTTGAAAGTTAAGAATGAGTAATGTTCTTTCCAGGATCTGAGTTCAGTTCCTAGTACCCACGGCAGGCAGCTCACAACTGCCTGTAGCCCCAGCTTCAGGGGAGCCAAGGCCCCATTTTGGACTCTGTGGACACTACTAACATGCATGTGTATACACCTACACACCTTTTAAAACTATAACACTGAACAGAGTTATTTTGCAGAAAGCAACATACTTACCTGTACACTTAACAAGCATCTGCAGGACTTGTGGTCTAGTAATAGGAGACCGGTATGGAGTGACATCAAAGATGACCCTCAGCAGTGAAGAGCCAAACGGTGCTCATGGATTGGAAGCTTCAACACAACAGCAGTGTGATTTGCCCTCAACTAATCTATACATTTCATGCACTTTGAGTCACAATAGCAGTGAGAGTTTTCAAAGATACAGGCAAGTTTATTCTAAATTGTATGTGGATAGGCTGGAGTTCTGAAGTAGCTAAAAGGACTCTTGACAGGGACGCTGTGACAGAAATTACCTGTCATGAAGACATGCTATACTCAATAGCATGTGATATTGATGGGTGAATGTAAACACCAAGGAATGGAACAGAATGGAGGGCAGACACAGACCCTCACAAATATGCACAAAAGTGACTTAACAAACATGCAGAACCCCCTCAGGAGAGAGAGGGCTTCTGAACAAATGTTGCTGGTACAGTTGGTTATTCCCAGACAAAAACATCAGATGGAATAAGACTGTAAAGTTCACTGCCTATAAAGAAAAATTAATCCAAAATAATCATATATTTAGTTATAAACCCATTAGGTAAACACAGATGAGACTCTTAAGAATCTAGGGTCTAAGCAAAGGTTTCTTTACACCAAAGCATGATCCAGGGAAGGAAAAAAAATCAATACATCTTGCTTTACAGTTCAAAAGCCACTGCCCTTTGAAAGCCAGCAGGAAAAGATGAAAGACAGAGACAGAGCAAGAAATGTTTGTAAGCCATAGATCCAGCAAAGGACTACTTAACACATGTAAAACATTCTACAAATCCAATAAAAGTTAGACAATAAAGTGAGAAAGTGGGCAAAGGACATACAAGTTAGATATTTTAGACGACGCATGAAGGCAGGCAAAGGACAAGATCTTACTTGTGATTAACCATTATAGAAATGTAAGTTGAGCCGTAATGAGATTTTCCTACATACCTATTGGAATAGCTTTAGAAGGAAAAGAAATACGGACTGAAAAGACGGCTCTGCGGGTGAAGAGCACATTCTGCTCTTACAGAGGACTTAACGTCTGGTTCCTAGCACATATGCTGGGCAGCTCACAACCACTTGTCCCTCCAGCGCTAGGGATCCAGTGCCGCCTTCTAGTTTCTGCAAGCACTGCGCTCATGTACACAAACCCACATGTATATACACATAATTAAAAATCAAAATCTAAAAACAGAAAAAGAAAGTAGAACAAACTACATTTGCTAAAATAACTTTTAAAAAAGAAAAAATTAAAGATAAATAAATAGTAATGCCAGTTCTAAGTGTTGGAAAATAATGGGGGAAATCTGAATTATTGGCTCAGTGCTGGGGTGAATGTAAAACTCCACAACCATTATGGAAAATAGTTCTTCAGTTTGCAAGAACATTAAACCCGACCATAGGATGCTGCATCTTAGTCCTGGGCTTTATCCCACAGAAATAAAACTTACATGAATATAAAAACCTGTAGACAGATATTTATAACATCAGTACCTGTAATAGTCCCAAACTGTAATAAGCTCAGATTTCCTTCAACCAACCCACAGGGGACATAAAGCATGAAACACACCTTAGCACACATCACATGATACCTACATAAGGTAACCTTTGAAGGTAACTTTTTCTCCTTTTAAAAATGATGTATTCATTTCTTTTATTGATGTGCCTGTGTTTTCCTTTTGTGAGGTTATGTGCATAACACACCTGTAGTATTTTTTACTATAGCTACCCAGATTGTATCTGTTGGGAAGACAGAGCCAGATGCTCTAGAGTCTCTCAGAAGAATAGGATCACTGTGGTGAATGTGTGCATTCATTGGAGGCTCTCCAGGAAATGAAGCCAGGTGAAATAGAATCAAGTCCAGGGGGCTGGAGAGGTGACTCAGTGGTTAAGAGCACTCACTGCTGTTGTGTAGAACCTGGATCCGCTTCTCAGTACCTACACGGTGGATTATAACTGTCTGTTACTCCATTTCCAGGGGAGGGACTCAACACCCTATGGCTTCCACAGACACCTACAGTTGTCTTATGGTGCATGTAAACTCACAAAAGCACACACACACACAGAGAGAGAGAGAGAGAGAGAGAGAGAGAGAGAGAGAGAGAGAGGTAATTCAAAGGTTTCCTTACGTAGGACTGTGTTTTTTGCAGCGAAGACTTTTTAAAAGTAAGGGCCCAAGTTCCAGGAATTGTAGAGGAGGAAGGATGAAGCTTTATGAGAAAATAAAAAGTATCTGTGGTATTGGAACTGTTCAAGATCTTGTCTGTGGTTTTAGACCCATGAATCCAAACAGCTAATACCGTACAAACTTGACACACTGTCTGTGCCACGTACAAAGGACTACACATGCAAGTGACAGTCTGGGCAGGAAGGTGGCTCCGCGTGGTTGCTATCAGGTGCAGTGTTTATCCACACTCTACCTACTTGGAAAGACTAAGCCAAATGCACTCTGGGTTCCTCACAGGGGGACCCTAGGGGAGGGCTGGGTAGATGGCCCCATCTGTGAAATGCTGGCTTTACCCTCAAAAGCTGGGCAGGAGATGTGGATTCCTGTAATCCCAGCACTGACTGGGGAATGGAGACAGGAGAATTCATGAGGCTCTCTGACCAGTCAGCCTAACCTGTTTTACAAATGCCAGGTCAGCAAAAGAGCTGTCTCAGGAAGGAGATGTCAGCTGAGGAATGACTACTGAGTTGTCCTCTGACCTGAATAAGCACACACTTGCTTACACCAACACACTCACATGTACACACACACACACCTCACTGGTGACTCTGTAGTGATCTAAAAATAAAAGAAGAAGCCGGGCGTGGTGGCACATGCCCTTAATCCCAGCACTTGGGAGGCAGAAGCAGGCGGATTTCTGAGTTTGAGGACAGCCAGGGCTATACAGAGAAACCCTGTCTCAAATAAATAAATAAATAAATAAATAAATAAATAAATAAATAAATAAAATGACTTAAAAGGAAGGGTTAACAATATCTCATTTAAGTGGGGATTGAGGAACTGAGAACGAAGATAGTTAAAGGTTCTCTGGTAAAGAAAGGAGCAATAAGAAACAGTCACAAAGGTCATCGTGACTAGGTTATGTATCAGAGGAGATTTAATCACTGTGCAGTAGAACTCTGGCCTGGGGTACTGTGTGTTCTAGAAACTGCCAAACACTCAAAAACGAACCATCTTTTCTTCCACAAGAACACAAACCTCCTTCCATTTGCATGTTCAGGGACAAATTGAGCTTTTCCCTTCCTCCTTATTCTGAGAAGACATAGTCAGAAATTTTAACGTTTGGATTTCTGCCTAAAATTTTAACTGATCCGTGGATCTGATTATTTGGGAGAGATTATTTTCCTGTGGTAAAATTGATCTTGCTAGTTTCTAGTCACAGTAGATATATTAGATATTGGCTGGTTTTGGTTTGTTTTTACATTTGTAAAGTGGTGTGTGTGTGTGTGTGTGTGTGTGTGTGTGTATGTGTGTATGTACAAGTGCATGTACTTGTGTACATCAGCACACTACAATGCATTATATTTATCTACAACCAAGTACCATCTTCTAAAATAGGTTAACTCTACTTCCCATCCCTCAGCTCTGTAAGCTAGCAGGCTAATACAGGTTGAGGAGTAACATCATAATACTATCCTGTTTAGTCACTCTATGTGTGCGTGTGTGCATATGTGTGCGCACATGAGTGTGTGTGTGTGCATGTATGTGTATGTGTGCATGTGTCAGACACATCACTGAACAATAATAATAGAGCAATGGTCAAATTCAAAATTCGTACATTAATATACAGAAAATACTGGGAAATAAGCAAAATATAGAATATGTTGGATAACAGAGGATTAAGAAAAAAGAATGAACTCAAGAAGGGGGGCAGGATGAGGATGGAGCTTTAGTTTTATAAGCAGTGCATCTTGGACACTCAGGGGAGCATAAACTAGCATTCTACTACTGTTAAAATTATAAATGGGGTGCAAATGCAGAGAGTCTTCCTCAGTTGAAGATGAACCATTTGCCTCCAGAGAAGGTTAACAGGGAATGTTAATTCTCCACTCTCCAGAGCTCTGTCTTCAAAAGGAACTGTCTTTTTATATTAAACCACGAGCACAGTAGCCTTTGGAAAAGATGTGCACTCTAATTAAAATGGAGAGATTAGCCGCCCCAGAATATTTGCCAAGCCTAGGAAGGTAATTTAAGGAAGTATATACAATTTTATCTGGCTTTAATTTTTAATGAGATAATTTATAATGTGTGCCTATGTCTCTCATATACCTGCATTGGCCAAATGGTGAACCTATTTACAAACAGTGTTGTAAAACCCTGGAGTAGAACATGGTTTGCATTCATTGGTCAACACTAGAGTGTCATGCCTGCCTTTCAGACTCTTTTAGCTTAAGTAGGGTTGGGTTCCCAGCTTAAGACTCTGAAAGGTAGTAAGTAAGGTTCTGAAAAGGAAAAACTATGCTGAGAAATCTACTTTGAAATGAGTTGGCTAGTCCTTTTGTTGGTTAATCCCTTTGTTTGTTAGTCTTTTTGTTCGTTAGTCCCTTTGTTGGTTAGTCTCTTTGTTGGTTAGCCCCTTTGTTGGCTAGTCTCTAGCTAGCTGGTTAGTGCCTCCTTAGTTAGTCTCTTTGCTGGTTAGTCCCTTTGTTGATTAATCTCTAGTTGGTTAGTTTGTTTGTTAGTTAGTCCCTTTTGTTGGTTAGTCCATTTGTTGTTTGCTGCATCTAACTCATAAGTATCCACTATGCCTTGGTATCCAAAGCCATGCATGTTTGAATAAAAGCTAGTATGTTTTATACAATAATAGACACCATTTGATATGGACCATGTCACAAAAGTTATAGAATGTTAATTAACATTTGCGTTTTCCATTTCTTTCACACACAAATCATGATTGGGTTTTCCAGTCAACCGAGGGCAGGCCTGAACAGGTCTCTTGCTTTGACCAATGAAGTAGAACAGAAATGCAAGACAGTATTAAGGCTTTCCCCCATATATATTTTGCTTACGTGTATTAATTATACAACTTCATGCATGCACATACCATTCACTGATCAGATTAAATGTTCATTTAGCCTCACCCTTTCTATTAATAACCTTGAATGATCACTATATTTTGAGTAGACTAACTCTTAGCTTCCATATATGAGACAGATTTCACCCCTGTTTTTCTGGCTAGCTTGTTTCACATTATATTAAGTCCCCAGTTGAATTTGCTGCAAATGACAGGATTCTGTGAGTACACACAGGCCACATTTTCTTTATTCCTCTGTAGAGAGGCACTCAGACCAGCACTTCATCTTAGCCCAATAAATATGAGCATACTGGCATCTTTATTGGTATATTGTTTTCCTTCACTTTGACTATCCATTTGTGTGATATATCTTTGTTGAGTTTTCTTAAGGACCAACTGTACCAGTTGCATGTACTGATAAGAAACGTTGTTACCATCACATATGAGAACTGCATTTCCTCCAAGTTCCCAAAAGCATGCTGATTTGTTTGAGTCCTCTAAGTGCAGTGATATTGCATTCATTTCTCCTAGAGAGACTATTCACCCCAGAGAGAGCACCCATGACAGATCAAAGAAACGATTCTCTTCAAGTCCAGCTTGTGAGGCAATGAGTTTATTTGGAGCATTGGTAAGTCACAGGAGCACGAGTGACCCCCAAGGTCAGCTGCATCACTGAAAAGTCACATCCCAGAATGGGTGACTACCTCCTAAAAGCTGAATAAATAGAGTCCTCCCTTCTGTTAGCAGTCTCCCTCCTACATGCTTTAGTGTTCAACACCTCCCATGACCACATGCAGAACTACATGTAGGCATCTAAAAGGGGCTGTGGGAAGAGGAGAGTGGCTAGCATCTCAATTGAGGATCTACTGACTCTTCCCACACCCTCCTCCCATGAGGGAACATCTACTGGGTCTTCCACAGTAGCCACAGCCACTCTGATGAAGATAGTAACAGTCATGCTATGCCCAAAGGATGGTGTTCCCCAGTTACTGTAGTATCAGTTTACATTTTCCTGATAGTTAATGAATGGGATTTGTTTCCATTTATTTATTGACCATTTGTATTTCTTTATCAGAGTCAAGTCAGCTCAGAAAATTTACTGTTTCATTTTTACTACATTACTTAACTTTTAGCCACTTTTCACAGCTCTATGAATTTTAAATATTAATCAGTTATCTGATGAAGCTGCACACACTTTATCCACTTCTGAGTGTTGTCTCTAATACTGTGGCTTGTTTCCTTGGCTGTACAGAAACTCATTTTAGTTTGATGGAATCCCACTTGTCATGTTTGCTTATGTTTCCTGTGTTTTTTATGTGTCGATTGGGGAGGTCCTATCAAAATAGTTATCTGAAATAGAATCTTAAAAGATTTCTCCTAAGTTTTCACCAACCTAAATCTTAACATTTATGTTTTGGATCCATTTCCGGTTTATTTTTGTACAGGGTAAGGGACAAGACTCAAGTACCCAAATGTCTACATGTGACTATCCAGGTTTCTCAGCCCTTGAAGTGGCTAGCTTTTCCTAATTGTTTTGGGGAGGGGTCTCTTTGACTCTTTAAGCAAGGGTTTGCTCTGCAGCCCTCTCTCCATCAATCTTCTGCTTCAACTGCCATGCTTTCTTGGTTGTTGTGGCTCTATTGTAGGAACTGATAGCAGGTGTGTTGTTTTTGATGCCATCAAGTCTGCTGACTTTGTTCGAGATTTTCTTGGATATTTGGAGGGAATCAGATCAATAATCGTATTCTTGTGGATTTTAGGATTGTCTTCTTCTCAAATTGTGATGAATGCCACTAGTATTTCCACGGGGATTTCACTGAGTCTGTGACGCTCTTCCGGCAGTTGTAGTGTTTTAACAACACCCGTTTTTCCAACCCAAGAGCACAGGAGGTCCTTCCATCCGCATTTTTTTCATTCCAAGTCCTTTATTTCTTTTTGTACATTAGGCCATAAATTTGTTTGGGCTCCAGCAGCTCAGGCTCCTTTCCGTTAGTCCTCTCAGAGTGGGCTTCTTGGGGTGGTGCAGGCTGGCGCTTCAGCTGAACCAGGTGCCCTTTTCTTTGGCTTCCTTTTTCTTCTGATCGTTTTCCTTCACCCACTGCAGGAGGCTGTCTCTGCTCTTCGAGTGCTTGATGCACTGAGTGACAGATCCTCTTGGCCAGAATCTTGCCCTTAACTTGCTTGTTTACAATGATGCCCAAGGCATGCTGGGTAACATTGTAGACTCTTCCGGGTTTGCCATGGTAACTTTTTTTAATGGGGCTTTCCTTTTTGAACAGTCCCCATTCCCTTGTTATCTACAATATCACATTTCTTGTAGATTCACATGTATGTGGCCAAAGGAACCGTTCCATGTTTCCTAAAAGGCCTAGAGAACACATAGTGGGCGCTCCTCCTTTTTCCCGTTGTGTTGGTCATTTTGGCAAGTTACTAGATGGCTGACGCGGCCAAAAGTGGGTTTTCATTTTAGATAGAAGTTTTTATTTACATCATCAGTTTGCTTTTATTTGTAGATATGTCAATAGGGTTGCTTTCACGTTTCCTTTCCATCAGATTCATTATTGCTATATACAGAAGGTACTAATTTTTCTATGTTCGTTATGTTATTGCTACTTTAATAAATTCACTTATCAATTCAAGTATTCTTTCAGTGGATTATTTAAAGTGTGTGTGTGTGTGTGTGTGTGTGTAGTGTGTGTAGATAGGTGATAGATGACAGATGATGATAGATACACAGATTAATAGATAGGTAAAATAAATAGATGAGAAATAGATAGATAGATAGATAGATAGATAGATAGATAGATAGATAGAAATGGTAGATAGATGATAGATAAAATATATGATAAATGGATAAAATAGATGATAGATAGGTAGGTAGGTATAGATAGATGGATGGATGGTTGGATAGATAGATAGATAGATAGCATATCTGCTATAAGCAAGGATATGCCTTGTATTCCTTTTTCTTGCCTAATTGCTTTGGTAAAAACTTGAGTGCTGTATTAAATAAAACAAAAAGGAGAGTCCTGAGATGGGACTGTGAAGAGTTTCTGAACATAGAGCTTCCCAAATGTAAATACTAGCTTCCTTCTCAAGATGGCTCCTGGCTCCAGCATGCTGCAGATGATATGAGATCCTATGAGGACTGTAAAAATTGCCAGTAGATAGCTGAATTAGTGACCATTATTGTTGCTGGGACAAAATACCTAACAAAAGCAAATTAAGGAAGAGATTATTTTTGGCTTATTTTTAGAAGGGATTCAGCCCATCATGGAAGGGACCATGGAGTAGTCACAGCTTGAAGTAGCTAAGTGTCAAGGGACAGAAAGCAGAGAAACAGATATTAATTCTACAATCACTTCTTACTTTTTAAGCAACTCGAGTGCATGAGGGGGTGCAGCCCACATTTGGAACAAGTGTTCCCACCTCAATAAACCCAGTCTAGAAAATCGCCCACAGACAGATATGCCCAGAAGTTTATCTTAGATGAATCTGTATCCTGTCAAGTTGGTAAATCAATATTAACTGCACACTTGTGCTGGTGGAGTTGTCTGGAACTGTCTTTCATCCAATCCATGCAGAGGGGAGTCTGCCCATCTCCAGGAGGTGCAGCTGCAGTGGGAAGATTCTCTGGAGTTGATGTTTGGGTTCTTTCTCTGCTATCACACCAAGTCTCTGAATCTTACAAGAGCCTAATCTCTGTGCTCTAGAATTGACCCTCCTGAAAATGCCACCACATACCATTTCCTTAGGTTCTCCATGGAGTAGTGGCTCCTCTATTCAGCCTTCTTCCAGAGAAGATTAAAATGCTGTATATGATTGATTCCCTCTGTTTCCTTTTCCCAAAGTTGATCCTCATGGAATTATGGGACAACATGGATCATCCTGGATCCCAAAGTAAACAGAAGCAGTCAAGACCCAGCATGGACAGGTAGCATAAGAATTTTCAAAGTCTTGTTCTGTTGGAGCTACTTTGATTACTGCATCATATTTTACACCTCTGACTCATAATTGAATCAAATTTTAAACACTATGAAAACAAGCAAACTATGCCTACTGTGGGATCCTTTGGATTAATTCATTGGAAAAGGGAGACTCGTACACAGGGCTAAATAATTTCATGACAGTTTGGTGGCAACTGCATAGTTAGATTGTCTTGTTAGTGTGTTTCTAGCCTTCTGATTTGCCTATACAAGGTTTTTATACCTCACCGAAATTTCCTCTTTTGTTACATGATGATGCTTCTAATGTATTGTGGTAACCAATGTAAGATCCTTGAACTTAGTAGGACCTCAGAACATAGTGTTTCTCTTCCTTGTGTTGTTTTCTTTATTTTTTCAGCTAAGTATTTCAGCTTAGCTAAAAGAATATGAAGTGTAATATTTGTTTAGCAGAACTAATTGTATCTTCAGCATATCAGAAGCCAGCTACCAGCATAGCTGGTAAACATCATTCTTCGAGTTTGATACAAATTTGAGGGCTCCATGTAGAAGCCTGTGGAAGACCTTTCTGAGCACGCTATATTAGTTACCTCTCTTGTTGTGACAAGAGTTACGGGAGATGAAGTTTTTCTTTGGGCTCCATTTCAAGAGAAGTAGTCTGTTGCAGCTGGGGCAAGAGGCAGCTGGTCACATTGAGTCTCTAGTAAGAGATCAGAGGGCAGAGAATGATGATATCAAGTTCCCTTTCTCCCCTTTTCTTCAGTCTAGGACCCTAGCCCATGTATGTACTGCCCACATACAGGTGGGTCTTTTCTACTCAGTAAAGCCTCTCTGGAAACTTCCTCATGGACATTCTAAGAGGTGTGTCTTCTAAATTATTCTAAGTCTACTCAAGGAGATAGTGAAGATAAACCCTCGTGAGCACATGAGATGCACATAAGACCAGCTCTCAGGAGATGGGGTAGAAGAATAATGGATCCAAGGCCAATCTGCATTGCTCAACAAGACCCCTTTCCCAAATAAAATAAAATGAAATTGGGCAGGGAGACAATCCTGTGGGAGGCTTTTTCAAATCATGCCTGTTTCTTTTTCCTACCCCAGGTCTGATTTGCTAACCCATTAGTACATGCCACTCAGGTGAGGGCAGATTATACAGCAGTCAAAGAAAGCAAAAAAAGCAGTAGAGAGGTAAACTTAAGTCCCTTTCATCTTTAAAACGGTGGCTACAACAGTGATGTACACTCTCCTCAGAGGTAACCTGTCCATCAGAGTTAGCTGCAATTCTATTCACACTCTTTACTCTGGTAGCCCAGATGAAAGGAACTACTTTTATTTAGAATATTCCCCTTGCCTGAAGAGACTGCAAGGATAATGTGTGGTCCTGTTGCCTGGCACCATTTGGGCCCATTGGGAAGCTTCAGAAGGTAGAGTCTTGCTAAAGGATGTATGTTAGTGCTGTGGACAGGAAGGGCTCTGAGAGTGTATGGCCTAGCCTCACTTCCAGTCACTTCATTCTGTCTGCCTTGTGCTTGGGGTTGAGGATGTGATCTCTTAGCTTTCTGCTCTAACCAACATGCTTACCTGTTAGCTGTCATGCCTGCCCACCATGGTGGACTCACAGCCCTGGAACCACAAGTCCAAATAAACCCTCCATACTTTTTTTTTTTTTTTTTTGGTCATGATATTATTGCTATCTGCAACAAAAATGTAACCAATATTCCGTTTATCATGTCATTGCGTCTGTCAGAACAAGAGGAGCATGCCTGCCCTTTGAACACCACCCCTTAGCAAATCATGAAAGTGAAGTTCAGAAAATTTAGATGGGTGTTTTTCTCTGAGCCAAGACCAGAATTCCATTTTCCTCTCCAGCTATCCAATAATCTTCTTGCTAATGTTATAATGCTCTGTGTTGTGTGTGTGTGTATATATATATATACATGTGTGTGTGTATTTGTGTGAGTGTTTGCACAAGCGTGCATGCATGTGTGCATGTGTGTGCATGTTTGTGTGAGTGTTTGCACAAGCGTGCATGCATGTGTGCATGTGTGTGTTGTGTATATGTCTGTTTGCATATGTATGGATTCACATAGGTGTGCATGTATGTAAATGTGTGTGCACCTGGAGGCCAGAGTTTGTTGTCTGGTGACATCTTGCATCCATCTCCACCATCTCCACTTTACTTCCTGAGGCATGATCTCTTGCTGAACCGAAAGAGATTGCTGATATAGCTAGTCTATAGCCAGTTTGCCTTCCACGTTCTGGTTTTACAGGCAGGCCACCATACTTGCCTAGCTTTTATGTGAGTGCTGAGGGTCTGAGCTCTCGTCCTCCTGTTTACACAAGTAGTTTATCCACTGAGCCATTTCTCTAACCCCTGTCTCACAATTTTAAAACTGACACCATTGCCACTGATATGATAGATGGAAGAAAGAACTCAGTTGGTCAGGAAGCCCCAAGAAGGACTTAAGACATATGGAAGAAAGAACATGATGTTGTCCTGTGTGACCCGAAGAAGACGTGTGTGTGTGTGTGTGTGTGTGTGTGTGTGCGTGCGTGTGTGTGAAGCTGCTGAATTTTGAAGGCATGATCATGCGATGCCTCTTCCTTGAATCTGCCTTTAAACAAATGTGTTGATAAACTGGAGTCCCTGGTTCAATGTCCCCTAAAGTTAGTGACTCCACCTTCAGTCAACTTGTCTCTCTCTTGTTCTCTCCAGGCCTGTAGTTTGGATTGTACTTGATCGTTTGAAGCCAAGTCACAGTATACAATGGGAAGGTTTCTGCTTGTGGCTTTAACCCCTGTGTGGCTGGAAGTAACCTTGTTCTTGCTGTTAAAGCCGTATGGGCACACATCCGGCAAAAGATGCGAATCTCTGTAAAAATAGCATTAACTAAATGGAGTTGCTGAAGTGAAAATCATTAAATATTGACCGATTCTCCAGGTGGTTGTGTTCATCCTATCATGTTTTTACTATCCCTGAAGGCCTATGCAAGCCCAATCATGGTGAGAGCCCAGGTCAGTGAGACGATGCCTCTCAAGGATCCTCAGTGTCCTCTACATGATTCGGCTGAGGCAACTTCCCCATGTTCCCTCAGCAGTGTTCTCACTCCACTTCTCCTATCTTCTGAACGTCATCTCTACTTGTTGCTAAGTCAGCCTTTGTGTTCTAATGTTACTTTTGCCTGTTTAGGTGCCTTACGCTGCAGACATCTAAATATCTGTCCGTCATAGAATCATTTGGCGCTGCAGCTTGTGACTCCCCATAATGAGGCATTTCTGCTAAGACAACATGTGGTTGGGTCTAGGATGGCTCCGTAGGAGCTTGTGCCATAGCTTTGAACCTAGGGGGATGACTCATTAGGAGGTATAAAAATGTCAGGAGATCAGACCTAGTTGGAAGTAGGTCACTGGCAATATCCCTTCAGAGGACATACTATATACATAATACAAATATACATACATACATATATACATACATACATACATACATACATACATACATACATTTCTACTATTTTTTGCTTTCTTTGGCTACTGTGTACTCTGCCCTGCCCTGAGTGCCATGTACTAGTGGGTAAGGTTTTGCCTCTCCTTCCTAGCCCATCTCTCTCTCCAACTTCTCTAGCTCCTCTCCGTCATGAGATGAACACTTATATGTCACTATAACCCTCTGCCATGATGTCCTGCCTTGCTATGGGACTGAAATCAATGGTATCTATTGAGCATTGACCAAGCCTCTGAAATCTGGAGCCAAGGTATAGCTTCTTCCTTTAAGTTGGTTTTCTTAAGTGTTTTGTCACTAACACAGTGAGGAAGATCTGATTTCATCTTAATTTAAAGAATAATCTTGAACATTTAATATCATGAAGTAGAATCTTCTATCTGTACACACATCACTGCTACTGACAGATATCCCATTTTAAAATATAACCATCATCACAGCTGACAAAAATTAACAATGATCCCATAGTAACTTCTAATACTAAGTTTATGTTCATATTTTCTTTTTTAAATTTTTTTCAGATTTCTATTTTATGTGTGAGAGTTTTTCCTGTGTGTATGCATGTGTGTGTGTGTGTGTGTGTGTGTGTGTGTGTGTGTGTGTGTGATCATGCATGCTCAGGTCAGGATATATTGCACTCTCTGGAAGTAGACCTCCATATGGTTATGAACTACCACATGGGTGCTGGGAATCAAACCCAGGTTCCCTGCAAGAACAAGTGCTCTTAACTGCTGAGCCATCTCTCTAGCCCCCACATATTTTCTTGCTTGTCTCTACGTTTCTCTGCTTTCCATTTGTAGGAATCTGAATCCAAATGAGGGCCGTGGCATTTGGCAGATTGCCCATATCCTGGATCTGACTGATTTTTTTCTCATGCTCTTATTTTATTTATTCGTCTATCTGCCTAATTTCCTGTGGGCAGGCTGTTAAACCCAGCGACATGGTTAATTTTTTTTTCATGCAGGATCTTTCTAGGGAGGGCTGTGTATCTCTTCTTGCATTACAGCAAGGATGCACGTGGTTTGTGGTTATTCCCCTTTCAGTAATGTTAAGATTGATCAAGGACACTGTTGACTGAAAGGAGGGGTAGTAGTGTCTGGGTTGCTAAAGATATTCTTGTCTAGCTAGTGGCTCAATTTCATGGGCAGTTTTGGCTATCTGTCTAGGGGGAGGTCAGATTACAGTTGTTGATGAGCAGCCAGTCAACCTTCTGGCTACACACCGGAAGCTAGATGTTTCTATTTTTTATCTGAACCGTGTAAAGTTCTGCATTGGTGATGACATTTTCTTATTCCATAGTAAATGCAATGGATCTGGAAGGTGATACCACTAGTATACAAGCTGTCACGTTATTCCATTGCTAACATGAAATTAACCTCTAAAGGCAGATTGAAATCTGGGGCAGACTCAGGCAAAGCCAGAATGAAATCATATATTTTGAGGAACCTACACTATACACAAAATTTGGGACTCCACCAATTTTTTTTTTTTAGAGTTTAAGCAAGGTTTATTATTCACCCTCTTTAAATTTGAAAAGTCATCAAACAAACAAAAACACAACCTATAAGTAAAAATAATAAAAGCCTAAAAGTACTGTGGTAAATGCATGGGACTCTACAATTTTTATGTGTCGGTTTGAGAAAAAAAAAAAATGGCCTTCGAAGCTTTGCATCGAGGCTGGGTGATCACTGCCTAAAAATCCTAAAAATAAAAGCTGAATAAAGGAAAAGTAAATGAACAACAAAACAGCTGCCAGGAACAGCCATTGCTGGTGAAACACTAGGGGGTTCATGGGCAGCAGCAAAGCCCAAGAAAGATGAAATGAAATCATCTGGCGTCCCCACCCAGCTCAATTTCAGGAAAGCCTTGAAGCAGCCCAGTCCAGCCATCAAAATAAATGTGTAAGAATTCCATTAAAGGCTATCTAAATGTCCGACCACAGCTTTTCATCAGCAGTGCTGCTGACACGGCCCCTGAATACATTGTTTTTTGTGGGGTACTGAGCTATGCACAGGAGGACTTTAGTAGCATCCTGGCCCTCACGCACCAGATGCCAGTAGCAAAATTCTCCAATTTGCACAAACTAGATACGTAGCAAAGACTTTGCCAAATGTCTGTTGGGAGAAAGGGAAAAGTCAGTCTCTGCATAGGCAGCAGGACTTTGCAAAACTCTTTCTCCAATTGTCAGGATTTCAGTCCCTAGTGGAGTCATGACATTGAGACAGGTACCATGATCCTTCCTGTAGAATCACTGTAAAGATGGGATCTGAAGTCAGAATTCCTGGGAATAAGTCATAGCTCTGCCAGTGGAAATGGATCTACTGAAAACTTGGGGTGTCTCTTCAGGGAACCCATATATACTGAAAAAGTACAGGCTGGGTCCTATTCTCTGCCTGCTGAGAACAGTTTGGTAACTATCATCATGGTGATCATCACGCTTACTGCTAATCATTACAATTGAATGTCAGAGGTATGGCCCAGAGCGGTCAGTGGTGGTCATTGATTAATAAGTGATCTCTGAAGCCAGAGGGAGAACTCAACTAACTGGAAGCAAGCTAGAGAGAGTATTGGGGATTTCCTCTGGCTTTATTAATCTCTGTCTGTATGAGTCTAGTCTAGATGAGTCACATAATTAGTCAGTTACCCCATCATAGATCCTCTGTCCTTTTTGGTTGGATTATTTCCATGAAGCAAAGCATCAAGGTTTGCCCATGTTGCAGTGTGTATCAAAGTTTACTTCTTTTGAGCCTTAATAAACAACCCATGATTGTTTGCCTAGACCACATTTGGTTTGTCCTGTCATGCATCAGTAGGACTTGGGTTCCTTCCAACTTTTGACTCCCGTGAGTCACATGACTATGCACATGGCTGACGAAATACCCATCCAGTTCTCTGCTTTGCCTTTTCTAGATGTGCACACCAATAAGCAAATCTACTGGATCATAAAATAATTCTTTACCCAGTTCTCCCAGGAACCTCCATGCCACTTGCTGCAACTATGCCATGTTCCATTCCTACCAGTAATAATACCCAAGAGGTCTAATTTAATCACATCATCACCATCACTTGATCTCTGGATTTGGAGGGTTTGTTTGTGTTTAAAATAATACCTGTCTTAGTGGTTATAAAATGGCATCTCTTAGTTCTGACTTACAAGTTATCTGGTTGGTAGAGTTTAGGCACCTTTTTATGTGTTGGATATATATATATATATGTATATATATATATATATATATATATATATATATATATCCTTAATGATATAACTGATTAAGATTTTGTTATGTATTTTGAGTCATGAGATTTTTTTTTAAAAAAAATTTTCCTATATAATATTTTAGACAACTTTTTTGTTTGTTTTATTTTATGTATATATTTTTCTGCATGTATGTCTGTGTACTATGTATGTGCAGTACCTGTAGAGGCCAATAAAAGACATTAGGCCACCCTGGGATTATAGTTACAGGAGGTTGTGAGCTGCTATGTAGGTACTGGAAAGTGCAGCCAGGTCCTGTCCTGTCCTGAGGACAAGAGCCCTGTCTATTGTCCCTTATTTTATTGTTTGTGACTACAGCCATCATGGTTGGTGAATTCATATTTTATTTCTTAATTTTGTTTGTTTTTAAAAATCTTGTTGAGCTACCATTTTCTCAACTGCAAAATGTTAAAAGCAAAGTGAATAGTGAATAGATGGAATTATTTCCTGTGTAGAATATTGCAGACCTGTTATACACTAAGTGTGTCAGTCCATCAGAAGACAGCATGAGTTAGCACTGGTAACAGCAAAATTAATGAGATGCCGCTGCAATAGATGTACAGATTTCAAATGACCCAAGCGGTGGAAGAGTCATCTCTGCTCCTCCTGGACAGAAAGCATTTGCTCTAGCTCTCATTCAAAAAGGAAACAAAAGGAAACGTGTAACCATCAGGAGTTGAACCACCTTTTGCTGGAGGTTAAAAGTCAGAGGACAGTAAGAGAACATGCCACTGCAAGTCCTCCGTAGAGCCCTGGGTAAATCCCCACTACACGTGATGGCCTTCATACTAAGTTGTACTTGGAAAGTTGGTATTAGCCATCTGGCTAGCAGTAAATCCCTTAGATATCAATGCTTTTACATTCTAGCAGGCAGCAACTGGAAGCCAATGGCAGTCAGAGCACTTGAGCCTGCAAAGGTTCCACTGGATGCTTCTGGAACTGGATTCTCACAATGTTTCTTGTGCTGCTTGATTTCCTAGGAAAATGTCATTTTGAGAGCCATGAGGAGCCTTTACTCTATGTACTGTCTTTTTCTTGCTAATCAGCTAACCCTGTAATCAGAGGCTATATCCATGGACTTCCTTCCCCATCTTTTCCCAAGAGCTTTAGGTAGCTATCAAACCCTGAACAAAATCCTGGTGGGGAACCATGGAGAGTCTATGAGTTGGGAGGATGTAGGTACAAGCTAGGGAAGGCAGAAGGAAATGAAGACTTTCCAAGTGAGCGGTGTGAAAGAGCAAAGCATTATTAATAAAGAACCGGGCATTGATTCCACAACTCCCCGGCCCGCCAAAGAGAATTTTGAAATTGCCAAGCCAATTTCTCTTCCTTTCTTTTAGATAATATGGATTCTTCTAGAAGAGAAAGGTCAACTTAACCTGTGTAATAAAACCTAAGAAAGAGGTGATGCAGGAAGAAGAGAGAAATAAGTCACAGGCTGAGGCACTGAGAAAGGGTTTTTCTTTGTTTGCTTTTTCCAGAATTTATTAAGGAATGTCTGAGGAATTGTTGGGTAGAAGTGAGATGGCAGCAAAGGAAAGGTGATAAATGTTGACAAGCGTTGTTCAAACACTTCTGCTCCCTTTAAATGGGACTTCTATCAACTTCCTGTTGGCAATTGAACTGTCGTTTTACATTTTCTCCCATAAGATTGAGCAATAAGGGAACGCCAAGCTTGTTAAGGCATAGCCAATATGTGTTTTATAAAAACAGGAGGGTCCAATGAGACCTCCTGAATCAGACTGGCCTTGCATCCCATTTAAATGTGTTAACAGCATGAACTGAGCTGGAGCCAACCCCATCACCTTGTCTCTACTGTCATCCACAGAGCAGCCGTAGCAAAACTTTCTCACAGATAAAAGTATTTCGTAATTGTATGGTATATAAGAATTATTCTGTAATTGCTCTTCATACTATCTTTAGGAGTCTTAGAACTTGAAATATTACATAACTGTACTGAAGATCTCATGGGCCATGAGTAGGATTGCCAGACAAAATACAAGATGCCTTGTTAAAACAAAATTTTAGATAAATAACAAATGCCTTTTCATTTCAGCCTGTCCCAATTATTGCATGGTGTACACTAAAAGTGTATTTATAGTTTATTTACTGAAACTGAAATCTGCAAAGAATGCTACCATGATTCAAACTCACATGTTTTTTTTCTTCAGGGTTACATCCACAGTCTTCTGCCTCCCGAAGACTGTACAGAGCCTTAGAATGGTGTGAGCACTGTGTGCTTCATAGCCACCCCACAGAAAGGCCATATGGAGTCTTGCTGGATTTTCCTGAGTGTATAGACAGGGCCAAATGCAGCATGTGTAGGTGACTCAACAGCACAGTCAGGTTACTGTACTGTTATCCTCATGTTATAGAACAGGAAGATTGAGATTCTAAGACACTTAACCCAAGACCCAACAGATGAAAGGGACAGACTCAGCCCCATGCCCTACTACAAGGATCTGTGATCTTAGAGTGTCTGAAACTAGGAGGCTTATAAGGAAAGTGGATCGGTTTACTGTATAGTTTTAGAGGATGTGAAGTTACAGGACATTACTTTGGCAACAGCTTGATTTTAGTGGAGGCACTTTAGGTGTTTCTAACATGGTGTCAGTTATCACATGGTAAGACCGAGCAAGCATGCCAAGAAGAGGTTGCTTCTGTAACAAAGCCCTTCTCACCATACACAGTATGTCGCATCTATAAATGGACTAACCTACTTGTGCAAGTAGAGAACTGGTGGCCCAGTAGCTTCTTAGAGGCCTCACCCTTAAATGCTGTTACGTTTGGGGTGGTCAATTGAAGGTGTGTGATATGGAAGTGGAAGGGGAATGTAGGGACATGGAGATGGGGAGGACAGGGAAGCAGCCACCCAAACTGAGTATATGGGGATGCCATAAGGAAATCTGTTAAGCAAAAAGATTTCACACCAATTAAAACTAATTACGACTTGAGGGAACAGGTCTTGAGAAGCCGAAATTGGGGGGATTAATTCACACTATAGATACCAACTTCTCAGAGCAGGTTTGTTGGGAAAGGGTTAGGACACACAGACAAGACAGGCCACTGTTACCAGGGAACCTCTAGAGGGTACCAGGTCTATGCAGGCAATGGAAGGATGGCCTATCCCCTGCCAGGCTTAACCTAATAGATACCCAATAGGCTCTAATACATAGCAGAGGCAGCGGGTGTTTGTTTATCCACCACTTGTCCCTAGGACTGTTGCCAGCTCTGAACTTATGAAGGGAGGGGGGCACAATTCCCCACTTTATTCCTGAGGCTGACAGCCCAAGTCACATGACCTGTGTAAGCCTCCACATGACATGCCCGCAGAAGTGTACCCACCTTAGTTCCATCAAAGCCAGATGCCCCTCATGGATATTTCCATATTTATTTTGAGAATAGAACCTCTCTGTTTGACATGGCTTTGCTAGTAGATCCGAAATGTGGAAACAGGTCTTGTGATCTTGTTTTCAACTCTTCTCAAATGCCACTGGCAATTTTTATTTTGAGTATCCACTCAGTTGAGGTAGTCTGGAAAAGGCATCATATCTTAAACCCGAATACAGAGTGATCCCTAAGGATCTGAGTCTATCCATTGATAGCAGTGATTTTACTTCTGGCTGCTGAGTGGAGATTGGGAAGGCCTTTCACTCAGGAGACTAAATGCTTACTTACAGTGACTCTACCAGGTACTGGGGACACTGAGACTCATAATTGTTTATGCCAGTGGTTCTCAACCTGTAGGTTGCAACCCCTTTGGGTGGGGGTGACCTTCTCATAGGGGTCACCTAAAACCATCAGAAAACACTGATATTTACATTACAATTCATAAGAGTAGCAAAGTTACAGTTATGAAGTAGCAATGAAAATAATTTTATGGTTGAAGGGTTCACCACAACACGGAGAACTAGAACCACTGGTTTGGGCTCTCATGTTTCTAGGACACAAGAATGCCTTCTCTCAAAGCCAGCAAATTCTGTGCAAGTTAAATATCGCTTATCTGAAATGCTTTTTAAAAATATATTTCAAATTTAAAAGAGTTTTTGATTTTGGATCTTCAGGTTAGGACAATTACCTTGTTAGACTTTTCTTAAGTTGAAAACACTAGAGTCATCTGAAGAGAGGAAATTACAATTGAGAAAATGCCCCCATTGGACTGGCCTGTGGGAAATTTTCTTGATGAATGCAGAATGGCCCAGCCCGTATGAGTGGTGCTATCCCTGGGCAGATGGCCCTTAGTTCTATAAGAAAGCAAGCTGAGCCAAATATAAGGAGTAAACCAATAAGCAGAAATCCTTCATGGTCTCTACAACAGCTCCTACCCCCAGGTTCCTCCTCAGACTCTCCTCAGTGTCAGACTGTTATCTGGAAGTATAAGATGAAATAAACCCATTCTTTCCAAGTCATTTTGCTCATGTTCTTTATCACAGCAACAGGAAGCAAACTAAGACCCATCCTGTACTACAGTTGGAAAAAACGACCAAAATTATATGAGAAAATAAGCAGGAAAGAAAACTGAGATTGTTGAATGGATGCTCTTTGAATTTTGAGGTTTTCCAACTCTCATCAAGCTTGACTTTTACCATAGGGCATACAGTCCTGTGTATGTATGAGAGACACAGGATAAGAGGCCAGGAATTTTAATTAGCTAGCCTTCCACATCTGTTAGGAAATCTGCTTTCATTTCACAAATCTAATCATTTCTTTCCTAACCAGTACTTACTTAGTTAAAGCTAATAGAAACTCAGCTCAAACTGACTTGAGCTAAAATAAGATGCTCTTTCGTCATTGTCTTAGTTACTTTCTACTGCTGTGACAAAATGTTATGGCCAGGGAAACTTACAGAAGAAAGCATTTAATAGAATCTTACAGTTTCAGGGCTAGAGTCTATGACTTTAATGGCAGGGAGCATGGTAGCATGCAGGCAGGCATAGCAGAGGAGCAGTAGCTTACATCTTAGTCACAAAGTATGAGGTAGAGATGGAGAAGCTAGAAGTGGCTTGGGCTTTGAAACCTTGGAGTGTACCCCTTGTTACACACCTCCTCCAACAAGGCCCCACCTCCTAATCCTTCCCAAACACTTCTATTAACTTCAGACCAAACATTCAAAAATATGAGCCTATAAGGGGTTGTTCTTATTCAAACCACCATAGTCATCAAACAAACTTGTCCAGAGAGGCAGTTGGAGTATAGTTGAAGAATGTTCTTCCATTCCCTAAATCTGATAGAATTGGAAAAGCTAAGGAACTTGTAGTTTTCATTCAGCTGGGGGAAAGGAGGCTTCCCTTTTCTGTCAGTTCCCACCAAATTCTCCATACCTGAGTTAGTCAAAAGTGTTGATTGTCATATCCAAGGCATGGATTTTTTTTTTCTGGTCTGTTTGGGGTAGGAAAACTGTGGCAGAAAAACAAGGACAAAGGAGGAGGAGCCATCCAAGATGATTTCCGGGGAGGGTTAAAGATGAAACTCTAGGAAGCAATGGCCTGGATATGGTTTTTCCCCCTGTCCAAAGATCATGAACTAGAAGCTTGGTCCTCAGCATGATGGTGCCAAGGTGCTTATATCTTTAAAAGGTGGGGCCTAGGAGATCATTAGGTCATTGGGAGCATCATCCTCTGGTAGAACCCTGCTTGGTTCTTCTGAGGGGTACTGTTACAAAAGAGACAAATCAGCCACCTCTAGTCTCTGGCTTCCCATCCTAGCATGGTGCCTGCCTTCTTCTCCCTGTAGCTCCATGCTATAATGCAATCAGGAAATAGACAGGAGAGACTGAATGAAGTGGGCTGCCTTCAGCCTCTCAACTGTAACCTAAATAAACACCTCTTATTTGCTCAGCCTCAGGAATGTTATTGCATCAACAGAAAATATGCTAATGCAGTGTTGCAGCTTTGAAAGTAGCCCCCAACCTGAATGAGGCAGAAATAGGGTCTCTGACAAGCACTTCAAATGACCTCTGTCTCTGCATTGATCACATGTACTCTCCTCTCATGTCTGCAGAATATCACTGAGCTGTGTTAATTCAGATGTTTTCAACTGTTGATGTCCAAGTGAGAACTGACATTGACCTGTTAGATTATATATTAATCTTTGAAAAAAAGAGTTCATGTTAAAAGCCAGCTTCACCCCTCAATAGCTCTGTGACCTAGAACACACTACCTTTTTTAGTCCTCAATTTCCCGCATTTAAATCAGGGACAAGCATAGCACCCCCAGGGGTTTTTTTTAGAAATGATACTCATACATGATGTTAAGTATAAACCCAGCTCACAGCAAGAGCAGAGATGACTTTTGACACTCCGATGTTTCTCTCATTCCATAAATAAATGATGCAGAGAAAAAGAACTCAGGGTAATAGCATGTTGACTCTTAGCAGGCCAGGCTACAGAGTGTCCAGGACCTAATGTGCCCTGAAATCTTGGATCCCCTCTTTCAAAGATGGTTGAGAATTTTTAGGCAGTGACTGCAGGGTCTTAAGCCAACAGCGAGACTCTTCTGCACAGAGCCTGATACAGCTGCAGTGAGCAGACCTGTGAGGATGGCTCTCTTCCTCCATCAGTCTTTCCTTTCAGTAAAGAATGTGAAAGCAGATGGTTTCCAAGTATGGAGCAAGTATGCTAGTAACACTAGTAGCTTAAGGTTTGCCTTCTAGGACAAAGCTGCAGAGCACAAGCTATAGTCTCATTCCCTGCTGGAAGTGTGGATGAGAAATGGACTCATTCCTGAGAGATGCCACTTCCAATTGACTTGAAGGGGGTGTAAAAGAAACGGTAACTGTTTTGTTTTGTTTTTTTCTAATCTGGATGGGAAGCTTTCTGGAGATGGAAGACAAATGAGGGAATGGAAAGGGATTTTCAGAGGGATAACATTATAAATAGCTCTGAAACCATAACAAAGTGAAGCCAATAAAAATGGATGTACTGCACAGCCCAAGATTCCACCAAGATTCTCTCTCAACAATACACTTTATTAATAAATCAGTTTTGTTTGCTCCATTAAAATCATAAAGCCAGCTATTTGTGCTTGGGTTAATGTCATTTTTGTCTTCCCTAGAAGAGCTGAGTAGAGCAGCAAAGAATTATTTTGACTTAAGAGGTTTAAAAAATACATTTTTGAAAATTTAATTCTTATAAATTGAATGAAAAAAATTGTTTAGACTCAGACGTGGATTATCTTCTATTTCTACAACACAGAGAAGATTGCAAACAATTCTTCTGATCTCTAGCAGCCTCAGATAGAAAGCCCTTTCTATTCCATCATCCAAATTGTCCGTCTTGGTGGCAGTGGTATTCCCCATTCCAATTCCAGGGCTAGGAACTGGATCATGACTTCCCTCAGATGACAATTTGGCCCTGACTTTAAAAATTGCCAGTCGTGAAATGTGATACTCCTCAATCAATTTGAACATCAAATACACATTCATTTAAAACCCAAAATGTAAAAAGGAATGAGCTGCATGGTATCTACTTTCTCTTCCCACATACTAGAACAGAAATAAATACAGGAAAGGGCAAACACACAGAGTTCTGAATGTTTCTTTAAAGCAGCTAGGCAAGAATCCTCTGGAAGGGCTGGGAAAGGGGCTTAGATCCTGGGCAGGGTGCAGATTGTAAAGCATATTATCAAACATTGACTAAATCTCCCCAGGGACTATGGAAACATGATGAAATAAATGTTCATGGCCTTCACTTCAGATGAAGAGTTTGCAAGACCAGTGTTCCATTGTCACACCTGATGGCATTTACCCACACGGATGTTCCCTCGAAGGCCTCATGGGCTCAGACAAATCACAGTTCAGCTTACTTCAGGGTTGAATTTAGATGGAGTAAAAATGAAGTTCTGCAGCAGTCCCAGATGTTCCTCGTGCCATGCACAGCCCTAAGAAAAGGAATGTTTTCTCTTAGAGTCTGAAAGGAGAAGCTTGAACAAGGGGGGGGGGGGGGGAGGAACTTGTTCTCATTCTCCTCTGTCAGCCTGCCACAGTGTGTGTCTAAATAGCCATGGCAGGGTTGTGCCCAGGGAAGGATCATAAAGTCCTGGGGTCTTGGAATTTGTCCTTTTAACACTGCTGTAACGACAGCATATTATTCTACACCATTTTGTTCACAGCATAGATGACAGTTCCGTTTCATACATGTAAGCCTTCCCTATAGCTGCTTCTCATTCTCAGGAGGCCTAACATCAGGCTGGAACATCCTGCACATAGTAGGCCTCCCTTCCCTGTGTTTTCACTCCTGGTGATTTCTGTATTACTTACTCTCTTGTTGTTAGGACCAACTTCCTCACAAAATGAACCTAAAGAAGAAAGGGTTTGTTGGGACTCACAGTTGAGGGTCTGTTCCATCACGGCATCAGTGGCTTGAGCAGCTGGTTACACTGCATCTGCAGTCAGGAAGCAGAGAACAGCAAATGCTCTACTCAGCTTCCCCTCCCCTTTTACATTCAGTCAGGAAACCCAGTCCACAGAATGGTACCACCCACATTTATGGTGGCTCTACCCACCTCAATTAACCTAATCTAGAAAATCCTTCACAGACATGCCCAGAAGCTTGTTTCCATGGTGATTGTAAACCCTATCAAGTTGTATCCATTCCTCTGTGGAGGGACATCTGGGTTGTTTCCAGTTTCTGGCTATTATAAATATGGCTGCTATGAACATAGTGGAGCATGTGTCCTTATTACATGGTGGAGCATCTTCTGGGTATATGCCCAGGAGTGGAATAGCTGGGTCCTCAGGTAGTATTATGTTCATTTGTCTGAGGGTCCACCAAACTTATTTCCAGAGAGGTTGTATTAGCTTGCATTCCCACCAGCAATGGAGGAGTGTTCTTCTTTCTCCACATCCTCTCCAACATCTGTTGTCACCTGAGTTTTTTATCTTAGCCATTCTGACTGGTGTGAGGTGGAATCTCAGGGTTGTTTTGATTTGAGGAAGGGATACAGAAAATGTGGTACATTTACACAATGGAATACTACTCAGCTATTAAAAACAATGACTTCATGAAATTCTTAGGCAAATGGATGGAACTTGAAAATATCATTCTGAGCGAGGTAACTCGCTCACAAAAGAATGAACACAGTATGTACTCACTGATAAGCGGTTATTAGCCCAAAAGTTCAGAATACCCAAGAGTCACTTCACAGCAACCACTGAGCTGAGCATGAGGTCTCAGATGGAGGAGTTGGAGAAGGGACTGAAGGAGCTGAGGGAGTTGGCAGCCCCATGGAGGGAGCAACAGTGTCCACTGGCCTGACTTCCCGATACTCCCGGAGACTGGATCACCAACCAAATAATACACATGGAGGGACCCATGGTACTGGCCACATCTGTGGCAGAGGAAGGTCTTGTTAGCCATCAGGAGGAGGGGAGACCCTTGGGCCTGAGGGTGCCCCAGTATAGGACAATGCCAAGAAGGGAAGAAGAGAGTGGGTGGGTGGGTGGGTGGGTGGGGGAATACCCCCATAGAGGCAAGGGGAGGGGGAAGGGGATAGGGAGGTTCCAAAGGGGAGATCTGGAAAGAGGGAAACATTTGAAATGTAAATAAAGTATCAAAAAAATTTTTTAAAAAATCCTATCAAGTTGACAAAATTAACCATCACATGATCAGTGGTACACTGAAGATATTAAATGAAAAATTCAGAAATACGTGTTTGAAATTTTTAAATTAGACATCAGTCACAATGTATATGCTACCTGCCCCCTAGTAACTAGTAACTTGGTAGCTGCTTCCACTACCAAATAAACCATGAGCAGTCTTTTTGAAGCTATTTATTCAAGTAGTCTCCATATATTATTTCTAAATTGACGTTGACCTCATTTTTTCAGATGATATATAAAAACATAAAAAATTCTACATTGTGTGGGATAAAAGAATTGTTACTGGAGAATGTTTTAGTACCTGCATGTATTGTGTAATATTTACATCACAGTAAACATTTCCACCCTCTGAAACATTGATTATTTCTTCTAGGTGAAATATGCTAAATCCTTTTATCTAAAGGTTTGAAGTATACAGTTCATTATCATTCCAACCTCCGTTCTGAACTGGGGAAAATCAGAACCACAAGGAACCTTGACTTAGCAATCTAGCCCTGCCTCACAGAGCCAACATAAGGATCCCTCATCACCACCACAGATATAGGCAAGAATTATTCCAACCTTCTTCCTCAGTAAGGTGCATTTGACACAATAAGGGTTTTTTGTTGTTGTTGTTGTTTGTGGGTTTTTTGTTGCTGTTTTATATTTATAGCATTGCATTCTAGTGGTTCTTGCATAGAATCAAATTACCTACCTTTTGCCTTGCCTAGCTTACAAGTTCAACTTTATCATAGGGATACATGTATTTAAAAATTGTATGAAGAGTGTTCTGTAGCACTCATGCCTTAGGCACCCACTGTGTCCCTTGGAGCACCTCTCCTGTAGGTTATGAAGAACTCCTGTTGGTTAGGTTAGAACTAAGGTCAACAACCTGTGACCCTGTCTTAGTTACTGTTCTATTGTTGTGAAGTGACACCATATCCAAGACAACTCTTTAAAATGAAAGCATTTAATTGAGGGCTGGCTTACACATCCATGGGGATTAGTCCATTATTATCATGGCAGGGAGCATGACAGCATACATGTAGGCTTGGTACTGGAGCAGTAGCTGAGAGCTTTACATCCTGATCTTCAGGCAGAGAAAGAGAGACTGGGCCTGGCATGAGCTTTTGAAACCTCAAAGGCCACCCCCAGTGACATTTCCTCCAGCAAAGCCACACCTCCTAATCCTTTCAAACAGTTCTACTCCCTGCTGACTAAGCTTTCAAATGTGCCACGGGAGCCACTCTCATTCAAACCACCACAAACCCACATATCAAACCTAATTTGTATCTTATTCATGTCAATAAAGCTTTATAGGAACACAGCCACACCTCTTTGTTTATATAATGTCTATTATTCCCACCCTATAAAATCAGACATAAATAGTTGCTTCAGACAAAATATAACCCAGTCAGAAATATTTGTTCCTTGACCCTTTAAAGAAGGTGTTTGGACTTAGAGCTTGTAAAGCAATCATAGCTAATATTTCTGAAAGTTTGTGGAATATTTGATATTAGACCTTGTGTAGTATGTGCATTTTCTGATGGGATTCTACCAGCAGCTCTGGGGACTAGGTAGCTTTTAATCTTCATTTTCTTCAGCTAAGGAGACATGTGCACAGACGTTACAGAATGCACTTAAGGTTACAAGCCAGTAAAGAGTTGAATTAGGACATACACAAGACTTCCCTGGATCCCTATTTAGGGTGGAAGAGAAGTCTCAGGTCTCCCTGGAGGACACTGCTTAGCTGCACGGTTCATTCATCTGCAAGGGGAAGCAGGATTGGGCTGGACTCTAGCCCAGCCATTAAAGAGATTGCAGACTCTGACCCTTTCAACCAATCCTCTTGGCTTTCCTTTCCCTTCAGGGGGAGCCCCCTATTTGGTAGTGATCAACCATTTTTCTATTCTTCTAATCTAATGACCACCTGCTGTCACACTAGACATCACAGTGGCCCATCAAATCATTAGTTTGGATGGAATCTATTTGTGTATAGTATTCATGGCAGCAATTGCTTTCAAGTCAATAAAAAGGAGACAATTTATTGTATACTATACTTACGGGGTTAAGACAGTCATTGTCAGAAAGCGATGTGCAATTCTAACCATACTTGTAGCCCGAAGTCCTTCAGACAGATTCTTCTTCTCTCACTTGCTGATGTACATAGTAAAGGGCATTCTTGCTGGGCATTAAAAATCCCAAGCTTTCGTTTCCTTATCTGTAAAATGGGGATAACTTTAAGAGTTCTGTGGGAACCAAACTTTAAAAACAGAAAGCTCTAATCAAAGTGTGTGTGCTCTGTGGCCAGGCCCAGTGAAACACATCTTATTCCAGTATAGGGGAGGCAAGACCGAAGGTCATGAGTTCAAAGCTAGCCTGGAGTACACGGTAGGATCCAATCTTGATGAAGCACACATTCTGTAGTTTTTAAATTATGAGGGGAGTAAAATATATCTTTTTGTCCAGCTTTAAAGATACTTATTCATCCTGAGGCTAGACAGATCCTGCCATGAACCTGAACAAAGGCAGAAAGTGAGAACACAGACATCAGTGACTTCCTGAGAGCATGGGATAGTCCAATGGAAGTTGAAGGAAATGTTTAAATATGGTTTTAATTCTCAAAAGTAGCCAGAGATAGCTCTGTTTTCTCTGTGAGAATTCAGCCTCTATGAGATTTTTATCTGTTAAACTCTGTGTGTGTGTGTGTGTGTGTGTGTGTGTGTGTGTGTAATTCTATGTATGTGTAGGTGCATATGTGAATGCATGTGTGTGGAGGTCAGAGGGTATAGATCTCATAGATGTTCTTCCTCAAGAGTCATAAGAGAGTGTTTCTCACTGGTCCAGAACTCACCAAATATGCTAGTCTATCTGATCAGCAGTCTCCAAAGATCTGCCTTGCTCCTCCTTGGCTGTTCTTCCATAAGAAATGTAGCCCCACATCTAACTTTTTGTGTGTGGGAGTGGGGGGAGTCTTCAGAGGCTCAAACTTAGGTCATCATGCCTATAAAGCAAGCACATTCTCAACTGAACCATCTCCATAGCCCTTCTAGTATGCCTCACCTCAGAGATAAGAGAACATAGCCAGGTGTACAGGGTAAGGATGGAAAAATAGCATGGGTAAGGTTGGGAAGCAGGAAATGGATTCCCCATCTAGTTAACTGGGAGAATATAAAAAGCTCAGGATAGCACTGTTTTCGACAGTGAAACAAATGCAGAACAGTAGAAAATTGGATTAAATGATTATCTGTAGATCTGTCTGTAGAATGGTCTACACTATAAAGGCTTCTGAGGAGTCAGAGAACCCCTGTATCTACATATAGCCAGAGGCCTCTCTACTCTTCACTAGGTTAGCTGCTCTTCCACAAGCACCCATGGTTCCCTGCACCTGTCTTCTGAAGCACCCAATTTGCATATGTCACACGATAGTTACGATTTGGTTGAAGATTGCCTTTAACTCTCCCGTTAGACTGTGTGTATCTGAGTGTTCACTGTATAATGGGTCCTTGGTTAAATTTGCTCAGACCTGTTGCTCACATTCAGAGATGACACAATTCACAAATCCACCTAACATGCCAGCTGAAGAGAATTGCCAGTTACTAATAACATTTGCAGTCCCTTTAGGATTTTCGACCCTTGTTCAATTTTAGGTGGAAAGGAAGCTGGAAGGAAGTGTGTCTGCTAGGAGAAATCTTCACCAGTGTGCTAGCTCATTTCTGCATTGTGTTTTTACCATGTGGATAAGAGACTCGTGCAGTAGTGGCTCACTGGAAAGTTACTTGTAATTTGTGCATAGTTTCAACTTTCTTTACGTTTTCTCGGTTGCTTTAACTTTCTGTTTGTGTTGATGACCATTACGGCAAGTGGGCTAGCTTCATCTTGAGAGTTGCGTAGAGCTCTCCTTTTTTAACACTGTTCCTTTCCCCTCATTCTTCCTAGACCTTATCTGTAGGGCACGTGGATCGTACCACCAGATGAGCGTGGGACTGGTGAGATGGAGCACGCTCAAGCCAGGGGTATCTCAGAGATTTGAGACAGCAAGAGTGAGACTGCTCCCTCCCTGCTTCCCTGCCTGCTTTGGAGCACATAACCGGACCACTCAGCTAAGATGGCCACAGGCAGTCAGACATATAGCACAGCACCTGGACTGCCTCTCCATGCTAATGAGACATCTCAATAGTTTCATCCTTCAGTCAATGACCTTTCTTTCCTGGATATCCTCATGCCCTTTCCCCCAAATTATAGAATGACTGGTTCACTCCAAGTAAAGTATATGCATCCAAATCCATCTACAACAAAGGAATACAAACAAGCTAAGATCATCTCAGAGAGCTGCTTCATTGAAGATTACTATAGGGAAGGCCTTTACCTAGAGGAGCCAAGACTCTCCAAGAGGCTTTCTCTTGAGAACCTCCCCTCTGGCCGTTGGCACTCAGACTGGGATCCTGCTCCTCCTGGGCTGTTCTCCTTTTCTGGCTTGGCGAAAAGTAGAGCTCTGATGCCAGGAAGGTCGACATAGACTGTGCACCTCCATCCTAGCCTCCCCAAGCTGGTGTATCTGTGGCCTCCAGACACTGCTAGAGAAAATGCAGAACACAGGACCACACTTATCTCCTCTGAGATAACCTTGTTAGCCCTAAAGGCATAAGACCCCCTTTCTTTACCCTCAATTCAGCAGCCTTTCTGGCTACAAGGGTGATATTTATTATCACTCCACTTGGGGAAAGAAGAAGACTATACACCTGGAGCAGTGATGGGGACAATTACCTCATAAATGCAGTGACACCTGTTGGAACACAGTGATAACCACAACCTTTCAGCAATGGGTACCAGGGCATCCCTGAGTTTTACTGTGGCAGAAAGAGAAAAGCAGGAAACTCAGTATAGGAGTGGAGGAGCAGAAGGATGCTGAGAGCCAAGAGGCAGGAAGAAATGAAAGGGTACCTGCCATACCACTTGACTGAAGGCATTCTTTACAGTAAGGAGATAATAGCCATCTTAGAAAGAGCTATCTAATGACTGCTCATTTCTGCTGCTGCCACCAGCCTAGTGGAGATCTCATGAAGCACGCATTGTCACCTAGAGAATCTCCGATTGCTCCTTTAGGGCAGCGGAACAATCCCAGAGTACCTGACTACTGTGTGTCAGGGCTCCTTGCTCTCCTACTCAGTGTTCTCTAGGGAAAGAGACTTGGTAGTTCACACACACATGTATACTATGTGTATCTTGTTAAAGAAATGATTGTTGAGAAGATTTACTGTAGAATATAGCCCATGTGAGTACAGAGACTGAGAAACAGCAGCTTAGAAAGTGGTTACTGGTATGATTTGGTCATAGCCCAAAGGCCCAGTGATGGTGGAGGGTAGGCAAGTATGGGTGATTCAGTACCAGCCAAGGTATTATCACCCTTCCTCTGTCTCTTGGTTCTATTCAGGCCCTCCAAAAAATGAAATTCACTACTATCTAGGAGAAGGGATGCAGGAGGCAGAGAGACAGAGAGAGAATGGAAAGAGAAGATGAGCCTCGTGCTCATTAAATTATTCCCTTTTCCTCTTGGATTCTGTCCTTGCATTGGCCACATTATGAGCATATATAACCTTTTAAGGTAATTCTCTCTGGAAGTGCCCTCATCGATACGCCAAGATGTGCCTTAGTCATCTCCCAGAATCTCTCAGCTTATTTAAATCCACAGTTAAGATTGACAATGGCATGCAAGAGGAACTGGAGATGTTGGCCAAGGGTACAAACAGTAGTTGTAAGGTGAATGGCATCTAGAGATCTAAGGCTAAGTGTGAGAATGATAGCTCATGATTGGCCAATGCTTGACATCAGCTCAGCCAACAGGGTAGGTATTAGGTACTCACAGTTATTGTCTGTCCTGATAATATACAACTAAGCTAATTAAATAAAGGTAGCCTTACAAAATGAACCCCACTGTGCCATTGATTGCTGTTGGAAGCTTTGAGATCTATTTTCTGACACATCTTTCTATACTATATTGATTGCCAATTCAAGGTGGAAGCAGGGAGGATGTCACAGTCCGAAGGAAAGGGTCATCTTCCTAGAAACACTTACGTTTCTTCTCACCTCCTCCTCCATGCCTGACCCCTCCTCCATACCTGACCCCTCCTCCATGCCTGACCCCTCCTCCATGCCTGACCCCTCTTCCATGCTTGACCCCTCCTCCATGCCTGACCCCTCCGTTCACACCTAGATTCTTATTCTTGCTTTGCAGTTAGGTTGGAGCTTTCTCCAAATCCAAAACATTCCTATGTGAAGGTCATTGATGGCTGACTTTGATTGACAACTTGGTAAGAACTAGAATCATCTTGGTGACAATCTCTGGGCATGTTCCTAAAAGCTTGTAGATCAGTTTAACTGAGGTGGGACAACAAGCCAAGCATCTGCATTCATCTCTCTACTTCTTGACTGTAGACACAGTGAGACCACTCAACCCACATTCCAATCACCGTGACTGTCTACTGTGATGTGCCTTTAACCTGTAAACCAAAAAAAATCCTTTTTCTTTTTTAAAATTTTTTATTGGTTATTTTATTTATTTACATTTCGAATACTATCTCCCTTCCTGGTTTCCCCTCTGAAAACCCCCACCCCCACCCCTCCCCCTTTCTATGAGGGTGCTCCCCCACCCACCCACCCACTCCTGCCTCACCACCCTAGCATTCCCCTATGCTGGGGCATCAAGCCTTCACAGGACTAAGGGCCTCTCCTCTCACTGATGCCAGATAAGGCCCCTTTCTCTTAATTTGCCTTGTCGGGTACCTTCTCACAGCAATAAGAAAAGTAACTTAACACACTTTCTTGCTTTCTTTCCTGTCAGCTGAGTCAGAATTCCACTCACACCTAAGGAGAACATGAACAATCCCCCTCTCCTGCAGTAGAAGTTTCCAGAGCAATGCGGTTACAGCTAAAGACCTTTCTCTTATAAGCTGAGGACAAAATATAGCATATCCAGGCCAAGAACTAGAATGCAAAATAGTGAAGAAAGGGTGTGGTTAAATTGGGACTTTATTAGGAAAGAAAAATCACTAACATCATAATTTTATCTTATTTTATATCTTGTTTTTATATCTAAAATAAGGTAATGGTATTTATAGTACATTGGCCTCATGCAGCACTTCATATCATGGTTGTAAACATTTTGCCAGGGCTGCAATGCATATCCTATAGTCATCTTGAGTGCCTGGTATTCATGTGTCCCTGTTTGAAATGACCTGTCTATATTATCTTCTCATTCCTTGTTAACTGCCTAAAAGTAGATCCTCCCTATTAATGGTTCACGTGTTGTTCCCACAAAAAGGAGAGAGAGAGAGAGAGAGAAGAAAGTCAAAACTCATTTTTTTTTAATTTCCCCAAAAACAGTTTCTGGCATCAATTTCAGCAATTCCCATGACAGGCGATTTCACTTAATACAGTTTCATTATTCGGTCGGGTGTTTAAGTTTACCTATGAGCGTGCCCCAACACTGAAGAGGGTTGAGTGGGAAGCAGTCATCAGTGGAGTCCGGTCTCAGTAACTATTACTCTGTTCTCTTTGGCTGTTTTTATTTTTATGTCTTTGAAATGCACTCACCGCAGGGCATTTGAATCCCGTGGAGCCTGTTGACACACAGAAAATGGCTAAGTCACAAAGCACAGGTCCACTTTGAGCTTACAAGTGTACAAATCTTGGGTTGGTAAATAAAGAAAATAAAAGATTGTCACAGTTTGGTGGAATGTTAAATTCTAAAGTCAGGGTTTTATAGACATTTTAAGGGAGAAAGTTGTGTAAGATTCACTAGCAATGATAAACAATCGGGCCCTTTTCCTTTAGATAATCTGATTTCTGTCCTGTTGTCTTTGGACCAAAAAAAAAAAGTTAGTCTTGTCAAGTTTCATCAAAGATGGGTCCATTTGCTCCACTTGCTTCTCTTTATAGAAAGTAGAAAACCAGTCAGAATAATACTAGTCTGTTAGAAGCCAGGATGGTGGTCACTCCTAGGATTCTCATGTTTAAAACAAACAAAAAAACAAAAAAACAAAAAAACACAACTTCTTCTCTCCTGTTTATTGGTCTATTTGTATGGATGTAGACATGTGTATACATGGAGTTATAATCTAATTTTAATTCTTCCCCTCTTTGCTTAAATTGCTCTCACTTTGACCACTGGAATCATTTTCAGGTTGATACCTGTTTCTTTCTAGAATTTTGCCCTCTTCTTTGTTTTCTGGTCCTGTCTTAGTTAAGGTTCCTAGTGTTGTGGTATAACACTATGATCAAAAGTTACATGAGTAGGAAAGGGTTAATTTCACTTATCTTCGTACTGACCGATAACAGTCCATCACTGAGGAAAGTCAGAATGAGAACTCAAGGCAGAAACTGATGCAGAGGCCGTGGGCTGCTTACTAGATTGCTCCTCCTGGATTGCTCAGCCTGCTTTCTTGTTGCACCTAGGACCACCTTCCAAGCTGTGGCAACACCTACAATGTGCTGGGTCATTCCGTATGAACTATTAATTAAGAAAACGTCCCTCCAGGACAGTCGTATGGAAGCATTTCCTGGGTTGTGGTTCCCCCTTCTCAAATAACTTGAACTTGTGTGAAATTGACAGAAACATCAATCAGGACAAAGATCCCCCTACATTTCTCAAAGTATAAAGGACTGTGTCTGAGCCGTGTATGTTCTTAGTTCCAGCCCTGAGACCAGAATTTACATAAGAATCCCTGGTTCCTGTTGTTGGAGGGTCTATAATTACAGCTTCTTAGATATAAGATCTGTGAATCTTTATCCTTTGATCACACTTCAATATGTATAAAAGACACTGCAGGCTGTAGAGATGACCCAGAGGTTAAGAGCGTGTGATGTACTTCCAGAGGCCCTGGGTTCAACTCCTAGCACCCACATGGCAGCTAACTACTCTCTGAGTCTCCGTTCTTGGGGACCCAATATACTCTTCTGACCTCCTCAGGAAGCAAATATGCATGTAACACATAGATATACATGCAGGCAACATACTCATGCACATAAAAATAAGAAATTAAATAGACACAAGATGCATGGGTTTGGTCTTGTAGAATAAATACTTTGCTTCCTTGAAGGGCATATTAAGTCTGCTCATTGTTATGATATACATATTCTATACACTTTATATGTTTTCACTAATTGCTGAATAAAGGCATGAGTTTGGCATCTGGGTAAAGTTTACCCCTTTCACTTTTTATGCCTTCTTTATGTGTGAAGTGGGGTGAATAAAGATATACTAGCTAGGAGATAATGAAGCATTCGCCACAGACTACCTGTTCAATTAGCGTTGTATCTCAACATCATTAGTGTGTCATGTTGAAACGTGACCCTCCTGTTGAGTTTTGAATCTTACATTTATCTATCGACTGACATGAATTTCATACTTTTGTCTGCTAATCATAAAGCCTTAGAATCATCTTGCACTTTAGTGTGAGGAATATAGACGACTTCTGCTCTAGGTTTTGGATCTGACTAAGGAATTTAAAAAAAGAAAAGGAAGGAAGGAAGGAAGGAAGGAAGGAAGGAAGGGAAAGTACTATTCACTTCACTGCTTGTAATGGTTCTTATAATTTGGTAAGGACAGAGGTCCAAATGGCCAGCTTCCTTCTAATCTGGACTTAGGGCTTGCTTTACCCTTAAGAGGGCCAAAAAGATGGCAGCTGCCTTATTGGCAGGTGAGACTAAAATGCCCATAAAACAGACTGCAGGATGTAATACAGTAACCTGCCCAGAGTGGAAGTCATCTCTGTAGGACACCACCTTTCCTTTTATGAAGAGAAGCCAGTGAGCAGCAGACGGAAGGCTGTCCTCTCTGCTCAGTACTTCAAGGTTTGCCTGAGTCTCCACTTCATGGGCTCACTCTAATGATTGGAAATGATCCTTCCTGCCTTCCATCCCTTCCCTTCCCGCAAATGTGAATCACAGAGAGTACGACATCCCTTCCTACCCATTAAGAGGCTTATGTCACATGGGAAGAACTTCAGCAGTGCAGAAGGGTGCCTCTGATGCACCTGAGCCAGAAAAACCCAAGACTGTGATTTACTGAATCTCTCACTTTCCAATCCCTTACTGTACCCTTGGGCCCAAAACAAATATTATACATGGAAGTCACTTGTGTAGTTCACACAAGCACGGTTCTGTTTCCACTGCATGAATTCCATCCTCATAGGTCAGGAGACTTTGGCGGAAACCACAGATTTCCTTCTCACTGTTGATCGCCTGACCTGAAAAGTAAAATTTCCAGGCTTTTATGAATGGGTTGGTTTGCAGCACCAAGCCCAGTCAGTGGCATGGATGCCACTTAAGTTATTGCGCTCAAGGACTGGCTTTGCAGAGACATGGCATCTGACCTGTCAACACTGATGGATTGGTAGTTGGTACGTGGGGGTCTCATGTGAGTCTTTGGAAGCCAGCAGAGAAGATGACTGAAAATTGCAGGGACTAGGCAAGGCATAGTATAGATCAGTGCTTGTTGTAATTCTGGATCCAACATAGTGGGCCATTCTACCTTTTGTGATGATTTCCCAACTTGATACACTCCTTAAAGGCTTTGGTACCTATAGGCTCGGTCTTAGTTTTAGATCAATGGTTGCCAACCATTGTGACCCCTTTGGAATTGAATGGACCCTTTCACAAGGGTTATATAAGGTCATCTGCATATTAGAAATTTACATTATGACTCATAACAGTGGAAAAATTACAGTTATGAAGTAGCAACAAAAATAATTTTATGCTTGGGGACACCATAACATGAGGAGCTGCATTAAAAGGTCATAGTGTTAAGAGGGATGAGAACCATTGTTTTTGATAGTCTCATCCTTGGGAAGGTAACCTACAAGCCAAGAGGCATAAGAAGGGTCAGAAAGCCACAGAACTGGAAGGCAGTGAGGTGTGGGTGAAATAAACCCTCTCCTCCCCAAGTTGCTTTTAAGTCATGGTGTTCTCTTACAGCAACAGTAGCCCTAACTGAGACAGAAATTGGTACCAGGATAGCGGGGTATTTCTGTGGTGCACCCGACCATGTTGTTTTGGGAAGAACTGAGGAAGGTTTTGTAACTTTGGGCTAGAAAAGCCATTGCGCGTTCCCAGCTTGGTGAGCTGTTCCGTGGGAGCTTGGGAGACAAAAGTGTTGAGAAGTACAAATGATGGAGGTCCTGCTTGAGGAGTTGCAGAGAGAAGTTTGAGAGTTCCTTAAGGTCTCAGGGCCATTGCATATTTTGAAATAAGAATCTATGGCTCTGGTTAGCTATGATTAACAGCATGCCAGAATCATTAAAATAAAACCTTTGCTTTACTGATCATCCAGAGCTGTGACATTAACAGTAATTGAGAAGAAACTAGCATTATTGAGATAGAATCTTGTAGGCAGTGTTTCCTCAGGGTCAGCCCAGAAGCTGTATTCTATAAGTGGCCAAGGTTGTACCTCTGCTGGCAGCTGAGCTTGGTAACCTAGATGATACAGGTTTTGAAGGTTTAAAGGAGTTATGGAGAGCAGCTGAGCCTTGGCACCGTGAGAGGCCAGAAGAGACCACTGCTGAAGAAGCAGCCGAAGTAGTAAGTAGTTGAAGCTCCAGGACTGAAGGGATCCCACAGAAAAGATGAGGCTTGGCACAAATCAGAGAGCTCAGGAGAGGTTATTAGTAAAAGTACAGCTAAGTTGTAGCAGGAGACCCCAGCATTTGGGAGCACTAGTGCCAAAGGACAACCACTGAGAACAACGGCAGTCATGGAGTGGAGCCGTTGTGAGCTGAGGTGACTCGCTGTGCATGCTGCAGAGAGACGGGCCAGAGAAGTGACCCTGGCTCTGCAGAGGAACCCAGATGATAGTGAGTAAACCCTGGACTTTGGACACTGAGTTCTTTGCACTCTTGGCATGTGATTTTGCTTTGTTCTGATTATGGCTGTGCCCTGTTTCTTCCCTCTTGAATTAAGAAAGAATTTAACTTATTACGATTTTACTGGAGCCCACAGTGGAGATATATACTTTTAAAGAGATTTAAGATTTTTAAAAGACTTTGGATTTTTAAAAGAAACTGAATTTTAAAATGTTTGGATTTATAAAGACTGTAGGACTTTACATTTGTAATATGGTTTTTATTATGAGTTTCAGGGATGGACAAAAAGAAAAGATCATTGTTAAATAGTATTGTGTCAATTTGACAAAGGGTCAGTTGTCCTGGCTAGTTTTATGTCAACTTGACACAAGTTAAAGTCATCTGAGAGGAGGGAACTTCAGTTGAGAAAAATGCTTTAGGCAAGCAAGCATGTAGGACATTTTCTTAATTAGTGGTTGATGTGGGAGAGGACCAAGCCCATTGTGGATGGGATTATCCCTAGGACTAGTTGTCCTAGGTTCTATAAGAAAGCAAACTGAGCAAGCCAGGGGGAGCAAGCCAGTAAGCAGCACCCCTCCATGGCCTCTGCATCAGCTCTTGCTTCCAGAATCCCACCCTGCTTGAGTTCCTGGCCTAATTATTTTCAATGATGAACAGTTATATGGAACTATGAGTAAAATAAACCCTTTCCTCCCCAAGTTGCTCTTGGTAGTGGTGTATCATCACACAATGATAACCCTAAGACAGCAAGCAATGTTACTGGACTATCATTGTGATAGAACAAAGCTGAGCAGCTTTTACTTTGAAAACTGCTAATCCTATTAACATCAGTTATCCATGCAGTGAGTGCCTAGAACCTTCCACAGCATGAAAGAGACAGAGTAAAATCAAAACCATGAACTTGGTTTGTGTTTAGTGTTTTGGGGTGGGTGGCCATAAGGGGTTTTATTAGCTTTTTATTTATTTATTTGTATTTTTCCAAGGCATGGTCTCACTATGCAGACCTCACCAGCCTGGAATTTCCTTTGTGGAACAGTGTGTGACCTCCAACTGAGATCTCCCTGCCCCTGCCTTAGTGCTAATATTAAATGTATGAGAAACCGAAGTTGCCTGTTTACTTGAGTATCATGTGTAGGCTGTAAGGCTAGCCAGGAACTCTCTTTGATGTTGAGGATGACCTTGAGCCTCAGATCCTCCTGTCTCCACTCACCAATAACTAGGATCACAGGTGTGCACCAACACAGCAAGTCTGTATGGTGCTGGGACTAGAACCCAAGGCTCTCTGAATGCTAGGAAAGCATTCCACAACTGAGCTGCACCCTCAGCCCACAGACTTGCTTAGTTTCCCAACCTCAAGTGTAGACCTGTCTTTCTCTTGTTTTGGGGAAAAAAATAGTTTCTGACAATTCTAAACAGAATATGACTCCATTTTGAAAAATAATGTATAGAAAAATGTAATGTAAAAGGAATCCTATGGTCCTTCTTCTTTTCTTCCCTCCTCTTTCTTTTATTTTTATATTTATATAGAGAGGGGGGATCTCATTGTATAGTCCCATCTGGTCTAAGTAGATCGGGTTGGCCTTGAACTAACGATGTAAACCAAGTTGGCCTTGAACTCAAAGAAATCTGTCTGCTTTCGCCTCCTAAGTACTAGAATTAAAAGACTGTGCCACCATGTTTAAACTGCTTTTATTTGTAAGTGTCTTGCTCTCTTGGTTGGACATTTTGTTCCTGGGAATTCCCATCTTCTGGCTTGTTCATTGTTGTGTGCTTTATAGATTTCCAATTTCTGTGCAATGATTATTTATTCTATGATCAAAATATGTGTTGTCTAAAGCATTTTTTTTAATTACTAACAAAGCTGTTTGACATGATTCTAGGCACATGTTTGCACCATTTTCCCTGTGGTATGGTTCTAGAAGCTAGCTTTCTAGATTATGGGCAATGTGCTAATTGAACTGTTCTCATGGGCACCATGTTTTTTTCTTCAAGTTGTCATGTCATTGTGAACTCCCTCTGTCAGGCCAGCAGAGTTCTCCAATGCTGGTACTGTCAGTTTGTTGATTGCTGCCAGACAACTGACTATGCAATGGTAACCCTTTGAGATTTTAATTTGTGTTTTCCTACAATAGTGAGATTGAACATCATTTTATTTATGGGTCTGTCTATTTCTTTTTCCTGTGAAATGACAATTGATTTCTTCTTAGATTTTTTATCCTTAGATGTTTGGTCTAAATTTCCATTGGGTTGTTTTAAGAAAATTGAAGTCTCAAACTCCATCTGGAATGGATACTTAATTAAGTATTGTGTGAAATAGGGATCCAACTTTGTGCTATTAAATTGTAACCCAAAATTAGCCCAGCACCATTTTATATCTAATGCTTCTGTCGTATGCATCCTGCCCACTCTCTCAGGGACAGGTATATGTGGAATTTTCTTCTGTACTCAGTATTTCCCCACAGGAGTTTACTTACACATGCCTTTGACACATGGCACACTCTTCAACAGAGCTTCACAGGAAGTATTGATGTCTGGCAGCGTCATCTGCTTCTGTTTGTCTTTCCACTCTTATTATAATACTATTCTTGATCATATAAATTTTAGGGTCACATTGGCAAACTCTCTTCTATTGTCTGACCCTCCCCAAATAATCCTTTTTAGAACTTGAATGGAAATTGTATAGTATAGAAAGTTCTGGGGAGAATTAATGGTTCTATAGTATAGGTTCTGATTTATTTGTTATGTTCAATAGAGTTTTATAACTTTCCTTAGAGTGGAAAGTATGTATGTGTGTATATATATATATATATATATATATATATATATGTGTGTGTGTGTGTATATAAATATATATGTGTGTGTGTATATACATATAAATAAATATATGTATTATATATATATGTATATATATGTGTGTGTGTGTATATATATATATATATATATATACACTCTTTCAAGGTTTATTTGGTGTTTTCATTGGCATGACACTTGAGTAGTTGGTTCCATCATCCATACGCAGATCTTACATTTCACATAATATTGCAATGTACACTACAGACACATAAAATACATAAAAAACCTGTAGACCATTTATGCACAAGATAAGCATAATGGACTCACACACTGGAGCCAGGTTATGACTAACTGGGAACTTGTTGGCCTAGGCACGTTTGGCGAGGGTGTGCAGGGCATCAATGCAGCAGGCTCACAGGATAATCAAAGCCTCACACAGTTGGCAGTGTGTCTTGGAGACAGTGGGACTGTCACACTAACCAGGTTACCACCACACAAGTACCACTTGGCAGCAGGGCAGAGCTGTGAGAACTGAGATTTTCCCCAGACCACCTCAACACAGTTGTACCAACCACAGCTCAGATGAGAAGTGTGTGGTCTCCATAGAAACCATGCCTGGACAGTGAAGTGCGAGGACACTGAGAAGACTTTAGAACTGTAGCTCCTTCTGGATTCCCAGAGGGTATCTGCACTCTTCTTCGGGCTGGCCTCTTCCTCAGGAGTAAGTGTCATCTTCACAACATCTGAGATCCCATTTTGTCACAGGATACATGGGACACTGAGGAAGACATCATCATTGATTCCATAGAGACCCTTAATCATGGTGGATACAGGGTGCACCCACTTAAGGTTCTTCATTATGCTCTCGGCCAAGTCTGCCACAGAGAGGCCAATGACCCAGGATGTGTAACCTTTCAGTTTGATCACCTCATTCGCACTGTCAACCACCTGCTTGTGAACATCCTTCCACTGCTCCCTATCTGCATCAGTGACCAGTTCTGGGTTCAGAGACTTCAGGGAGACGCCGGCAACGTTCACACCACTCCACACAGACACACTGGAGTCACCTTGCTCTCCAGGACCACCCATGAGAGCTCAGCAGGTGAATCCCCAGCCTTTCTCCTATCAGGTAACAGAACCAAGCTGAATCCAGATTGCAACCACTTCCAGTAACTTGGCTTTTGGAGAAGCCACTGATTTTCCAAGCCACATAAGTCAAGATATCCACTGGATTTGAGATAATAAACAGCTTGCAGTGTGAACTGTACTTCACAATGTTGGGAATGATGAACTTGAAGATGTTCGTGTTTCACTGGACCAGATTGAGTCAGCTCTCTCCCTCTTGCTGACAGATCCCCACTGTGATGATGACCAGCTTGGACTTTGCAGTCACACAACAGTCTTCGCTCGAGACAATTTTTGGTGTCTTAAGGAAAAGGCTGCCATGCTGGAGATCCATCATCTCTCCCTTCAGCTTGTCCTCCATGACACCAACAAGGGCAAGCTCATCTGCCAAGTCCTTCATTAAGATACTGATGGCACAAGCCATGCCAACAGCACCAACCCCAACAACTGTAATCTTGTTCTGGGGGACCTGTTCTTCCTTAAGAAGATTCACAGTCAGCTGGTCCTTGAGGGTTGCCATCTTGGACTTTGAATCTTTTGAGACCACTGGGGCACGAGGGGAAGAGACGGGCAAGCAGCAGCAGCATGGCCCAGGCTCAGGGACAGTGGCTCCAGCACCTAGACTATATATCTTAAAGTAGATTTATCCACAAAGAATTTTTATTTCTCTGAAAACACAGTTGTAATTCTTTTTCTTCTTTAAATAAATAGGACCTTTCTTATTTTGTGCAGTCGTGATGATTAAAAACATTAATATCTTGTTTCTAATCTTAAACATAGAATTTTTTATCATATGTGATGTTTGCCATGTGGCTATATATTTTCAAATTGAAGTTATCTCTATGCAGAATAAGGAATTAGGTAGATAACAAGTAGATAATAGATAGATGATGTGGTAAATACATTTTGATCACATTTTCAGTAGTAACATTTGTAATTTTTTGTTATTAAGCTGTAATTTTTCTCTTTGATAAATGTTGAGAAGCTCAAGCATTCCTGCACCTATAAAGAATTGTTTGATATGATATAATTATAAATGCATTCATACATTCTGATTCATTTTATTTAGTCTTCACATCTAAGGGTTCTTAAGAGGAAGAGGCTTGTGTTCATTTCTTATTCTTTGATTCTTTTTTTTTTAAGCAAACCTACAGTGAACTTTTAAAATGAATGGCATAACTTTCCTTTCTCTTTCTCTACTCCATCCTCCCCCATCTGTCTGTCTGTCTGTCTGTCTCTCTCTCTCTCTCTCTCTCTCTCTCTCTCTCTCTCTCTCTCCCCATCTGCCCCTGAGTTTCATCCTCTCCTCCCTTCCCACCTCTCCTAGCTACCTCCTTTCCTTCATCCATATGTTCTCCTGGATAAACCAAAGCAGATTAAGGATGGAGGCATGGAAGTCTTAGAGGGCTTACCTACACAATCACCAGCCTTTACTGCTTATAGTTTCTACCTTACTTTTTATTTTATGCCAATGTGTTTCTCCCCCCCCATTGTTTTGACACAGGTTACAATTTATTCTCTTTAATCTCTGTCACATTCTTATTTAATTAATTGTGCATAGTGGCGTGTGTGTGTTCTCTACGTAGATTTCCTCTCCACGTCATAAATCCTACCAGAGGTCTGCTCGGCTTCGCATCGCAGCGTCCCTTCTGTTAACCTCTTTGGCCCCTGCACTGCATCATTGGCGACTCTTATGCTGATTCCCTGTTTCTTATTTCTCCTTGTTGTATTTACCTTCCAAATTTTGTTTTAAGCAGTTTTACTATAATTGAAAAAGCAAATGTACCTGCATACTTACGGTGCCTAAGTTGATATGGTTTTACAAATGTACTCATGAGCCATAATAAACACATCCCACAGACAGCTTAGCTTCCCCATGTAACTAACCCCTCCCTCTCATGTCTTCCAGTGTCCTGGTCCCCATGTGACCTCTAAACTATTTTCTGTTGCTATAAATAAGTTTTCATTCCATACAGCTTTATATTAATAGAGTAACTATGTATTTTTTCTGTATGATTTCCTTGGCTTCATCATTTGGAGATTGATCATACTGTTGTATCAAGTACAGGTCGTGTATCAGTGTCTGTTTCTCTTTACTGTGAAGGACCACCCCACAAGGATAGGACAGCTTATGTTCCACAAATACAACTGCTATGATGGGCACGTATAGGCCTTTGTACTGATGTATGTACTTCTTCCTTGAGTTACTACCTAAGAGTGATTGGCAGGATAAATGGAAGGTATAGGTGTTTCAATTTCTCACTTAAAATAAAAGAAAGGAAGAAAGACTGGTGTTAGCATGTATCAGTTGAACACATTAATAGGGCCTCGTATAAGATTTGCATATATATTTATATAACACAAGCTGATCAGATCTGACCTCCCTTTCTCCTTCCCCACAGCACATGCACACTCGTGAGTGCATGCGCGCGCACGCACATACACACACACACACACACACACACACACACACACACGCACACTTCCCAGACTCTAGTAATCACTAGTCTATTTTCCCATTGACATTTATTAGCTTCCATATATGAGAAAGATGTAATCCCTGTCTTTCTGTGTCTCATGAGCCAGCCTGCTTGACTCTCATCCACCAGTCCCCAAAACTGATCCCTGAGATGTCTTACAGGACAGTCAAGAACCCTAGTTAGGAATATCCAAAGCCAGACCCCCTTCCTATCTTAGCTATCACCCCAGTATTCTATAAAAAAGGATATTCAGGTATCTTTTGTAGGGCTGACTTTATTTGCTTTGGATTTTATGCTAAGGAGTAGGAAACCTGAATCATACACATGTCAACTTTTGGTTTTCTGAAGACACTCCATATCGTCATCTGTGATTTGTACTGATTTACGTCCTAACCAATAGTAAGGATTCTTTTCTTCTTACAGCCTTTCAAGTATTTGTTAGTCTCCTTTTTATAGATGATAGTTTACCCTTCTGACTCGGATAAAATGGAATCTTGCTGTGGTTTTGATTTTGCATTTCCCTTGATGACTCATGGCATTGAGCACTTTTGCATACCTATCTATGTCAGTCATTTGTATTTATTTTGGAAAGTGTTGCTCAGATTCTCATTTTTTTAAGACTACATTGTGTTATTTTGTTGTTGATGATAAAGTTTTAGAATTGCTTATGTATTCCAGAAATGAATCCTTTGCCAAATGAATACTTGGCAAACAGTGTCACCTATCCTGTAGGCTGACTCTCCTCTCTGTTCAATTTTTTCTTTGTAGAAATTTGGTGAAATTCTTTTTATTTGTTTGTTTTGATTTGGTTTTGGTTTCCATGGTGTGGGGATCCTATCCAGAAAACCATACTATTGTCTGTAAATATGTCTGTGTCTGTCTTTTTTTGTTCTGTTTGGTTTAAGATAGGGTTCACGATGTAGCCCAGGGTGGCTGGATTTCTCTATGTAGACCAAGCTGGCCTCAAGCTCACAGGGATCCAACCACCTCTGCCTCTGAGTGGAGGGCTCAAAGTCAAGTATGATGACTCCTGGCTAAGTGTTCCTTGTAGCAGTTTTAGAGTTTCCAATCTAACATTTCAGATTTTGATCCATTTTGAGATGATGTTTGTATGAGGTAAGAGACAGAGGTCAAGAGTTAGATGGTGACATCTGGAAACTGTCCTCTCTCCAATGTTATGCTTTTAACACTTTTGTCGGGAACATGTAAATTCATGGGGTTTTTCTACTTTCTGTATGTGTCTTCCTATCTGTTATTAGGCCACTTAGTTCTTATTGGCCTACAGTGTGCTTTGAAGTCAAGATTATGATACTTGCAGCTTTGTGGTGTGGGTCAGGATGGCTTTGGCTATTTGAGAGTTTTTAATGTTTTTCTGTTAGAAAAGGAAAGTTTTTTAGAGTTGTTCTTTCTAATTCTGTGAAAAATATTAGTACTTTGATGAGCATACCACTGGGCCTTAGAACTAGAACCATTTGAAGCTGGACCCCAAATTCTACTTAAAGACCCCCAGGGTCAGTCCACCTATGCCATCCCCCTTTTCCTTCCTGTTTACTTTTTGGCCACCCTACCCGTCAAGCTGATGAGGGACTGCTTAGAGTCTGAACTCAGGATTCCAACCATAACTTCATCTTGGAAGCCAACCCCAAGACTGACTGGAAATTCAGGAAGGAACTCTGAGACCCAGCCTACCAGCCTGCTTGACTCTTATCAGTCCCTAAAAGTGGTCTCTGGGATGTCATGTGGGCCAATCAAGAATCCCATTTAGAAATATCTAAAGCCAGTCCCCTCCCTACCTGTCTTTGTGCCTATCAACAACCCTACCTACTGTGCTGATCTGGGACCACTTAGAGTGTGAACTCAAAAGCACAGTGTGGTCCCAAGCCTGAATACTAAGCATCATCAGCTGGTCCACAACCTGACAGTTTGGGTAACTGCAAACAAAAACTAGAGCATCACCCAATAAAGAAAAATCCAGATATCATACCAAGAAACATCATAAATGTACCTGGATCCACATACCTATATCCAATCACAAAACTAAAACCATGAGCAACCAAGACACTATTCCTCCTCCAGAAAGCAGTACCCCAGTGTTATAGTCAATGAGAAGAGAAATTTAGCTGATGAGCAAGACAAAGGCTTTAACATAGCAGTTAGAAATATGTTCAAGAACCTTGGAGCGGATATAAGAAACTGTTTCAATGAAGGGCACAGAAACCCAAAAAATATTGAATAAAATTACAAAAACAATTCAAGATTTGATAATAGAATTTAATTTTAAAAATAAGATTGCTAAAGAAAAGCCAAACTAAAATTAAACTAAAAACTAAAAACTCAGGCAATCAAGCAAAAGGCTCAGAGGAGAGCCTCACCCACAAATTGGAAGAAATCGAAAACATAACTCTGTTTACCTTTTAAAAATTTCTTTTTATTTAATGTGTATGGGTGTTTTGACTGCATGAATGTCCGTTCACCAAGTGCATGCACTGCCCATGGAGGCCAGATGATGGTTTCAGATCTGCTGGAACTGGACTTACAATTGAGAGCTGACATGTAGGTTGAGACTTGAACCCAGATAGATCCTCTAGACAGAGCCACCTATCCAGAGCTATGAGTTTCTTTTAGCAGCCATGTTTCCTTCAGTCAATGAACATGGGGCTAATTCTCATCTATTAGTTTTTTCTTTAGCTTGTCTTACCAGTGTTTTGTAATTTTATTTGCTGAGTTTACATCCTCAGTTAAGTTTATTCCTCAATGTTTCATATTTTGTTGCTGTTTTGAGGTTCTCAGGATAACAAGACTTATAGAGTGAATTTCTCTATCATCTATCTATCTATCAATCTATTTATCTGTATCTATCTATTCATCTATATTTATCTTTTTATATAGATACTTTTAGATAGATAGATAGATAGATAGACAGACAGACAGACAGATAGTTGTTAAAATGATTTGCAAGCAGCTCTCTAGCTAATTCAACAATGGGTGGCAATGACTGAAAATCCAAGAATCCAGTAGCTCAGTCCTCAAGACTGGAATCTCAGCTGGTCATCAGTAGATGTTAGAATCCTGAAGAAGTAGGGTCTCATGCAAGTGAAGGAATGGACTTCCTAGCAAGGTGAGAGCAAGCAGGCAAACAGCAAAAGCTTCCTGCTCCCAGGTCTTTACATAAGCTTGCAGCAAAGATGTGTCCCAGGTTAGGTGTGGTTCTTCCCAGCTCAAAAGAGCTGGGTTAAAGGCATAGCTTCTACCTCCAAGATCCAGATTAGTAGCAGATCATCCTACTTCAAATCATGCAAAAATCCCTTACAGGCGTGCTTTCTGTCTTTGGTTTTAGTTAATTCCAGATGTAGTCAAGTTAGCAACCAAGAATAATCATTGTAGTTGTTGTGGCAAAAAAGACTGTTTTTATGATGTCTAAGTCAATCTTTATTATTATATAGACAATTACCTGACTCTTGTGCTTCCATTTCGCTGACTGTTGCCATACATAATTTCTCTAATGAGTCTAATAGTCTTTTGAAGAATAATTTTGTTTTTTCTACACATAGAACCATAACATTTCCAAACATCCAACATATATAAAGAACACTCAATATTCAACAGTAAGAAAATATGCAGCCCAAGTAAACACAAGCTAAAGATTTGGATTCTTCACCCAAAAAGAAATAAGAATGGTTAACAGCACATGGGAAGTTGCTGATAATAATAGCTCATTAGAGAAATTCACACTAGGATGTATGTATTCTATTAATAGGCCGCCAGTACATATCTACTAATGGTTTGTAAGTTAAAAGACTCATTGCATCAAATGTTTGCTACGGTGTAGAAGAACTCAAACATTTACGCTGCCATACAAGACAACAGAGTGCAGCACAAGATAATACAATATGTGCTGAGCTCTTTATGCATACAATACTGGGGAGAATCCAAACTGTAAAATGGTGAACATGACTTTGGAAAAGCCGTAAGTTCCTTTTGTAGTTTAAGAATCACAGTGGGCTTCATTATGTCCCATTTCCGGGTCCCTATGGCAGAACATTCAGAATTTTTCTGCTAGCATCTTCAGCTGGACAGTATAGAAGTGCTGCTGATGTCATCGTGATGTGAAGTGCACACTGTATCTTCGTACTCCTGTCTGATCTTAGCTTCCTGCATAGTCATCCTTTCCCCATCCCTCCTTCACACAGACGCATGCTCCATGTCCTTAGCATCTATGCTAGCCACTTTCTCATGCTCCACACATGTTAAATCTGTCCTTCGCATCTAAGATTTAAAATCCGCATACAAGTGTTGTGATGTGCGGGTCTTTTTCTCCCAGTCTGCGGTGGGTGTCCCTTTTCCTGGCATTAACACTGTCTTTCAGAGAACAGAAGCCTTTGTTTTAATAAAGTCACTTCCATCCCTCACATTTTATGTCTGCTGCTTTAATGTTATATGCAGTAAAACATCTCTGTTTAACCCAGCCTCACCAAATTTTTGCTATGCTTTATTGTTTAGGCTTTATGTTTAGAGTGAAGGCACATTGTATAATAATCTTTATATAGGGTATGAAGTATACATACAATGGCCATGATTTTATCCCAGAGCCTCTAATTTCTCTGTATGGTTTTCTGAAGTGGTTATATCTTTTCTGCACTGAATTGCCTGTATTCATGCCATCATTGTACTGTCTTGATAATAAGAAAGACATAACTTAAAAACAAGTCATGCTTGCTATGAGGATATAGATCAGTGGCAGACTGCTTTCTTACCATGCAAAACTCTGGGTTCAATGACCAGCAAAGAGAAAAGGGGATAGAGGAGAAGAGAGAGAGAAGGGGGAGGGGGCAGGGGAAAAGAGGGGGAGGGGGAGAGAGGGGAAACAAAGTTTGGCCTCAGGTTTACAATGTTGATGTTTTACATTAAACTTGAGAGAATTTGCTGGGTATGTTTGGCCCACGCATTTAAACCCAGCACTCAGGAGGCAGAGGCAGGAAGATCTCTGAGTTTCAGGCCATCAGAATTACATATTATGACAGTGACAACGCATACTTTTGAGAGAATTTATATATCACCAATACTGAAAGTCTTCCAAACAACATGATGCTTCTTTGAATCCTTCCAGCAGAATTGTGTAGTTTGCTCATCATATTAATTTTGCTTAACACTTTAGGGTCTGTGGGCGTGTATCATGGATAGTTCGTGCTTTTTGGCTAATACCCACTTGTAAGTGAGTACATACCATGCATGTCTTTTTGGGTCTAGGTTACCTCACTCAGGAAGATATTTTCTAGTTCTATCTATTTGCCTGCAAAATTCATGATGTCCTCTTTTTTAATAGCTGAATAGTATTCCATTGTATAAATGAGCTGCATTTTCTGCAGCCATTCTTCGGTTTAGAGACATCTAGGTTGCTTCCAGTTTCTGGCTATGACAAACAAGGCTGCTATAAACATAGAGGAACACATGTCCTTGTGGTATGGTGGAGGAACTTCTCGGTATATGCCTAGGAGCAGTATAGCTGGATCTTCAGGTAAAACCATTTCCAGTTTTCTGAGGAACTGCCAGATTGATTTCCAGAGTGGTTTCCCACCAGCAATGGAGGAGTGTTCCCCTTTTTCCACATCTTTGCCAGCATGGGCTGTAACTTGAGCTTTTTATTTTAGCCATTCTGGTGGGTGTGAAGTAGAATCTCAGGATCCTTTTGATTTGCATTTCCCTGATGACTAAGAGCTTTGAACATTGCATTACATGCTTCTCAGCCACTTGAGATTCCTCTGTTTAGCTCTGTGCCCCAGTTTTTAATTGGGTTATTTTGTTTGTTGGATCTAACTTCTTAGCCCTTGATCGGATGGATATAGGGTTAGTGAAGATCTTTTCCCAGTCTGTGGGCTGCTGTTTTGTCCCATCAACAGTGTCCTTAACCTTACAGAAGCTTTTCAGGAAGTTAAAGAAGAAGGAAGACCCAAGTGAGGATGCTTGAGTCCCACTTAGAAGGGGGAAAAAATTCCTTCAGGTTTTCCTCTGACTCAACATGAATGCTGTGGCACGGGCACACCATCCCCCTCCAATTAAAAAATAAATGTAAAAACATAGTGCTGGTTTAGATGTGAAGAAGCCATTCTTTTTAGTATTTTAAAGATGTTAACCCATTGTCTTTTCACTTCTGTTGCCTATTAGATAAATCTGCTGTCATTCTTCTCTTAATTTCTGTACAAAATTTATATGTTGTCTTCTCTGCTTTAAAATTGTTCTCTTCCCCACTGGTTTTCATTATGATGTGCCTTGATAGGACTTGACGTTCACTGAACTTCTTAAAAAGAGGAATATAATGTTTAGCAGACTTGAGGGGAGGACTCATCATTATATCTTCCAATTTTTTTTTTAAATGCCTGGTACACTACTTGGGAGATTCTCTTTTCTTGAATGTCACACTACTCCTGGTTCCTGGGTCCTTTATGTCCCCACCCTCCCTCTCTCATTTGCTTCTTCTTTTCATTCTCTATTCTGTTACACATTTTTGATGTAATTAAGACTATCCTTTCGGAGTTCTGAATCTTTTCTTCTGTGGTGTATAAGCTGTGTATTTTCATCTCTGCTGTAGTTTACATATGTAGATGTTCACTCTGAGACCTGTTTTATATATTCCCCATCTCAACTTTCCTAACATATGAAATAGAACCACAAAACCTGTCTCTGTCTCTCTCTGTCTCTGTGTCTGTCTCTCGTCTCTCTCTCTGTGTATATGTATGTATGTGTGTGTGTGTTATGTATGTGTATGTGTGTGTGTGTGTTATGTATGTGTGTGTATATGTGTGTGTGTGAGTGTGTTATGTATGTGTATGTGTGTGTATGTATGTGTATGTGTGTGTATGTATGTATATGTGTGTGTTATGTATGTGTGTGTGTGTGTGAGTGTGCATGTGTTGAGGACATAGGACAAGTTATGGAGTTGGTTTGTTCTTTCCACCATGTATGTCCTGGGCAGAGGTGGGGAGATTTAACTCAGTTTGTCAAGCTTGGTGATCAGCATTCTTACTTGCTGAGCCATCTTATCAGTTATCACCATCATCATCATCATTACTGAGACAATATTTTCCTCTAGAGGCCACGTTGGGTTTGAGCTCACCTCTAGACTGGATGCAGCAAATCTTCAACTTCACGAGTGAGTCTGCCATGCTTCTTTCTTTGCTGTTTGTTGTTGTGAGGTGAACAATTTTAGCACATTTAGTGCCATCCACTTGTATTTTATTTATTTATTTAGCTTATAAGTACCTCAGAATTTTAATATGGTAGCATTTAAATTGGGGTTATAGTTTTCTAGCCTTATGGAACATACTAATTGTCATGTAAGAAACTGTCATTTTTTGCTTTTGTTTTCATGTGTTTTGCAGTGCTGGGATTAAATTTGGGACCGTGCATACACGTTAGGCAAATACAGTACAATTGAATTGTAGCCCAGGCTCAAAGAATGTAATTTTATGACATTTATTCTTTTATATTTTAAGGCTAACTTTGTAAATTTGTACCTACACTGAAGAATGTTTCACATATGCCTAAAACTGATGCCTTTTATCTGATATATAAATTTTTATCATTTATTTACATTTATTTCATTGAGTTAGCATACTGATAATTTATTCAAATGTTTCATACTTGTGATGATATTTTTCTCACTTAATACATGAATACAGGAGTATGATACTTTTCATCCAGGGTATTTACTTACTGTTTCCTATAAACCTATATTGCAATTTACATTTTAACTATTTATACTTTGTACTGGCTAGTTTTGTATGTCAACTTGACACAAGCTGGAGTTATCACAGAGAAAGGAGCTTCAGTTGAGAAAATGCCTCCATGAGATCCAGCAGTAAGGCATTTTCTCAATTAGTGATCAAGGGTGGGGGGGCCCTTGTGAGTGGTACCATCTGTGGGCTGGTAGTCTTGGGTTCTATAAGAAAGCAGGCTGAGCAAACCAGGAGAAGCAAGTCAGTAAGAAGGATCCCTCCATGGCCTCTGCATCAGCTCCTGCTTCTTGACCTGCTTGAGTTCCAGTCCTGACTTCCTTTCATGATGAACAGCAGCATGGAGGTGTAAGCTGAATAAACCCTTTCCTCCCCCACTTGCATCTTGGTCATGAGGTTTGTGCAGGAGTAGAAACCCTGACTAAGACACACTTAATCCTCTTTATTCCTTATTCTTTTGTGAGGTTTCTAGCTTTCTTCTGTCTGCTGAGAATTTTTATAATTTTTTCTATTTTCATACTAAAATTTTTTGTAGTAGTTTATTTTTATTCATTGTCTTATTATTTTCCAAACTTTGTATACATTTATTTGCATGTTTCTTGTTAAAAAGTACATAATGGCAAATCTTACTCTTTTTTAAAAACTCAATTTAAAGTCTCTGTCTTTTTATTTTTAAATTTAGCCAGTTTATATTTACTTTAAAACCATTATATTAAGACTTAATCTTGCTTTCGAATTTCCTCTTCTTTGCATATTACATTCTCTTCATTTTTCTTCTATACTGTCCCTGTTTCATTAAGATTCACTTATATCACCAAACTTCTTTATAGATTCCTTCTCTTTACAAAAACAATTCTAGATATTGTCCTAAACAACACAGCTGCTTCCATGTATTCTTTCTTCTTAGTGTATACCTTGGATTTAAACCCACCCTTCAACACTAGCACTGATACCAGAAATGTATTCTTATTTATTAATACTATATTCTTTTGTGCATAAAATTTACTTACCTTGTATATCAATTCTATTGTCTCTTAGACTGGTTTTCTTTTTCATTGGAGTGTAAAATATAACTGTGTTCTTTAGAAGGTCTCTGGAAAGTTTTGTGTTGAAAATCTTTCATGCTGATGCTACAAGGACATGTTAGCTATGTGGCTTTCACAAAAATCCTGCTCTACAGGTAGTCTGTTCTGTGTTCCTCTCAGAAGTCATGTCTCCCTAACTAAGTCATGCTAAGTTGAGTAGTGAAGTAGATTCATTGCCCAGTTGGGAAGGGGACTGGGGTTTAGTGCTTGGCCCCTAATATTACAGAGGACCTGGCTGGATCATGCTTTTCACTTCCCCACTTGTTGAAAAGAAGTCTTCTTTAGGCACATACTACTGTTTTCCAGGAATCGAATTCCTTATTTGTAATTTTCTTTTAAAGACTGAAGAGAAAAAGAGGAAGTCGGGGAGGAAAAAGATGGAATGAATGCTCACCTGAAGTGGCCTTTGTCTAAATGGACCATGCCTGGGTTTTAGACTTCTGTATTACTCCCTCTCAGTTTCTAGTATCATATCCACTTCTGAGGCTCTCTGGAAGGGAGACCATGAAAACTCCCTATATGTGTCTCCTCTTACTTTTGAATCCAAGAATCCCCAGAAGCACTTTTCAAGTATTCTCTTAGTACCTCACATGATCACCTGCTGACTAGTATCCTTTTTAGATAGGATTTTCTTTTCACCTAGGTTTACTTTGAGAAAACTAACTTGGGACTTTTCAGTTTTAAAATGTCTGAATACTTATTTGAAGTCTCTATTATCCAAGCTTGCAGGACTACTGTTTATGTTATTTGTAAGACCCAATTATTTGGGTGGGTATCTTGCTGGGTAAGATGGCTTAGCAGGTAAAGGTGCTTACTACCAAGCCTGATGACCCAAATTTGATCTCTGGGACCTATGTAGTGGAAGAAGAGAACCAATTTGTCCTCTGACCTCCATACTTGTGCCATGGTAAACATCCCATCCCCCAGCACACATGTATCCATGTATTAAATAAGTAAATATATATTACATAACATAATAAATATAATATAATACCCAATCATCTAGATTGCAGCTGTCTCTGTACCAAAGGAGATTCTCTACTACTGGTGGAGCTTTCTTACTTCCTATTTCTCTCCTCAGACAAGCAGAGAATAGATTCTTCTGGGGATTCTAAGGTGCTGTTCACAGCTTCTCCTTTCCCAAATAAAATCTAATCCCAGGGTCCTCAGGGGCATCAGTTGATGATGCTACAGACTTCCAAATCAAATATTGTCTATCTTAAACAAAACTTCTCTGTATTAACCTAAAAACTTAAAATAATACAAAATTGATCTAAAACATTGTTGTCTTTGGAAACGATATCCAAGTTATGTATTTTTTCTGTCCACTCCCTAATTCTACATCCTTTGTCTCCATTACCAAGAAAGCTGATTATCATTAACTGGATTTGACCTTAAGTTTCAGCATGGACAGAGACACTTCAAAAGGGGATGATGGTCAGATACCCATTGTAACACTGGATGCCTTTTCCTGACACCAGCTTAGAATATACCTTATCTGAGTTAAAGAGGTTGCCTAGGAGAAGACCCACCACAATCCAATTTCTTCTAGATACAATCCATAGTGCATAAAAATTAATCAAGTTCTACCCTAACTTGCTTTATTCATAATACTTAATGGTCATGTAATGGGAGTTTTTATTCAGCAGTTAAAGTTCATCAGTGCGGGTTTTACATGGAGACAGGTATTATACTGATGGTTTAATTACACACCTTTTTGCACACCAAAGGAAATGGCTTAGGCAGATTTTGTAATTAAGAAAGGACTTCAAGGAGAGAGAGTGTGTGTGAACCTGTGGTGAACTGAGCTTTTCAAAAATGTTTACTTTTAAATTAGTAACTCTTTGAAAACATCCAACCTCAGACATGACACCTGACACTAGGAGTTGCTTACATACACACACACATGTTCTCTGTGCCCCCTGCAGCACTGTTTTCTAGTTCTTACATTACAAAGGAGTATGTTATGTCTTATAAACTCAACACTAAGTAGCTACAACAAATTGTTTCCCAGAGCCTACCATGCATGCTCTCTAAGTACTACAGCCTTAAGTCATTAAGCAAGGCAACCTAGTGTTGAGCCAAAAAAGTTTCCTTTGGATGTCCAAACTTGTGTAAAATCACAAAAGAATGTGGACAATTCAGTTTTCCACATTATATCCAATTTTCATGCAACAAGGAATTTTTAAAAATTCTCTTTGTGTTATTGAAACCGAAGTATAATTTCCTCCTTCTTCCCCAGACATATGCCTACACACATCCAGCTTCAGCCTGTTCCTGAACAGGCTCCTTTCCAGCCACCTGGTCATCATCCCACACTGGAGGGTTGAAAGGCATCTTGGGTAAAGAGTTGAGCCGGGTGCAACATTTTCTTATACCTACAAGCTCCTGTAGTCTCCTCCAGTTGGAAAATGACCACTCTTTCCTTGCAGCTCATCGCTGACCTTGATCCTCCCTCTCACCACTACCTCTCTGGGCACTGAATCCCACTGGCTTTGTCAGACAACAGTGCCTTCTTGCTGGCCACCATCCCATCTACCTTCTCCATCCCAGCCACCACCATCCTCCTGTGTCTACATTTGCCTCCCCACATTTCAATGCAGCAACCAGAGGAACTCTTTACAGTCAGGTTCTTCCATCTCACTTAGACACAAAGTGAGTATCTGTCCTCACAGTGGGGCCACTGAGCCATAAAGGCATCTTTGACCTACTCTGATCCCCTTCCCTGGGGTCTCTTTGTTCCACTCTCAAGGGTTTGCCTCTGTTTATGCTGCCATGGAAGGCTGTTCTCCCAGGTACCCATCCAGCTTGCTTCCTTCAGAGCTTCACTGCAGAGTCACCTTGTCTCTAAGGTCCTCGCTACAGCAACCTCGTAACCAGTTCCCTTCTTGTCCTAGTGCTTTCTAGCTCCTTCCTTGCCTTGTTTTTTATGCCACCAACTTATCACCAATCTAATGATTCCTGTTTCTCCTATCTAGAAAAGAAGACTCTGGAGAACGAAGGGTTTGTCCTTTCTCTTTTGTTAGCTATGGATTCCCTAGAGCCTACCACAGTATAGTAGGCTTTCACTGAGTAGGTACTCGCTGTGACTATCTGGCAAAATTAACTTAGATGGAATTAAATTATATTAACTTGTGGGCTGGGGGAGGGGTTGTTTAATGTTGTGAATTCAAGACAACATTTAGCATTTCATCTCCTAGGAGGTGGGTAATAACTGTCATGGTCTCCTTAGACATGCTTTCTTTAAAAGGTGCCACTTTGACCCTTTCAATATGATTGTTTCTCTATACCACGTGAGTCTGGTTAAGAGTAGGTCTCATGAGACTGAGCAATCAGAGGATATCTCTCCTACCTGGGAGCACTGTGATTGGCTGAATGAAGAATGGCTAGCCCAGGCTGCCTAGCTCTACCTGGGCTTTTGTAATGACGATATTAGCTTGGGTTCATAGAACACAGTACTGTAAATGGTTGTCTTTTTAGTATAGGATGTAGCAGGGCAGTATTGAGAACACATTCAGCAGGGTAGTCTGGGCAATAACCGGACAGTGAGTGACACCACCATTCTGCCATGGTGCCTATGCCAGATATGGAGACTGAGCTATATGCTTTTGCCCAGACAGACATGGGCCTACAGGGGTGCAAAGGGAAGAAAGAAGAATGATATTGGGCCTGTGTCCCCTATCATTTTTAGTTGACATGCAAGTTTGTGACCATAAGAACATATTATGAAAAGAACAGCCTCTCTGGAGAGCTTTGTACAAATATGTGACCTTTTCTCTCCTCAGCTGTGATCCTGGGTGAACCCCCTTTTTGTCTCAAATTCTCAAGCCAAATTCCCTCTGGTCAAGAAATGAGAGAGATGCTATAAAATACATCCAAGTCATTTTCCAGTGACCTGGGCCAACTGTCCCTTTTTTGGCATCTTGCATCATGTCACATTTAGTTAAAGCACAAAATATTCATTTGTCTCAGTGGTAGCCTTACAGAGGCATTTTTCCCTTAATTCTGGCATCAATGTGTCTTAGAGTCCTAATGCTATCTGCAGACAAGAGAGGGGTGATTCAGAACATGGATTTGACATGTCTTATGGTCCCCTCTCATGAAGCCACAATAAGTAGTCTAGCCTCTGCTTTAGTCAAACACCATGGTGCCTAGAAGTTTCCTTACTTCAGGAGTTATAATAATTCTATAGGCTTCCTTTTAGATTCCTGACCTCAGAGGGCTCTCTCTTGCTGTAAGATCTCCATATATGTGACTTTTTATTGTGTACCAACTCTGCCACAATACAGGACCTAGTGATGACCAGATACAGAAGTCAGTACAGACCTATACACACTGACACAGTGAGAGACACAACTTCTGAAACGGACACAGTGTTCCGCTTGACCCTGGGGTTTACGAGGCTGCTGTCTAACCCCTCTCAGCTGCCCAGCTACAGACATGGTGTTCTGCTCACACTGGGGCTTGTGAGGCTGGCATCATGGTGTTCCGCTCACA
>JADRCH010000017.1:5131599-5179099 GCA_019843965.1 Rhynchomys soricoides
GCTCACACTGGGGCTTGTGAGGCTGGCATCATGGTGTTCCGCTCACACTGGGGCTTGTGAGGCTGGCATCATGGTGTTCCGCTCACACTGGGGCTTGTGAGGCTGGCATCATGGTGTTCCGCTTACACTGGGGCTTGTGAGGCTGGCATCATGGTGTTCCGCTCACACTGGAGTTTGCTAAGGCTGGGATCTAAGCTGCCAGCTGCCCAGCTACATAAACCTTCATGTTCAAGCACTGGTTCACTTTGTCTCAGTACTCTATCCCATTGTGGAAAATGCCTTTATACATAAACACTATTTGATTAAATTACCATAATTCTCTTGTAACATGGGGATTTTTATTGAGACCTAAAAGGGTATATATAACCTGCCAAAAGTTATGGAGTCATCCAAAGTACAAGGGGCTTGGTCCTATTTGTTAGGACTTAGGTCTGTGCCTAGCTCTTACACTCAGTCTTCTTCACTTTCTTACCTAACTTATTTGGTGAATGGATAACGTAAAGGAATGCTGTTTTACTATGGGATTCTGGGAACAGATGCTTCTGCATATCGGAACAACTTTCTGTATACCTCATTAGATTCTCGGGGGCATAGGCCTGCTTGCCATTCTGGCAAACATATTCTAAAGCACAGACATCACAGCACCAAGTGACTTCCCCATTATAATCTCCAAGTCAGTCCTGTTTCTCACCCAGTCATGTCTCTCCTGGTACTGAGTTCGACAGTGGGCACAACTGGCTTGCAGGGATGACAGTTTTTTATTCTTATCAAACATTGATGTTGATGGCTTAGAGCTATGAAATCATGTTTCATGTTTAGTACTTAAATATGAAACTATAACTTGGCTCATCAGAGGCTCATTATAGGTAGACTCATAGGTGGATCTAAAATGAGCCAAGGAGGTAAATAACCAAGTCGCCAGATTCTTTGCCACACAACCTTGGCAGTATCATTTAGGAAACTCCTACATGCTCATCTGTTGCATGCTGGTGACTATTCCTTCCTTGCAGCAGCAGCAGCAGCAGTAGCAAGAATGTCAGGAGAGACACTCAGTTCAGCTGGCCATGCAGGATAGGAGGACAGGCTGTGTGAGCATGCTCTGGTGTCTGACTGCAGGGAGTTCAAAGTGACCTCTGTCTCTCCCAGTCTTGTTTCATTTGCTCACTCCTCAAGCAACCATCTCTGGCCTTTCTGAGGTGACCATACTGGCAGAGTCCATGACCTTGGAGATACTTTATAACAAAACAAGCAGTGTCTATATAACATGGAGAGGTGGTGAGCCTAACAGAAACTGTGAAGAAGGCGAGGGGCTGTGGAAGGAGGAGGGAGATTGGGCAGCTAGAGGAACGGCGATACTGCATGGCCAGCAAAGACTTCTCAGCTATGATGTGGCATGGAAGGGGCTACAGGGAAGGGGTACATGAGCCATGGGAAGATAACCCTGCCTGCAAGGACTTTTGAGCCTTGGGCAGAGCATAGTCAACCCATCTAGAGCAAGAAAGCCAGTGTGGCTTAAAAAAAAGGGGGGGGTGTAGAGCAGTGGTTCTCAACCTGTGGGTCTTGACCCCTTTAAAAGAGGGGTGTTTGATGACCCTTTCACAGGGGTCACCTAAGAGCATCAGAAAACACAGATATTTACATTATGGTTCATAACTGTGGCAAAATTACAGCCATGAAGTGGCTACCAGAATAACTTTATCCTTGGGGGGGGGGGGGGGTCACCACAACATGAACTGTATTAAAGGATCATAGCATTAGGAAGGTTGAAAACTACTGGGGGAGAACATGAAGGCAAGGGTCATGACCTGGCTGTGGCTTAGTTCTTAGTATCACCTCCAGAGGAAGTAACAGAGCCAGCTTGGTCACAGTACCTGGCACTGGTAAGTGAGCACTTGGCCACTCTGATGAAGACTTTATTCAGGGTCTGTCTTTCTCAGTTCATGCTGATCCCTGCCCTGTGATTCATGGCCTCTCACACTCCAGGCCCCTCTATGCTCTTTAATTTGGACTCCCCCTTCCTTCTTGCCATCTGGCCTAAGCCTAGTCATCCTTTGGGTTTTAATTAAACATTGTATGTTCTGGAAGGCCTCCCTTGTGGTGCCCAGTAAGGTTAAGAAGTCTTCCTGTCTTTCCAAACTCTGCCTCTCACTAGGACCCAGCACACAGCCACACAACCTAATGTCCCAGAACTCATTTCCCCAGGAACTGCCAGGGACCGTGAATTCAAGGGTTGTATCTGTCTTTCTCCCCAGCTGATCTCCAGTGTTGGCTTTGAGCAGGTTATTGAATGCTTGCAGCTAGATGGGTAGGTAATGTGATGGATGGGTGGGTGGACGCATGGGTGTTGGGAATCTGTTTTAAACAGGCCACGTTACGACAGAGAGCATGGTGGGACAATTTTAGTAGCGGGAAGGCACAGAGTAGCAGACAGACTCCCTTTGCTTCAGATACCATTAGGAAAACTCTACAAAGAGAGTATGTCAACAAATTTGAGAACAACATAATGGGAATGAATCCTTGTTATCTGTTAGTAAAATGTCCTGAATTCACAGGAAAAGGTAGTTGACGATGAAAGAGATGAAGAAGCTTGTCAGAGCTGCTCTGTACCTTATGGTCAGGGCTCAAGGGGGACTGTGGCTGGTACAGTCTCCTATGGAGATCACAGGGACCAAATACATTCTCTAAAGTACTTGAGAAATGCAAATCTCAGATGGGGGGGGCAGACACAGCTTTGCCACACCCTTGGGGTTCCATGTTTTTTAGCTAAAAACCCCAGTGAAAGATGATTAATTCCTGGAATTGACATACAAGGCTTCCTTCCAATCTACTTGGTAGGTATTTTTTCTGTCTATGGTGTCCTCAGGTAGTGAGCTTGAATCAAAAATAAATTATTAGTAAACATTTGCAAGTGAGAAACAAATTACTTCAGAGCACTCAGCTCCTTCCTTCAAACACACACTTGAAAATTGTAAAGACTCTATTCTGTAAGAATGCTTGAACCTCTCCCTAAATCATAACACGGGTAAACTTACTGAAATATTTTTACAATTTTATTAGAGGTTTTAATTCACCGCTTTATCTATCTCTGTTAGACTGTAAAATAGCTTTAAATATTCAAGTGGTAATTAATGAATCTTTTATGTTGCAAATCAAATATTTTCAACTATGTGCTATAGAGGAGCAAAGAGGAAAGTTCTGGGGAAGGCTCATTTGTCCCTTGTCTGTGCTGTTGACCGCCATTTATCCAATGTATTGGGGAATCATGTTTGCCTTCTCTGCCTGTGGGTTAATGCTCAGCGTGGACACTGTCTGCTGTCTTCCTGTAGGTCAAGATTTCTTGACATATTGCTTGCCAGAGACATTCCCAGCTAGATGGAAAGTCTTTGAATGTGGAATTTTTGCTTGAGTGCAAAATAATAAAAAGCATGTGTATGTTTTTTTAAAAAGGATCAGTTTAATGGCAAATGAGCATTGGCTTAGATTAATATTGTATTACAGTAAAAACTTATATTTAATAAATTTTCTCCATCACCCCCTTTCCCCATGAATCTCACATATTTTTCTATGTGGCATGCCAACCGAAAGAAAGTATATATGATACATTTGATTTATGTTAAGTCAATAGTGTGTGCAAGCCATTTAAAATTGCATTTTAAGGGTTGAAATATAAACCCCCCCAAAACCACATACAGTGCCATACACTGAGAAGAGTAAGATGTGTTAGTTTGTTAGGGGCTGAAATTCCTTCTAAATATTATTCTATTTAGAAGATATTTTTGAAATGTGGTATTAGGTGTCAACTTGCAATAAGGCAAGTCCCAAATCCCACAGTTTTGTTTGGAATAAGCAAGTGGGTGGGCATTAAAACTTCATGGAACAAAATAGTTTTCCTTTCCTCTGCCTGTCACTAATGAGAAATGGGTGGGTGAGATACTCCCAAAAAAGCTCACAAAAAGAGGGACAAGTTCTAGGCTGGAACCCATGCTGGCAACCTCATGTTGTTCTGGGGCCCTAATTAATATAGGACTTGGTGACATTTATGGATCAGAGCAATAAGCTAAACAGGAAACAATTTATGTCACGTAAAGCCTTTTAACAAATCGATACAACTATTTGTAATTGCTTGTTTCACGAGACGAAAAGTGCTAAGGCCTGATCTCCGCCCATGGATTTGTGGTCAACCTGACCTGTGCTTCCGCTTAAAAAATGAGAGAGAGGGGGGTGGGAAGGGGGGAAGAAAAAGGAGAGTTGATCAGCACAGACTTCCATCAAGTAATCCATATTGCTAATATTTCTGGAATTTTAATGTAGTTACAATTTATAGCTGATCAAATGTGGTTACCTAAATTGCTGTTGGTAGTAGACAGTTTAACTGTCTATATTAATTACAGTATAATTTAATGTCCGAGCACCGCCACTCCTGTTGGTCATTTTTACAGCTCAAGCAGTCATCTGCCTTATGACGAACCATTTTAGCATTTTCGATGGAAACGTGCTAAAATGATGGGTGATAAAAATGTCATGGGCTGGTAAATAATGATCATCGCCTTAGCTGAGATTAATACTTGAAAGGCCGGTTACCTTCAATTAACATTATAACTCAAAGCTTGTCCTTCTCCCAGCCCAACATCTTGCTTTGAGGCTAGGGATCAGAGGCGATTGTTGATAACTTCGGATGGGTAAATTAACACATACGTACTTGATACTAGGCATCCAGTATGCTTTCACAATCAATGTAGAAATGACACAGGGCTGTTTGAGTGTGGTAGAGTGGTTTTCTAATACACCTATTAGCCCACAGTTGTGCCAACCGTTTTGCGTTTAATTTCCCTGTGATATGAACTATTCTGTCTTAAACTTTATCAGTCTAGCCCCTTGAATGACATTTTGAGACCTAACTTTGAGTATGGAATACTTATGTTTGGTTCAACTAAACTGAAGAGCGAAATTGTGATTACTCATTCTACGTAAATATGTGGCGTTACCAAAGAAGACCACCTCATCAGAAAGGCTCATTGCGTTGTTTCTCCATTTGGCTGAGAGGTTTATGTATATTGCCAGTGCTGCTGGGCTTGTTTTATAGAGCTTATGCTCTTTATGTAAAAACGTTCCCGTTTAATACAAGAAGCTGTGTTTTGGGTTAGCTGCTTTATGTGAGCAGCAAGCCTGAAATGAAATTTTAAAGACTAGTCCTGCTACAGAAGTATCCCCGAAATGCAATTTAAACTATGGTATGCATCAGCCAGCTGAGCCCTTACCACACACACTCATACTTGCTGGGGTTTCGGTAGGAATGTGCGTGCACAGCTAGCTCACAGTATATCCTGTGAGCAGCATCTGCCTTTAAGCCTAGCAATTAAGAGGATTTCAGTTATCCCCTGATATTATATTTTTAGTAGCCAGGTGAGAATTAAAGGTTCCAACATGTAGCTAATTATCAGGCTTGGGAGCTCAAGACTGGCAGAGGCATCAGCGAGAAGAGGGTAACGGGTCTCACCCCAGCAACATCATCTACTTGTTTCAAATGACATAAAAAGGAACCGGCCATGGCAGCTCAGATCTATAATCCTAACACATGGGAGGCTGAGGCAGGAGGATTGCTGCAATTTTAATAGGGCAGGCTGCCAGATTTTCCTAGGGGAATTCTAAGCCAGCCAGGGCTACACGGTGAGACCCTGTCTCGAAATGAAAAAACAAACGGTCAAAAATAAAACCACCCCAAATAAAATCATACTGTTGTAGAAAATGTAAAATGTAGATCCGTAAAGAATGCAGGAGAGAACCTTCTAATGTTTCCCCAAAATGGGCAGATACACTGTGCTGGGAAAGGTGTTTGTAAGGCCACTTGTTATCTGAAAACTTTATGCGTGTGCTTGGAATTACATACACAATGGTTAAGATGCTGTGGTTTGACCACTTAAAAGGTTTATTTGGTTGTTGTTTTGAGACACGGGTTACGTCACTTGGCTGAACTCAATAGGTAGACCAGGCTGGCCTGGAACTCACAGAGATCAGCCTGCCTCTGCCTCCCAAGTGCTGGGGTTTGCATGCACCACCACATGAAGCTTTACAATGTTTCTTTCAACATGCTACAAGTTAGAATTGTGTTGAAAACGTGGTTAAATTTACTAGTCCTTAGAATATGTATGGTGTAATTGAGCCAAAGAGAAAAAGCACATTTTTCTAAAGGTACAGAACTAAAAATAATCTCTACAGGTGGGTTCCCGGGACCTGAGGTTCTCCATCCATCTCTGCTGTCTTCTGTGTGGTTAACCTAGCACACTTTTGATAGAGCATTTTTATATAATCATTTGTTCTAATCTAAGCATTTATCATTATATGCAAAGAGCTTTCTTGATGAGCATGCTGTAGATGGTGGGTGGTTTTGACGTTAAGCATTTTATTTGGATGACTGATCTTGCAGATGTGAAGTGTCAATGAATTATTCATGAAATTGCTTTCCTCTGAAATTTTAGTTTGGCTCTTCCTGTTAGTTATTAAACTTTTTTTCCTCTTTATCAAATTTGGTGAAAACAGTATGTTCCCTCTGAAGGAGCTAGCCCCTCCGCCTTTCTTGGGACCCTTCCTTTAGCCTGCTCACTATTGTGAGGGCTGACTGTGAGGGCTTGGAGCAGCTGCTAAGAGGCAGCTTGGGGGTATGCCTGACACAGAGCCTCAGCGGGTCAGAAGTGGGGAAAAAACTTAAGTCTGTGGCAACTTTGTCTACCAGTGTGAACAACCAGCATTTTTATTGCATTTGAGAATGCGCTCATGTCAGTAATTACTACTGACTACACAACATTTTTTTTTTATTGTCTGTATCCACAGACATGGAATGATGGAATTACAATTGATGTCAAGGAATGAGATTCTTTTATGCCTTATCAAAACAAAACAAAACAATCCCTGTTAGTGGCAGCACAGATACAGAGAGCACCACACTCACAACCCAGACCGCACCATCTCCACCCAGGCTCCTGGGTAGCAGGGGCCGCTTTGAGTTACACTGGACCCACAAGACGCCGTTAGAATTGTCCATTTGCTTCTCAGGATAATAAAGGAAAACCGAGTTGCAAAAACACTTCCAGACTGTCAGGAGGGTATGGCATTGACCAACAGGTACCAACATGATTCAATCAGCAGAGTTTGCTTTATGCCCTTGGAGACAGAGAACTTAGCTAGAATGTGGAAAAGAGAGACCTTTTCAATTCAATATTGTAACTGGAAAAAAAAAAGAAAGAGTTAGTGATTTACATTGTTTTTGCCTCTGTTATTTTGTTTTATTTTTTTAAACCAAGGCTTTATTGTGGCTGATGGGGTGCGAGGGTATGAAGTCAACTGTCTTCTGAGGTGGGGATGGGATTGGCAGCTAGGTCACCATGCACGTAAGCCTAGACAGTTCACCCTTAGACGGTCCTACGCCTTCTCACATGGATAGACCCTAAGGACATGGAGGGCCGGTCCTCCTCATGACTGTGTGTCTGACACCTGGGCCAGCCTCCCTCACTGTTTGCTTATATTTACTAAGAAAAGAAAGAAAGTAACAAATTGTCTCTACACCTTGGGACCTTGTGAAAAAAATTTATACAAAAAGTTCAGTATTTTCAACACTTCCCATTATTAATTAATCAGCACTTTACTCATAAAACTTTGAAAGTGTGAGCCTGGAATTTCATCATGCAAAAATATTGACTGTGGCAAGAGAGAACATCTTTTTTAAACAACTTTTTTTTTTCCTCTTTTCAAACTTAGGAACTTGTTTAAGATAGTCAAGGAGGCAGTGGTGTGGTATGATAAACACCAGGAATAGGAATGTATCAAAAACAGAGTAACACACACACACACTCTCTCTCTCTCTCTCTCTCTCTCACCCCATTCCACAAACCTGTACAAAATGTTCCAAATGATGAGAATAGGAAACAAATTATGTCAACTATGTTACAATTTGAGGGGGAGGTGTGGAGTTTTTTTCCCTCCTTCCAATATATCAACGTGTCATCCAATGTTTGTAAATCAAGGGCAATGCAATCAAGTACATGTGCAGCATCGACTGCAAATCCATTACATACAGTAGATTTTTCCCCCAAAGTTACTATTTTCTTTTCCTTCTTTTTTTTTTTAAGTATCATTAATAAAATGCAGTTGCACAAAAAGCAAAGATGTTTTGACAAACAGGTGTATGCATTTATTCCTTTTTAGGAACAATACCTAAAAAATAAAATAATTAAAAACAAAACAAAACAAAACAAAAAAAAACCCCTCCCCTCGGCCCTCCCCCGCCAAAGACAAAGATCCACACAGACACATCGGGATATATGTACAACTGAATGAACCCCATTCTAAAGAAGCGACCGTAATCCCCCCAAGGGACAGAATCAGAACTGTAAAAATCAGAGTGAAGATTGCTTGCTGTAAAGCCTGAGAACTTTTTTTTTTCTTCAGTTGGCTCTTCTGCGAGGCTATGACACCTGCAAAGATACATAAGATCTAATTTTTCTTCTTTATTTATTTTCTTTGCTACAGTCTTTAGACTAAGCATGCAAGACATACGACTAAGTGCGACTGAGTGAAAGGTATATTTTTAATTGTTCTAAAACTCATTCCCTAAAGGTTTGAACTGAGGTATGCGTACTAACGGTCCTCATGCTGTTGTCTTTACTCTTGTCTAGCTACACATGCTGAGAATGAACTAATCTACCAGATTTTTATCCTCTTTCCAGTATCTAACCAGCAACCACTCAGTTTAGAGGCACAGGCCCCCCTTCCCATGACCCTGCCTGGCTACTGCCTGCACATCATGAAGCTGCCTGGAAAAGAGGGGGGTTGGGGGGCGTGAATAACCACAGACCATCCCTCTATAGAAAGCAGAGCAAACCTTCAGAAGTAATCGCCAAAGACGTTCTATTCTAAGCTTATGAGTGGATGAGAATGTCACCTTTTTTTGTGTGTGTAAATGAAAAACATTGACCAAATCATAATTTGAAAAGGAAAAAAAAAAAAAAAACCAACAAAAAGCAGAAGGAAACCAGAGGATAAATGTCAGGAGAAACCAAAATTAACGCAGTGATCAGAGCACAGCCCTTAAACAAAAGTGGCGTACGAACGTTCTAAAAATCTCGTTATTCTGGAAGTGGCCTCATGCAGCCAGACACTTCTCTGTTCTCTCTGAATTCATCCTAAGTGTCTCCTCGATTAGATACTAATTTTCAGCATCATACATTCATTTCTTTTTCTTTGAGATGATAGCCCATTCTTTCTGTAGGGGCTATATAATACTGTTGTCTTGGATTCTTTTCTCTGCAGTAGCCCCGTATTTTCTCCTTACAGGAGTTAGTTTTGGTCTCTCTACAGGTAGAGAAAAGAAAAAAAAAAAAAAAAACCCTAGAAAAAAATTAAAAAAAAAAAACTTTGGTTCCATTGCCTACATAGTCTGCTAAATGAACTCTGCTGATGGGCAGTAATTTCCCTCAGGTTGGCAAATAGCCTGGACCTCATCATTTGCCTCTGAATCTTTTTGCCTCCTTTGATCAACAATAAGAGGATATTTGGCTTCATCAGATAAAGCATAAAAGAAAATAATTTACCTTTGCGTAATATCTTTGGTAATTTTAGAAATAAAAGGTACAAAGTATATAAATTAAGCTCCGAAAGGCTCTCAAACTAAACCCAAACAAAAGCTACAGCCCCAGATAAATAAATGCCAGGGAAGTGGGTGCAGACGGGAAGTGTGGAGAGTTTTGAAGGGCTGAGGGCATACTGACCTAGAGCCACCACATTCTGTGGGCCCTGGTCCCAGGAGCCTCCATTCACCTGGTGTCCTCTTCCGTGAAGTCTGTGCTACTGGGGTGGTGGGTGTGATGCCCACATTGCAGACCAAGCTGCAGTACCGACTTAGCACACTGGAAACGGACACATTAGCGTCTGCTGAGCTCAGTCCTCATTAACTCCCATAACAAGTTCACTGTGAAGTCTCATTTGCATTAAAACAGATGCATGCCACCGAGCAGGTCTGAACTGATGTACGAACTCAGCTCTGTCACCATGCTGAGTGTACGCTGCTTAGGGAAGCTGGCTTTTTGGTCATTCTGCAAACAAAGCAACCAATTCGGGTAAGGACAGCACAGGGCCTGCGGTCCTGGCCACTTGATTATAGGAAGGAAAACCTTCCAGGACCATCATGGCAGTCTAACTATTAAGGATTGCTTACTCTCTTCTGTTTCTTTCGTGGCTGTGTTTCCTGATGCTGAGAGAATGTGGCGGCAGTTACTCACAATGGTGGGCACTATGAAAAAGAAAAAAGAAAAGCCTCCAACAGTCCCCATCCCACCCCCAATACTGCTTTTGTGAAATGAATCTGCCATGTCCCTAGAGTGTGTGCACATGCGTTTCTCTCTTTTCTTTTCTGTCATTCATTCTCTTTCTGGCAGGACGTCATATCCCCGTGTGGGGACCTTCAGGTCTAAGGTGCAGCCTTTGGGATTTTTTTTTTTTTTTTTTTTTTTTTGGAAAAAGACCAAAACGGAATGTTTTGTTTTGTCTTGTTTTAAACTTGAGAGAAACATGGTGATGTCTATAGGAAAATGGAATGAGTGTCAGAAAACTACAGACGAGAAATGACATTCAGCTTTGTATAATAAAAACACCTATTAACATTCATCACAAGGTACAGAAAACGTGAAGCCTCCAAGAGGCCCTGGGCCCAAATGGAGGCCTGAGGTCAGAACTTAAAATGGTTGAGAAGCAAAAAAACAAAACAAAAAGAAAAATAAAAAAAGAAAGAAAAAAGGGGGAAAAAAGCAATACATTAAAAAGTTTGGGATAATTATTTTTAACCCCCTCCCCCCAATACACACATAAAGGCCTTCCCCCCATCCCAACTGGAAGCAAAAAAACCAAAAACAAAACAAACCAAAGTGAGTAAAGGCAGTGATATCAACATGCAGTGCTGTGCAAATAGGTCGTCCACTGGAGTCTTGAATTCGGGCGAAGGCTTGGTCTGCAGCGCAGGTACGTGAGCTCAGTCGGGTGTCCTCGGTGTCCGGCGTTGGCCGGGCAAAACTGCAGTTCAAAGTCTGCTGATAAAAGTGAATCCATTTATCGAATTTACAACACTGATGTTGACTCAAAGAGGAAAATCCCAAGTACCAAACAGGTCCATCCAATGCACAGAGTACAAATCCCTTTTGTCAACAAAAAGTAGAAAAATCAAAAATACTCCCAAATGGGATTCTTGATGGCACTAAGAGTTAACACATTTCAGAGTTGTCAAAATGTAGCGAAAATCCTCCAGACTGTACAAGAAGCGGAGGACGGTTTCACTGTTAACTTTTGACGTGGTTTCTTTTCTTTTACTTTTTTTTTTTTTTAAATTTGTTTTGCTTTGTTTTCTAATCTTCGGTCTCGGGGGTCGGCCCGCCCAGAGGTTCACTCCATGTCCTCATTTACTGGTTCGTCTTCGTAATCTCTGTCATGGTCAAAATCTGGACTGTGGTTGGCTGTTGTCACTAAGGACAGAGGCCCTTCAGCTTCCTCAGGGTCGAGGGGTTCCTCTTTGACGTGTATGGGGTGCCTACAGAGAGACAGAGAACAGGCTTAGGGGGAACATCCAGATTGATGCACCACTGGTGTTGGAGCAACCTACAAGATATGCTACAAAGACACCGCCCAGCAGAGGCAGAGTAACCTTGGCCATACCCAGAGCCCAAACCAGGTTTTTCAAATCTGGTGGGAAACTTCCCACGACTATTGTACATTTGCACTGCCTATGTCCCAAGGGAGTGGGGGCCATATGAGGCCAGGGGCTTCTCTACTGCTCAGTGTAACAGCACAGCACTGGCGATCAAAGAGTCTTGCATACCGCTGTTTTAGAATGTACTCTGTACAGAAATCATTTCTCTTGCTTTTCAGGACACAAAAGTTACCTGAGGACCTTGTGACAGTACAGTGTATGGACCTTAGACTATGCATTTCTAAGAGACTCCAGGTGAAGGTGCGGGTCCCAGGACCATACGTTTGAGTACCAAATAACAGGCCCCATAGTGACATTCTGGGTAGATGAATGCCACCCTGCAAATAATTATGTGATGTGAGAATCTGTAATATGGCAGTGGTTTGTGGGGACCACTGAGCACAGGAGGCTGGGCTAATCATGGCTTGCTGTGTGTTCTGCTTTGCTAGTTAACATGCAGAACCTGTGAAAGAACCCTCCAGAGGACGACCCCAAGTGAGGGTCTATCATTAATCAACTTCAAGCAAACACAGTAAAGAGACACCATGATCCATGCTTGAAGCTCCAAATTAATGCATATTTTTACAAACTGTCAATAAGGCAAGAAAAGCCCTGCCAGGAAACACAAACGGAGAGGAAAAGGCTTGCTCAACACAGCAATATGATAAGAGAGCAGAGCCCCAATCAGAATAATAACCCTGTCAGCTGTAAACAAGGCAAAACATGAGGCCCGGCTGGTAGCCGCCACTGGGACACTCTCACTACCTTGTGAGCTGCCAACTTTCTCATTATGGATTGGGGGCTCGGTTCATCTAGAGAGGGCTGGCTCGATCACACAAAACCACTCTGATAACAACTGCGAAAAGCTGTTCGTAAATCATATTTACAACTGATCTTTTGCCAGTACAAATGACTTTCTGTTGCAGGGGGCTTTTGATATGTAAAAGAACCATTCAAGTTTAAATGCACACATCTCCCAGACAGGCTGGGAGTGGGAGGGGCTTATAATGGACATTATCAAGTATTAGTAATAAGAGGTGGTACTGGGGACGGCTGGCTCCCTAAATAATTGATGCTGTATGCAGGCCCCAAAGGCGCCTGGAACCATTTAAAAACAAACAGAGGCACACTTTGGGCTGCTCTGGAAGACAGAAACCTTCAAAATCAACTGACACTAAAATGAGCATAGCATACAGGGAGTCTTGGGGGGCTAGATGTCAGATAAATAGCTTTAAACAATTATGCCCACGTTCTTAAAAACCATTTGCAAAACAAACCTAAGCCTCACAGTACAGTTTATATGTGGGTTCCCACTACTTAAAAGTTTTTAATAGCGTGGTCAGCTTTGTTTCTGAAATAAGGCCCAGGCCTGCCTATATTGCTTGTTGAGCCCCCGAATGAAAAATATTCACAACTTTAAGAGAAAAACCAAATATTTCAATGAGGGCAGTGTCCTTCCAGGTGTAGGGCACCAATGTAACTGAACATGTCACATGCCTATGCAGTCAGTCCGGGTTATAAGTCAGCTTCTTCAATCCCTTTGAGGAACATATTATTGCATATTTACACATAGTGGGAATTTCTTCTTTTTTTTTTTTTTTTGGCTTTTCCATTACAGTTTTTCTGGTTTTATGCAATTCCATCTGTTGATAAGTCAGTACCTTTACAGCTGGCGATCTCTAATCTCTTTCCTCCCCCTCTGCTGTTTGCATAGTACAGTAAACCACTGCTAGCCATTAATCTTTCTCCTTCTGTTGATTTACCTCCTTGGGATAAATGTCGAAGAATGGAACTGTTGGAGCAGAGGCCAGAACATCTTTATGGTTCTCCTGATTTATTGGGATATTAATTTGCAGAGGGGCTCTATCAAGTGAGACTCGATCTCTGTGTCCCAAGCGCTAATTTAGAAAAGCAGTCTGTGGCCTCGAGCAGGTGTGAGGTACAGTCCGAGTTACCTTGACCCGCACCCCTAGCTTTTACTGACCACAGTGGATTTTTATGTCTGCCTCCTGATTTCACTACGGAGACCTATGACTTTCAGTCACCACTGACCCTGTGGGTGGAGTAACGTCCGGCAACAGGAATTTGTCTTTTAAAAAAATTAGGTTTAATCAGTTACTGAGGCTCAACTGCTATTTTTCCAGAGTAACACTTTCATGCTTCAATTTTTCAAAGCTATCATACTTAATACTTAATAATCTCTGGTTTGCAGGATGCAATCTGCTATTATACAAAGCCTAGGGGGTAAGGATCGGAAACCCTAGAGAAAGCAGACTCCTCTTAATGTTAAGTTCTTGCTTTACAACTGTAAATCGTTGTTCTCTAGATCCTGCCCCAAACAATGGCAGACCAACTGAAGACTCCTCCAAAGAGAGTTCTAACACCAGAGACTATGTTGTTCTCTCCGGAATTCACTGCCTATTTGCTGCCCCCAAACATAGGTGCTGGTGCTACCGTATCTTCACAACCTCTATCGCAGTACCTTCATAGAATGGAAGGCAATACCACCGACTAGATCTGTATGACAACCTAAAAATGCACACTGTTAAAGGTTTCCCTCCCACTGGGCATGTCCACGGTGTACCGTACAATGGGTGCCCCTCTTAAGCCTTCCTCTACCAGGCCCACCCTTTCTCTCCAGCACCTACTATTTATTTCCAAAAAGGACCCCAGCCAGATAATGGAGCCCAAACCATCTCTCTGTTCCCCTTACATCTGAGTCATCCTTTTGTACAGCCATTCTGGGAACACATGAGATTTTTTAACTAGAGTTGACTGGTCTTTAAAGGCATTGTGTTCCTGTTCAGGGTACACGCACAGCACAGAGCCTTTGGTGCAATGGTCCTTTAGCCCCTACCAGAATGAAAGTGCCCTACCCCCAAACCATCATTATTCGACTACCTTGTTCTGTTTTTGAAAGCGAAAGGTGATACGGTGGTTTGTGTGAAGAGCTGAGAGCTGTATTACAACGCTGCCCATGTGCTGGGCCAGCATCCTAGCTTGTAAGCCTTGTTGTAAAGTTTATGGCTTGATTTATTTCAATAGACTGGAACGGTTAAAAAACAATTTGCATCCTAGCAGGGTAATGCACGATGGACAAGAATGAAATCTCTCATTATAGACTCACTTAGTGGAAGCACAGGGGTCAGTGAGACTAACTGGCTGCCGCACTGACAGTGCAGTGAGGCTGTTGTTGGCACTGGGAACCACGGGGCACGGGGCGTAAACCTGACATGCGAGCGTCATGTTCTGATAGCACCATGCGGGGATTGGGGGGGGGGGGGTGTCCTTTTCTTTCCTTCAAGCAGCTGAAGCTTTTGCTTTGTTACACATTAGGATGACTACTGTAAATTTGCTATGGCTCCAGTTCACTCAATTAAGCAAATGAACTTCCATCATTGGTAGGCTTCTCTGCGTGGACCTATTTTTTTAATTTACTCTCCCCCCACCCCCGTCCCCCACTGATCTTCCTACTAATAGGAAGGTAACATGGACTACACCTTGGAGTTTGAACAGAACTCTAAGAAAACAGTGTGCCTTCCACTGGGTAACTTCATATATCTGTTCTCAATGGGTATGTCTTGGAGTGACTTACATTATTAATTCCCAGTTGCTCTGAACTTCCTGGATATTCACATACAACATCACAACAATGGTGAATATCAGTGAGACAACAAAAGAGTCCGAGAAACAGCAGCTTGCGTTAGAGAAGATGAAATTCTGTGGTAATGGTGGGAAAGGCATACACTTGCCTAAAACGCTGGTGTGTCACTTCCGGGAGACTACGTCCACAAATTAAAAACTATCGCTCCTACCTCTAAAGACCCCTTCCGAGCACCTAGAGCATGGGATTAAAATGCTAGGAAGTAAAATTTCAGATCTGCACACTGTGCCTGTCACCAGACGCCAGTTCATTCTGTCCGTACTTGTTAAAGGTCACATTTTCCATCCCCATCACGAAAATTTCCTAAAATAAGATGTTGGTCGGTAATTCAGAAAGAATGTGCAGACAAACAGCCTATTCTTGGAGCGGACAGTAGTGGAAACACTGAACTGGGTTAGTCACTTAAAGTGGGCTATGGTTTTGGAGAGACTCCCTGAAAGGGAGACAGTCAATCGCAGCCAGGTTCACTGCATGACCGAAGCATCTGGAATCACATGGTGTCTCTCCTCTTGTAGGGCCCTTCCTAGGAATGAAAGCGGGGGCTGGGGCAGAGGTGGCCATTTTCAACCTTCACCAACCACAAAGGGGCACTCCTCCTCGGTGGCCTTGCTGAGGTTAGCATGGCCCTGGTATCATTCACATTCAGTACAGGCAACCCTTGCCCACTGCTTCATTCAGTTATATGTGCTCTCATTACCCCACCGTCTGCTGCTGTAATGCTCCTATTAATTTTCCTTTTGATATTTTAAGAGCAATCTATAAATCATGCCGCCTTTCATTTGTGCCATCATTAATGCTTGGTAATAATGCTGCGGGGTTGAGCTCAAGTGGTTAAACTTAGTGCGCGCCCGAGTAAACAAGCATCTTTTTCCTCACTAGGCTCGGCTTGCCTGGAAGTTGAACACACAGTGAGCGTTCTCAAAGAGGTGTATGGTGATTTTAGGAGAAAAATCACAGTGTGAATTAAATAACGGTCTGAGACCCAAAGCGGAGGAAACTTCTCATTTTCTTGCTATGTGCACTTACCATTGATGAAGCCAATCGCTTTTATGAGAAAGTTACTCTTTAGCCCTTTTATGTACTAACACGTGACTCCAGGGCTCCCAAGAAATCAGAAATGACAGGAAAGGTGTCTAGAAGGGCCAGAGAAGGGCTTGTTTGCGTATTTAAGAGGGAGACTGGGGTCAGGTGACAGCGAGCTTCCGGTAGACAATACTCACACAGCTTGCATAGGGGATCTGCCTGGACTGCTGTCGCTCTCGTTGCTGTTGGTATGATCCATGGCCCCGTTCAGCTCCTCCCGGATGGCACTGGCCAGGCTGCCCAGAGTGGGGTTTCCCATGGAAGTCGTAGTGTACAGAGGTATACTATTCTCAGCCATGGAAGCCTGCATCAACCAAGAGAAACCGAATGAAATCGTCGGGGATGCCAGACAAGAAAGCTCTGGGTTATGGATGTGTGGTGTGTTTGACAGCATCTGATTCAAGTTCACTGTATCGTGGCTGACAATTTCCAAGAGTGTAGGATTTTGCTTTAGGAGCCTTGAGCTTCGTTTGGATAAGCTATCTGGGCACCGGTGAGTCTATGGGTGAAGTCTTCTGCTGGCTCCTGCTGGAGGAGTCATGTGGTTTAGACAAAGGTTTCTAAAATGAGATGTATAGCAGCTGTCTTTTTTTTTTTAAAGAGGAACTGAATATTTCCAGATCACTGTGAAATATAATGGAATTTTCATTTCTTTATCCATTTTGATGAGTGCTCTATTGGATAGCTAAGATCTGATCAGATTATATGGCCACACGGCTCAAATTTATGAGAACCTCCACAAGCACTCACAGGAAAGGAAGAACTGGAATCACTTTTGCCTCCCCCGCCATTCCCATTTTAATGATTTTTTTTTTGAACCAGCTTAGTGAAGGCTGATATAACCAGATGATAGTAACGTCACACAGTCTTTCAGCCTCAGACTAATCACGCAGAAGTTTGGAAGCGCAGAAAACTCTCCAGGAAAAAAAGGGGGGAGGGGCTAAATCGTATTTCCTTTATGACTAAGTATATCCTTATTAGAGGTGACAAAGTCATCCCATTCCAAATGAGTATCAGCAGAAAGTATGTAACCCCCCCAAAAAACCAACCCCAAACTAAAGTCTGGTAGAATATTGTTCATCTGCTGCCATCGCAGACATAAACACAATGGCTGCCCTGTCTGCAATGTGGACAGTTGTCAAAAATACCACCGGACTGAAGAAACCCCATTTGTTTCACTTGGGTAGGGAGTGTGCCCAAGTGACTTTTCATTTTATTATTCAAGAGGACAGACTTGGGAAAAGAGGCAGCTGTAATTAGATGAAGATTTATCAAAATCGTCTTCTTGCAGACTACACTGTGCCTGGTTTTCCATCCTAATGAGAGAGTACAATCACAAGACAATCTGGCAGAGAGGCTTCAGTTGGCCCGTCATGTAGTCCTAACTATTCTAGAAAAGCTGGCACCAAAGAGAAGGTATGAGCCAGAAACAAAGGGAGAAGAAGAGCGGAGCTGGGCTGCAGTGAGTCCGCCTGTGAGTCAGTTGCAGTCTTGCTCCTTGTATAGACCTAGTGTCTGAAGCACTTCCCAGAGAGACACCCTGAGTGTGCTCGAGGCATCTCCCCCTTGCCCCTCTGGAATTATCTGCTTCCATTTTTAAAAGTAAAGGGAGGGGGGTGGTATCTCATGATTTCCCAGTGTGGTGACCATTTCCCACTCCTTGATGGTTTATCAGATAATCTGTTTGCATCCATCACTTTCTGATGCATCTTCTATCACTGCAGTAAGACATTTCCATTCTTTCTGGGCAGGGAAGTTGGCATAGTTAATATTACTGGCAGCTACAGCGGGGCTGCCATCTTCAGCTGCCTTATGTGAGACCACACAGTGGTCACACTTCCCTGCCATGTAAGTTCTGCTTGGAGTGTCAACTGAGTGGCCCTCTCACTGTGGAAGTACCATGGGAATCTACTCTTCCTGGACAACTGCACCATTGAATAGTCAAGATGGAACAGAAGCTGGGGCCAATGCTACCATGATATTTTATTGGATTCTGAAGCCCCAAACTGACATGTAGAAGCCATGGCAACAGTTATAGGATTGTCTATTAAGATAAGTGAGTATCTGCTTATTCTTTTTGATTTTCCAAGTATGATGAGTAAAAGCCGACCTCTGTCTTGGTCCCTTAACTCTCAGACACAATATAAGTACAAAGAACCAGTCTTGTTCCTTTAAACAAAACAGTAGCCACTGGGCTACACTAAGATCCTGAGGCCTGACCCACCTCTGTGCCTCTTTAAGTAGTCCTTTGCAGAGTGAAGGATCAGAGCAGCCCCCAGATTATCACCTTCAAACAGGTCCTTCCTGTAGCTGATGCTCCTAGGAGCAGGCGTGTCACCATGTTTATAACAGACTTAATGATATAAATGGTCCCAGGCACAGTGCATGGCTTCATATCAAACCGGAACCTCTGCCCGCAACACAGAGGTTCTTAAGGGATGGCACACGGGTCCGTAAGTACCGGGGCTTTCGCAATGTTAACTGCTCTGCGCTCCCCGGGGAAAAGGCAGTCTATAAATACGAAGCTTTATGGTTACCCTTAGTTACCTCACTTTTTCAGAGCATAATGCAATCTGTCCCGAGCCCCATGTTTTATTTCTGTAGTAGATTCTGCTGTCCTATTTTATAAATTGTATATCACGCCGTTATGTCGCTCTAGTAATTTTTTTTTTTTTAAGAAGATATTGTTGCGCTGTTATTTTTACTTGCCTTGAGGAATGGAAGTGGGTGATAAAGGAAGGGAAGGCCCTGCTGGTGGGATCTTTATTTAATCTGCATGGCAGGAAGCTGTCTTGTATGACTGGCTGTCTACTGGTGGGGAATCCAAATTCAAGAGGAGGGGCAAAGGAGATACTCCTTACAATTGTTCCTGGAAAGCTGCAGGCTGGTTTTGAGTGAGCAGGGGAAACCCAGAAGCGGGGAGAGGGGTAGAGAAACAAGAGTCTCAGAGATGAAGCGTAAACGCATCTGTAACGATACAGCACGCTAATTGAAATCAGTCACATAGTAAAGGGAATCCGATGTAAAATGTGCTTGTAATTTTAATACCATTCCAGATAGAGCCGCCTTTAAATTCATACTTCACAAGACCCCAGGGAAAATAAGTTACTAATGCATGGTATTTACAGTGGCAGTGTATAAGCAGGCTTTCATTTACTCTTGTGAAGTTACTGTGTAAACTACGAGTAATTAAAAGAAACCCAGAAAGTAGTTTCTCCTACTAAATTTAGTTCAGGCTAAAAAGGAATAAATAGAATTACTGAGATGCTCCGGTTCAGATGCTGAGTCTGCCTTGAACTGTGTTGGGGCGTGTTATCCATGAGGAGCCCTAGGATGCTGTGAGTGAGCTGGGAAGACAGGTCAGTGGCAGAGGGAATAGGGGTTCAGTCAATATTTGTTTAGCAAGCGGTGAGAATCGGGCTGCTGTCACTACTTCCCCCTCCCCCACCTAGTTCCCATCATGCCACGCGTTCCAAGCCTTTTCCCACTGACATCCCCTTTTTGGGCATTTGTTTCTCTATTTCTGCCTTCACTTGTAATGTTATGGTCCCTCAGAAAAGCCAGAGACATCACAGAATCCAACAACCAGTTCAGGGGTGCTACAGTAGTCACATGAACAGTGCTGGGGTGCGGGGGTGATAACTAACCTGTGATCTGTCTATAGAATATGTGTGTCAATGTTGCAAGATCCTTTTTGGTATGTCTTCTAGAATAATGAAGGTAGGTTAAAAAACAATCAATCAAAAAGCCACACCAACATACTAACAATGGCTACAGGGATCCTGGCTACCTCGGAGCTCTTAAGAGAGACCCGAGTACAGCCTTAGGTATTTAAAAGAAGTGACACCAGATACTCCACTAATTTTAGAAACCAGTTGGTGGTGTGGTACCTGTGAGGAACAAGAAACCTAAAGACGGGCTAGGCACACAGATTGTCCCTCCTGTCACTCACACCGTCTTGCTGAGGTAATAGGTGATTTATCTGTCAGTAGGAAGCAAACATCCTAGGCTCTGATGGTTAGGTTTTCCTGAACAACTGGCTGGCAACTTCTACTTTTCTTATGCTTTCTGTTGTTTAGACAGTTGACTTACACAGGAGGAAACAAACCCAGGCCCCACCCCCACAGAAAGAAAAGGTGTTGAAATGGACTTTAACAAAGCCTCACTTTCTCTTTAAACCTGGGAACAATGGAAGGTCATGTGACACGGTGGCCTATCATCCAGCACATTAATAGCTGTGCTAGAGTAATTACACTTGTGGTATTTTTGCCTCAAGTGAAATTCTGAAATAAGAGGATGGAAATTATGATACTGCTGATAAATATTAATAAGTGAACTTTTAATTTTTTTTTTTTTTTTTGCCACAATATTCAAAATGCTGAGCATCCTGCTAATGCTGAAGCAGCCCGATGTGTTTGCCTCCGGGGAGAACGATGCTTTGTGCACTTAAGAAAAAAGTTTAACGGAATTAAAATTTAATATCTAATTAGAGCGAGGCTAATATATTTTGAAATGAGTGGGGGAGCCCGGCGCCCGTGCTACGGATTGGGGGTGGCCGTGAATCTTACCTGTAAAGCCGCATTGAGAGGTGTGCAGTAGGTGTGGCTGCTCTGCATGTTTTTAATAAGGGAAGGGTTACTGTGTAAGAAAAAGATAAAAACTCAAAGTTAAACGCAATCGACCCAGAGGTCCTCGCCAAGCTGTTTTTAAAGTTCGCTGGTAGCCTTCCACAGTTTAAATTCTTCCCCCACCCAGTCACCAAACCGAAGGAAAGTTAAGCTTTATATATGTGTCTCAGGGTTGGTCTGGGCAAATACCTTTGGGGATGAACCTAGTGGTTCATCCTGGTGAAACTGCCTTCAATTATAACACGCTTGGGTATGTCCCCAGGGGACCAGTCTGCAAAGGGTTAGCTGCTGCCAGGCTCCAGTAGGAAGGTGAGGGCTGAGGGGCAGGGTGCCTGGAAGCGAGTGAGGAGCTCTCAGCTCAGAGGCTTCGTTCTCAGTTATAAATGACCCTGACTGCTGGAGGGAGGGAAGGCACGTTTATTCCTCCTTTGTAAAGCAGGAGCTTTGGCTGCTGTCTTTCCTGTATAGCCCAGTCTGGGAGAGCAGGCTCTAATTTGGTGCTCTATTGACTAAGTAAAAGAAGCCATGATACCATTTAAAAAAAGAAAAATATCCCTGCCCTAGTTTTAAAAAAAAAAAAAAACCACTACAAAATTACATTGGACATATTGAGAGAAAGTGTGGCTTCCAGTAGGTAATGAGGTTCATTTATCAACAGACTTTGAAGGGAATGACATTATCAATCTTTCCTGCTCAGGACAATTTGGTTTTTAGTTTTCTGAGACAGGGTTTGTCTACAAAGTCTAGGCAGTCCTCCTGCCTCAGCTTCCCCGGGGCTGTCATTATAGGCACACACCCCTATGCCTAGCTTGTCCATAATTACTGTTACTCGAATGTTCAGTGGGAGAAGAATTATCCCACCAGATGGAAACTGTAACCACCACTTCCTTTCATTTGCAGGGATTGTGGGTAACACAGGAAATATCTAGCTTTGAGGGTCCCCGTAAGCTGCTGAATAGAAATACAGTCAATCATCGGCATTAGAGACATAGAAAAAGCATCGTTCTAGGCACTGGCGTTCCAAAGAGAAACGAGCGAGGTACATGTACAGATCACACCGTTTTAGTTTCTGTCGCAGAAAGCTGTGGCACTGCTCTTGGGTGAAATGTCATTCTACATGGGATGAGTCAACCATGCAAAGCCAAAGCAACAGCAGACACAAGAGAACAAAGCAAGTAAAGGCTCTTACTGTGCGCCAAGCTCGTCAGAGTTTTCACCGGGGCAGTATTTGCGAGGACGGCCTCGTTGAATATGGCGGCCACGTATAAACTCTTCATCATCAACTGTCCAAAAGGACCCAAACTCATCCTCTACTCTGATAAAGCACTTATGCAGTGAGAGGTTGGTGCGAATGGCACCCTGGGATAGGAGCAGCAGCAAAGGAGATGGAGTGGCAACAAAAGGAGGCGGGGTTGGGGGCAGGACAGACATCCAATACAGGGAACAGGAAAAAGAAAATAAAATGCAATAAGCATAAGCGAATGGCTCGTGAGGGTTAATATGCAACGCCGCCTAAAAGCTACTAGCATGGGATGTAACAGAGACCAGCAAGCAGGGGCAGGGGGACTGGTGGGTATACGAGACAGGAGGGATGAAATGTTCTCTTGCTTCCCTTAACTGAGACGAACGTGAAAACCAGGTCTTTGGTCTGACGCCGCCTAGCAGCCTCTACGGTACACTCGTTAGCACAATCCGAGCTGGGCTAAGAAGTTCAAACATGGCGGACGTACCCACTGATCTTTTGTGGCCTCCGTTTTTGGAACTCTACTTCATCCACTGTCCATACTGCCCCTTTAACGTTCTCTACTCGCACAAAACACTTGTGGAGACTAAGATTATGACGCACTGCATTCTGCAGCAAGTATAAAAGAGAGAACATTGACATTTTTTTTTCTATAAGAAAAGACTTAAAAAAAAAAAAATACACAGCAGTACATTCAGTCCCACATCTGTAAAACCATCCTCCAGAGCTGTAGCCACCACCCCCTCCCCCACGGAGGATCTTGTTTTGAGTGTCTTTTAAGAAAAACTTCAAATTATGAATTGATGTTACTCTGGCATTTAAACCTAATTTCTGGTACCATGTGACCAGAAGACACAGTGGTAAATACACATGCAAGCCCCAAGCAGGTCCCTCCACATAAATCTAAAATATTGTTAAAATGATGTCAAGACCAGTAAAGTATAAAAACTATTCTTTACAAACCCATGTATGTAGGATTCAAAAAAATATTTTATTTTTAAATCGTAAAAGGTGAACAGTTTTAAATACATAGCAGTATCTGGCTTTGAAACCATGCATAGGCTTTATTAAGGAAAATCCTAAATAGGATTTTACCACTGAGAGTACCAACTTGTACAGCAAAGATGATCAGGGGGCTAACTCAGCAACAAGCGTTCAGTCTCAACAATTAAGCAAAGCCTTACCTTCCAGAATATCTGTGAACACTGGCAATTACTTGGAGGAGCAATTTTAACTAATTGAGCAAATGCCAAGAACTTACAAGCAGGCCTCTCAATGGCAAAATGACTATATTCCATTACTTGGTTTCTACGTGTCTTATGTTTAAAAGTCACTGTTGGCCACTGCTGAGTGGGGTCCTTCATATCTAACAAGAAGGACATTCTTAATTCAAGTGCAAAGAGGCTCTACACGTCTCATATTTTCAGGAAAATTCACAACCCTGACTGGATAACCAAACTAGATATTCTTTAGTCTTGCCTGGCTGACCAACACAATGGTGGACTTGAGATTATTACAAGTGACCTGTGGCAGGGATTTGTGGTGGTGGTGGTTTTCCATACAGAGTATGTGGCTCGGAGGAGGCAGGCAGTTGGCACACATACTGAGATTTTGGCACTTTAAGCCCCCACTTAATCCCAGCATTGTATGGTTCAGACAAGCTATACTCTTCTCCTACAGTAATTTGCTTTCTTGGTGACAAATCTTGAAACTCTCAGAGGTTTTTCAGATTTCTGGGAAATGATAATTGGTGACTAATCGGGTTACCTAAAAGTTATTCTTCTCTGTGACACACTAACTTGGAGGGTAACGGGACACATCTTTATTACTTCTATGATGATCTGCTCACCAGGAGACTCCACAGAGTGGGCTCTCAGGGGACTCTGAGTACATCTGGGAGCAGACTCGTGGTCCTGACATGACTGTCAAAGGCTTAATGGAAAAGCTTTCTGATGGGTAGACAAAAGTCTACACACATAAACTTAACCTAGCTTTTAAGGAAACAGTTTCTTCTTTATATTGTACAGGGAATTATCTCCTCCACTATCATGGAGGAGACAGAAGAAAACAGAGCCACTGCCCTTTCAAAATCAAGAGAGCACACGCCTGAGGCAGATGGCTGGGGAACAAATAAGGCAGCATCAATCACTGCTTGAAATTTTACCTAAGGATCAAAATGCACAAAAATCGAAGATTCCAAGGGCTATTGTTGATCAAAGAATGATTTAGAGGGCTCTGTGTAGTAAAACAGAAAGCAACTAAAAGTCAAGAAGGATCAGCAAGTGACATCATTCCACATTGTCTTTTGGATCACTGTCCCAGTAAGGTCACACAGAGAAAAACTATCTGTGTTGGTGAGTCGCTGAGTACTTCACATGGGACTGTTTGTATTAGTGACACTTCCACCTTGACTTTGCAAAGCCAGAAAAGTGAGATGTGAGTTGAAATTCATATCTGCAACTGATAATTATTTTTGAAATGTGGTCATTTGGTATTTATAAAAAGCAATTTGAGGAAAATGTCTTCTTTACGCTTCTACTTCCTAAATTTTCAAAAGATTTGTAGCTAAAGAGCCATTGTATTTTATCTCCTGAGGCAGGATTGGAAAGCAGCTAAGATCGGCAATATAATTTCCCGTCAAGACCCCACGTGGCTAATGAATTAATTCTGTGCCTATACAAGTTTTCTTATAAAATGCGAGGAGAAAAAACCCAAGACCTGTTTCTTCCTATTAAACTAAAAAGGTCCCATTCTACAAGAGCACCTGTTGTACTGAAACCATGGATAAGGGCAAATCTTAAATGCTAGGCACTACTATAGAGATCTACTTGGCACTGTGTAATAAACTCAAACCAGGAAGCTGAGAAAAGGTGGTGAAGACTATTTGTGTAGCCCAGCCTGGCCTTGTACTCAATCCCCTACTTCTCAAATGCTGGGATGACTGGGATGCACCACCATGCCTAACCAGGAAGGCTTAACGGAACACGGAAGAAATGCCAATGAAATTTAGAAGGGACTCCGAGCGTTTAGGGGGTTATCCAGCAGAGTTTTGGCAGCTGACTTGTTCTATGGCAAATGGTGTCATATTACGTAATTCTAAAACTACCTTTTTCCCTCAGGGAAACCATGAACCCATTCTTATAACTGATCCCTTGCATTCTGCAGAAATCACCCTTTCGGCTACATGAGAACATGGATTACACAGCTTCCTCTGCTTGTGGAGTTGATGAGCTTTGATCTAACCACTGCAGGATCTTATTCACCTTGGCTCCTAGTTACGCCCCTGAGAATGACTGTTGGTTACCCACGGTTTATATAAGCCATAGGGCCAACCTCAGAGTTAAGGGTCACAACGTCACCTCCTTTCCCCACACAGAATTCTCCAGCAAATCCAGCCACACCTCTCTTACAGGGGCTGGGGGTTGGGTGGCTCTTCCATCTAAACACTTCAACCACAGTAAAACATTTCTAGTCACATTCCCAGTGCAACTGGAATATTCTCATTGCCCAGTATAACTGGATTTTTCTCCAGAAGATCCTCTCTTCTATAAAGGTCAAAATTCAAGACTGCAAAGCTTACCTTCCACGTGGCTGCATTGCGTCGGAAGTAAGCAAACATTCGTGTGAACCAGTTATAGATTTCATTTAGTGTTAGCTGCTTTTCTGGAGACTCGAGAATGGCCTGTGAAGCAAAATAATCCAAAGAAAGAAATTTATAATCCAATAGGCAGGAACACTCAACAGTGTTCATGAAAATGTAAAAATGTAGAAAAAGGAAACTAAACCAAAACCAAAACCAAAACCAAAAAAACACCAAAAAACCAAAACTGGAATTTGGAGCAAACTCCTCAGACAGGTTTCACAAAATGATCGAAGATTAATGGCTGTATTTAAACAGTGCAATAGCAAATCTCGAAATGGAATTATCTAATTGTTTGGAGTTTTTATTTCTGTTTCCGTACAGAAATATTAATTTATTAGTCATTCATAAAGCAGAATCAAAGAGAAATGCAAAACATTTCACTAGCTGATTAAAGCTCAGTAATTATTTAGAGCTCAGATTAATTCTAGGGATCAGAGATTACTGTAGCTTTGTGATAATTGACTTGCCATCTTTAAACAGCCTCATTCTCACTGTTGTGTGAAATGAATTCCCTAATAATCACATCGTATTGTAATACTTAATCAAAAGCAATTATGTTATATATTGCAGTTTTTAAAAACCTTATAGAAAAGGTTTTAGCATGCTTGCATACTAAGTGGTTTTAAATCTACTTCATCAATATAATATACCCACGTACACCTTTTAATAGCATTCCACAGTCCATGTTATTTACTTACCTGCCTAATTAAAGATGCATATGTAAATGGTGGTCTAACTTCCGCGTTCTTATAAAATTCTTGGTTCTGCGCAATATCTGCTAAATAAGAATCATTGTCCTATTAATGATCACTTTTTAAAAAGGGGCTCATCGACAGGAACTACAGATTCCCCATGCTGCCCCAGGCAAAGACAGAGAGTAGCTACCTGAAGAAATGGGCACGTTGTATTTGTCTGAGTACCGCCTGCGGATAGGTCCCACCGTGTGCATGCTGGTGGTGGTGATGACAGAGGGGCCTTGGGTGACGGGAGTCAGGGGAGCGGTCGGGGTAGTTGGAGTATGAGGTAAGCTCTGTGGAGAAGCCTCTGAGGCGGACTTGGAGAGGGTGACACTTGACACCAGATTCAGCTGTGAGGAGACGGATACCGGTTAGGAGGACTTGACAAACGCAAAACAAAGAAAGCAAATCAAACAACCACAGAAACCCGAGCAACCGCTAAAAAACAGGCAGGCACCTGGCAAGGGTAACCCCTCCAAATCGGTATGTTTACATGGGACGCTCTGTCAACGAAAGGGATTCTCCTTCTCACAGCAGCAAGGTTGGGGATTGAAGGAACACCAGCCGAGCTACTGTGGTGTAAACCTGGTTTGTCCAGTGTAACACAGCAGTGTACTGCCACAACTGGAAAGCTATGGTGCCTAAGTTTTTTTTTTTTTAAACTTTAAAATTGCAGTGGGTTTACTAAGAGGCCAGACGGGGTTCCGAGCCGCTACAGACACCACTGAGAAGTTATGGGACTTAAGTCCACTGCGGAACTGAACGCACCACAGGACTGTGCATAATGGACCTGTGATTCCCGGCCAACAGTGGCACTTACCGAGGAGGCAGGCACCTATTTCTATAAAGTTGTAACATTTGGTTGCTTAAAAGATTTAAACAGTCCAAAGCAAAGAGTCTCTGAAGCAGGCTGGAGCAGTATTAATGGATGCCTCTCTCTCCTTCTGCTCTACTGCATTCTTCCTTGTGATTCTTACACTACTAGAAAGGATGATTCTTCTCTAAAATTGATGGGGACCAAGAAAAGCCCCTAGAGTTTGACAATGCAGAAGAACCTAGTGGTTTTCTTCATGCTTACGGAGGTATCAAGCACTTAGCCTCTCCCAAACCCAAGAGACTTTTCTACGAAGTACACTGTCACTTGGTCATCATTTTATCACACTACATTTTAAGGCAGCTACCATAATGTCTAGTTTGCCACCATCAGAGTAAGCATTTGTGGAAGGTGTTAAAAGTGAGTCTTTTGCTCCAGTGTACTGGGAAGATTCAGCTTAAATTCACACAGTAGGAATGCAAGAGACTACCCCTGTGAATAAGTTCCAACAGAAGAGAAAGGAAGGGACCCGGTGTCACTGAAGGAAAATTAACAGAAAAAACCAGATTTGGTGCTAACTGGAGGGCCGAGAGCGTTCCGCACTGCTTTTCTATGTTCAGCTTGAAATGCTGACTCTGCACACCACCAGCCCCCAGTGTCCAAGAACAGCAAGCTGGGGCATACTCTTGCTGACCTTCAGCAGGCAGGGGCAATGTGGTAATCTGGCCTCCCAATGGTGCTAGAAAGCTGACCGTGACACACATTTGCAAACCAAGTGCTAATAGTTCAGAGTAGAGGCCATGGGCAGGGCAGAGCAAGATGAGAAGAGCAAAGGCTGACCCCTTCTTCCCTGGGCCTCAACAAGTGCCCAGGTCTGGCAACTGTAAGCATTAACATGGGCTGAAGTTGGGGGTCAGGAAATTAGTGTAGAAAGATCCTAAATACATAGGTTTGATCCTTCAGATGCTGTCAAGCCTGAGCCGGAGAAGACTCTGGAGATCTGGAAAGCCACAGATATCGTTCATAAAAATACAGACTCTAAAAACACCTGCTCTGAGTGGCTTCGCTTCATGCACACGGTCCTACAAACTACTCAGGTGTTACAAAGACTGAAAAAGAAGCTTGTCCACATTCTTGACTCAGACCCAAAGTCAATCCACGCTCTCGTATGGTCCCACAGCCTCTGCACCCTCTACTTATGCCCAGTTAATGTCTCAATGAATGCTATAAACATCTCTACCTCTCAGTTATGCTTGCTTCTGGAAAAGATCCTGTGAACAGCTTTTATCCTTGCTTATGAATGACACTCAATAAATATTACCAAGAACTTCTACAGGCTTGGAAGCAGAACTAAACCACAGAACCGCTGTCCTTGAAGTGCTTACTGTCAAAAGCAACCATAAAACCCAGGCAGCTTCTCTGGGGTCTCACCCTAGATCCTGACTTCTCCTTCTGGTCTAAGAACATTATCCCAATGCCCCCTGCCAGCTCCATAAGGGAGTTCAGCAAGTCCTATGGAACCATTCAGCAGGTACGAGCCCATCGTTTTGAATACTCAGATCTGAGAAGAACTGGTGAACCCACACACAGAGACATGCCATTAGGTGTGCAAAGAATGGGACTCTTACAGCTTTTCTATGGGGCTTAATAATACTCGGACCAGTTCTGCCTGCAACAGCAACAATGAGAAAACAGATCCTTCTAGGTTGGCACAAGATGGGAAGACAGCAATGCAGGCTGAATTTCCTGGACACTTTTGAACGTAGGTAGGAACTGGAAATAAACATTGAGTCTGAAGAGAGGGTTTACCAGGCTTGACAAATGACACTGTGATTCACACCCACTGCTGGGCTGTCTCTAATAAGCCACAGAGGAAGCAGCCAATCTCAGCTAATTACCAGATAAAAATGTATTGTAAGGACTCTAATTAAGAGATGCGGACGGAGGTGATCTAATGATTTAAATGGTGCATTCGACTGACCCCACCATGGATGTGCAGTGGTGCACAATGTCCCTGGAATATTTTGTAGAAACAGTAATTTTATTTCAGGGAGGGAGACAGTAATATTTGTAATGATGGCTATGAGGTAAACTAATTAAAAGACAGTTCCTAGAGGAAAGGGTGTCTGGGAACAGCTGCGGCCATTCCAAACCCAAGTGCCAAGTCTCAATGGAAGAGCTTCAGTCAAGTGGAAAATTTCTGCCTGACCTCTCCCCTTGCTATTAATTTGCAGAAAAACTAATGACACATATACATATTCCCACAAAATTGTTCTAATTGCTAATTTGCCAAAGGAGCCTGGATTCTAAATTAAACATGACTGTAGCCTGTGAGGGAAGAACAAAAACCTGGGAACTCCAAACAGAGGGAGCTTTGCCACACAAGCCCATCTGAAGTCTGGACCAACACGTTAATGAGACACAACCCTGGCAGCGGCTGTGCAAGTTCCCTAACTTTTAAACTTCTGTCTGGCAATCACATGTGTGTGTGTCTCTTGGGGAGAAAAGGTTGGTAGGGGACTACCAAGAAGGATTCAAAAACATATTGTGTTCACATAAAGCCTATTCTTACCATGAAGGACTCGACCAAGAATGTTGAAAACAGAATAATCACCACAAGCTTAGGAGAGCAAACTAGGGTACTGTGGAGGATGACTCAGTCAGGAGGAAGACTGGAGCTCACATCCTCAGTATCGAGGGTGTGATGATGCGCCAGGCCTATAACACCAGCCCTCGGAAGGCAGAGACTCCGGGGCTTTCTGGTAAGACAGCCTAGCTGAATAGGTGCTCCAGGCTCAGTGAGAGATTGTGTCTCAAAAAATAAAGTGGAGAAACGAATGAAGAACACGTGGGACACTGACCTCGGATACACACGCCTGTGCGCCTGAGAGCGCGTGCACACAGATAAAAGAGCTAATCATTGGGAACAGCTTGAATTTTTCCCTCCTGTTGCATTGAAATACATATCTTAATTGTAAATTATTAAATCTTTATACAATCATCAATAAGAAAGGAAAGCCTCGATGGTTTGTGTTTCTAAGTGTAAGTAAGGTTTTAAAAGAGATCCCCACCCCATCCCACCCCACCAACTCCCGGGGCATGGAGCAGGAAGGGAATCAGACTGGGAGGGTTGCTTTCCCCGACGGAAAACCCATTTTCCTCATTGTGCTCATTTTCTACTTAAGAAGAGGTTGCTAGGTTTAGAAAAGCTAGTAACACAGATCTTTTCCTCCATGGCAAGTTGCCTCTGAAGGAATGATTTCAGCAAAGATAATCTCTTTCAAACTCTGGCCAGGAGCTAAATTCTTAAGTCACTTAAAGTTGCTGCAGGCTTTTAGTTTTTAAGTAAAAATACAAACAACTGTGCTATCAAGCCTTTTTACCTTAGTTTGGTTACTGAAGGACTTTCTTGGAAGCGTCTGCCACTGAAACTACCTCAACTATCAGCAGCCCGATATTGTACTTTGTCCTTTCTAGAAACAAAAATCAATCTTTAGTTTTTGTGCTGCACATTTCCTCCCCTGTAAGGATGGCGAGTCACTCACATTTAAAAAATAATAAACAAACAAACCTCTGGTGTAAACCCCGGACAGAAACCGACTTGCTAGGGAGTATTCCCACAAGAACTTTTTGTTTTGTTTTTATTTGGGCTCTTGCGTCTCACGAAAACAGATTCTGAGAACAAAAGATAAACCTGAAACCAAAACACCACAGGCCAGTGAGGCACAGAAGGGACTGCAGGCTCACCGAACTGGTTTCTCTGCAGTTGGCTGGATGGGCCTTGAGAGGCTCAGGTCCTGCCCCCACCTGCAATGTTCAGAGACTGGAAGCTGCCTTTGTAGGTATGAATCACCAAGTGCAGACTCCATGGAAGAGGGCAGGGCAAGGCAGTGTGTGGCAGAGGAGAGGCCTTTGGACAGGATGCACTGATGGGAGAGTGGCTTATTCTACAGACTCAGAGGGTGGCATTTCTGACAGGGACAACAAACCTGAGGTGAGGAAGGGGCCTTAAAACAAAACCAGTCTATAAAATAAAATTTTGTGTGCTGTATGAGAGAGTTCCTCTTTGTGACAGGCTGCCATTACTGCTCCAAGGCTCCTGCAGCCCACATCTATCACCCACCCCTTGAAGTTCATGAGCTTTTTTTTTTTTTAAAAAAAAAAAAGGGGTAGAGGGAGCACTCTGTTTTGATAGGAGCTAACAGCTATTTCAAAACAGTCCTAATCGCTATAGTTAGTCTAGAAGGGAATGTACAAATGGGAAAATCTCCAGCTGCACTTCACTCCAAAAGTGTGCTATAAATTTTTTCATAAAGAACTCTCTTCTACCTGTGCTGTAGTTACTTGCCCACCAAATCTCAAAGAATGTGGTTTCTCCAGGCCTGGGGAGTAGTTCTCACAAGTGCAGGAGCCCCCCCAAACTGAAGGTGCTCCCCCATTCCACGTTATGAAGTGCCATTTCCACTGCACACTCCTACCAAGCAGCACAGCCAAGTGTCTTTGTAAAAAGTTATCATTGGCAACTTAATAGAGCCCTAACACGGGCATGATTCCTTTTGTTGCTCTGTGTTGGGTAACATCTCTCCCACCCTTTCCCCACCCCCACCTCCAGATCAATCTCAGCCAATTCTTCATGGAGTTAAGTATAGACGTTGTGCTGTTTGGTCTGGGAATGGAACTGGGCTTGGAACAAAGGAATGGCAGGCTATTTTCTTCCCCTTGCTGTTGCTTCTCTTTCCGTGGGAAACAGAAGAACTTTTAAATCTTAAACGACAACAAATTTCGCTTCTGTAAACATATGTCAACAACAGCCTTTCCTCTCTGGGCACTCTAGAACTTGCTAGATTCGAGCTAAGCAGGGCCTGGCTCAAATGGCAGTAGACTTCTAAGATTAGTTACACCTTGCATTTCTCTATGCTGGCCCTCACTGTACACGTCCCTCTCCCAGCTCTATCCTCCTACACACAGATCTGTGTACACACTCCTCACCAGAGGCAAGAGCTGGGAAGCTGAGCTTCCAGAGAATCCTATTCAGCTTTTAGGTTTCAAATGACACATCATTTCCCCAGGTCACTTTTCCTAGTCACATACAGCATTCTCTATGCAGCAAATACGTGTGAATGAGTATGTACGTACATATATACAGATACATGCACATACTTATTTGGTAGCTTGTCCACAAGACTCCCAACGCCTCCACGGCAAGTTAGGTCTTTCTCATTTGATCACGCTCAGTGTGTCATGGTGGCCAAGTAACTATCTCTTGATGGAAAGAGTTAATTTCTAAATTCAGGAGTTCCATTTCTTGGGGAAAAGATGAAATTGCCGTCATAAGGCATGCTACCCAAGGAGTCAGCAGGACCCAAGGCCTGGGATACGCTGCTCCCAGTAGCCATACACTTCCAGCCCATTTTGGGGTTGAGCTCAGAGCCTCTTCTCCATCCTTGGGCAAAGTCTTGAGAAGGTGCACATCCTCTATCCACATCTGAAGACATGACCCTCGAGGGGATCCAGAAAGTGCATCTCTGGGCTGACATAAGAACCATCTGAGAACGTGTTGGCAGCTCTAGGAGGGGATGAACTGGGGACATGGTGGACTACTGGATACAAGAGAGATACTTGCCATACAAATGGCACTTAGAGAAGGGCTATATCTGCAGCAAAGCACTCTATCACTTAATGACTAAGTTTTAAAATAAACACCAAGTTCCCTTTTAAAGAGAAATGGAAAAAGAAACAGCTTCATAAACTCACTGGCAAGGTTATAATGTGGAAGTCCCCATTTATGGTTAGATGTGAAACTCAGTGACTATTTCTTTCAAACCACAGATTCTAGAATGATATTCATTCAAACGCTCACCAGCCGTTCCATTATTTAGGGAGGAATAAATTAATTACAGGCTGTAGGGAATATTTTGAATGTTAGGATCAGTCACCAGATAGCTCCCAGTCCCTAAAGTTGAAAGCATCAAGGGGTCTGAAATATGCATGGGCCTTTTCTTTCTTTTCTTTTCTTTTGGCAAGGAAGTGAAAATTTATGCAAAACATTACACGTCTATCTTTTATAATTAATTTTCCAATGCCTCACCTACACATATTTTAATATTCCTGATTTCTAAGATGGTATCTATAATAAAATTTTCTATTTTCCAATAAATGAAAAGGAGGCAGGTTCACTCTGACAACAGAGTGTCACACAATATCTACGTGTCAGGCACCAATTTTTACTTCTTACATGTAAGTTAAAGGATAAGGAGTTTCTAATGCTGCCTGTGAGGAGAACCACTTTTCATACACAAATGTGATTTTTTTTCCAAAGGGTAATACAACAGTACATTTACATAAACTAATCCAAACAATCTATGTATTTGACAATGGCAAACCTCACACAGACGGCCTATTGTTGGTTTACATCTTGGAGCTCTTTATACTGACTTGTAGCAGCGCTCTAGCTGTCAAAGGTTTGACTTAGACTCTAAATAAATGGTTATAGAAGTGCTGTGCAGCGATATTGGACTTCTTTGCAAAAGAAAACCTGCTGTGTATGAATTCAAAAGCTATTAATTTTTCAGTCAAAAATATTCGTGCCTATTTCTTTTAATAAAGAAATACTGTGCTGAGCTACTAAGAGATAATGTTGACTAGTGGTAGAGAATTTTCAATAGAGCAGTTAAAAATAAATTTAGTAGGAGGTCCCCTTCAAAGTTATAATTTTCTAGAATGTAAAACATTTTTTTTCAATACTAATCAAGACAAACCTTCCTTCACTGTTCATTCCCTCACCCCTAGCTGCTTCTCTCTTGTTTATTGGCTACTTAGCAGGTCCACAGGGAGACAGATCATCAAGGGTCCTCTTGTGCCTGTGTGGGCTTACATATATGGTATTCCTAGCTAGTCCAAGCCCCATTATCCGCTGAGGATCCCAAGGGACTCTGTAGTTCCATCTCTGTATGTGGATTCCTCCTCAGCTTTGATCCAAAACAAGCCTATTATTAGAGTGTTACATTCAATCATGACTCTATCATTGATGTTTTTAATCCATGGAGGAAGATGGGGACAACCTCATTCTCTCCCTGTTGCTAGGTGTGAATGAAGACTCAGACTCTTCATCCTAGGGGAAGCATTTTACTAAAGCCCTTGAGGACTTCCAGAGAGGTCCAAGACAATCACTGCCCTTCGCCAATGGTCATGACTCTTCTAGAAGTCAGGCAAATCATCTGAGGGCAGCACTCAGGGCAGTTTGCCCAGCTGGGACCATGTTCTTCCCAGTGCTCTTCTGCAAAGAAGTGACAGGTGGGAACAGCTCTGAATGCTTTGCCCCACCCCCAACCCCTGCTTCCTTTTTTGGTAGCTTAGTCATCCAGTCCTGCAGCCATTTACTGTGAAATACATGGGAGCTAAGACTCTTCCCCAGTAAAAATGGACGCATGGAGTGTTTAATGATTTTATGTCCTGTATCTCAGTAATGTGTTCTGCTTCAGACATTAATTCTGTCTGCCAACTGCATCTTGGCAGGCTACCATATTTACTGGGTTAATAGTCTGACTCCGTTTTATTTCTATCACCGTATATCATACATATAGGGGTGTGTGTTTGCTTTATTTATAGAAAAAAAAATCAGTCAAAACAGATAAACCAATACTTTGCCATTATGCTGCATCATTGCATGTTGATTAAAATTGCTGCTACTAACTATAGATTGTCAACGCTCAATTAATTTTCACACAGGAACTCCCAACAAAATCAAATAAAGTCAGCGTACCTTTAAATTTTACAAATCTTAAAATCAGGAACCACAGCATGGCCTCCATTTTGAATAATCAGCTAAAGCTACTAGGAGATTTCCAGAAATGTGTGTGAGTGATACCAGTGCTGATGAGGTCAGTTTATGGTGAAGAACAGAGCCCAAGGCAGGATTTTTGCAGAGGAGACTCCTGAAAACCTAGTATGACCATCAATCATATCTGTGTCGTCCCAGGTCTCTGCCCATGCCTAGCTTCCTGCTGGTCTTCTGCATGAAAGGCCAAAAGTGGGGGAAGGTCTTTGGCATCCACATCTGCCCTAGAAGGTATTCCCTCAGTGCTTGACTGGTAGGGACAGTACTTACGGGCTGAGGGGCAGCTTTGGGTTCTGTAGACTTCACATGCAGGTGGGTCATCATGGCTTGCAGGCGCTCTTTGTCTTTTGCAAGCTAATGGGAAGAAAAGGCTTTGTTATGTCATTGAATATAGATGTGTGACTCCTTTGAACACCCCAAACTATGAATATCCCAACTAACTACTGCACTTCAGCACATGACAGAATCATTTTTATTGCTTCATCATCTGAAACCTATAGGACCCCTGCCAAAGTCCAAGTCACCAGAGGTGTTGATGTGAGATTTCCCAACACACGGTGTATTAGACTTTAACTGGCACGTTCTAGACCTGCTGGCACCAAGGAGTCCTGGGGAACATGGACAGCTCAAAGGCAAGCGTGAATCATGCCCATTAGCCAACTGATTCATGACGAGGCCACGGGAAGATGAGCAGTGAACTCACATCATAAATGCATCTGTTGTGGTTGTGGACAAACTCATGGATACCTGGATACACTTGTGGAAAGTTAGCTGAGTCTGTCTTGCTGGGAGAAGCAGGGATACCAGAACTGAGGGGTTCCCATTTTTAGGTGAACAGTAAGTTTCCTGTTTAAGGTGTTCAACATCAAGTACCCTGAAGATGTTTCCTTAATAATCCCAGTATTTCACTTCATAAAAAGTAATCTTCTGATGCCACAGATGTTTCTAACCGGATGGGCAGAGCAGACATTCACTATTCATTAGGTGCTAGAACCTTTATGCTGGCTTTGGACCAGTTTGACATAGTGATAACTCTGTAACATCACAAGAAAGCTGGGGCAAGGACCTCCAATGATGACTCTTAGGTAGGTGGTAAGGAATCTAGTCTCCAAAAAAGAAAGTGAAGCTGAGGAAACAGGTAGCATTAAGGGACAATGCAGACACAGGGAGGGGACGAGTGTTTCTGCATATGTGTGTGCATCTGCAAAGCTTTATAGTGTGTCTAAAGCAAAGCCTTAGAAGTAGGGTGAGGAACCTATTCCTTTAATATCTCATAGTCGACTTTAAGGCACTGGACAGCAGGGTTTGTTTGTTTGTTTGTTTGTTTGAAGTCTAAAATGCTGCCCAAATTAAATCCGCTTCACATTTTTAACCAAGTTATTTCTGGTGGTGGGGAGATGGGAAGTAGGGGCTCGGGAGTCAGGGGAAAGCAGAGAAGGGAGACGGGGTGCCATGGCAGAAGACAACCCGCTTCTGTGTCAATCCCTACTGGCCGGCTCAGTCAACAGCCATCTCACATTTGAGTTTTTATTTCTTTTTATTCCCTTGTGGTTTGGGGAGGAATAACTGAGGAGAAAGAAGTAGGGGAAAGCCTTACAGCGTTAGCATTTATCTCTCAACAAACAGGAAATGAAAATGATACCATATTAGGACCTACATTATTCTACTCACCCTCTGTTTCTTGGTGCATTATTGAACTGCCAAACTAAGTCTCTAAACACATAATGTCAAAGGAATTTGGTTTTTCAGAGTGGTGCAGACAAAGCAATTAAAGTGTGGGGAATAGCATTTTTCTATGGTTATTCATTTTTTTTTTACATTAAGTGCCCTAAAGTGTTTTTGTTTGTTTGTTTTGTGGGGTTTTTGGAGATACACTAAAACTAAAATACTCCTCTGCAATGTCCTTTGCTTTATTTTTTTTTTTTTTTTTTAGTTTGTTTTGAAAACTATGATGGGGCAGAAAGGAATTGAGTCATGCGTCATGCATGTCACTCTTTCTAAAACCATGAAGTAAGTAGTCTGCCCATGCCGAACAACACAAATTACAGGGTGAGAGGTGGTATTTACGGAAGAGTCTGCTGAATATTAATTGTGATTTAATTTGGGGGTAAACACCTCCGATGTAGCAATTACAAGGAATAAGTGGTGTGGTAAGAGGGAAAATCTAAAGCCAGGGCCCCTGCTGCGATCCTCTCCGCATCCGCCAAGTAGGACCTTCCAACAGACAGGACCGACGACAATGTGTACACAGGCCGCATCCAACACCCTGAAGTTTACTGAGCTAGGAATACAAGCCCCAAACTCCTCCAAGCCATCAATATCCCCAGCATCGTTCCCCTCAATGATGAGAATACTCAATTTCCGGTAGGGAACATACCCTTCTTCTCCAGTGCTTTCCCGTCAGCGGCATACAGGCAGGAGAATGGGTTTCCTTAGAGGGCGCCCCTGAGCAGGGAGGGATCACTGGAATTACCTAGTCCGTATACCAACTCTCTTGAAAGGCATCAGAGTGGAAGCAGATGATGGATACACTCTCCTATTGTGCTGTGTTCAACTTCTGGCCTCGGAGCACATTCTGTAATCCTTCCGAGCATTTCATTTTTCTCTTCTAAATATGGAATCCTCATCCCTGAACTCGTAGGGTTGTTCTGAACATGAGTTCCGCACAGAGCAAGCTCAGTGCAGCTAATGAATGCTTCATGGAGGTTAAAAATACCTGCTGCATTTTTTTTTTTTTTAAAGGAGAAATTAAATCAGTCTAGTCTACACTGGCTGGGTATATCTTTGGAATCAGGATCCACATAATGGGGTGCAATGGAGTCTGTTGTGAGTCTGGGTGGGGAGACAAGCCCCATGTCTTAAAGACTAGAATAGGGCAGGAAGCACGGGAAGTGGGGTCTAAGGCCGATAGACTTATCTTGGGGCCTCACTCTGTCCTGGGCAAATGATTATTCTCTATTGGATGATAGTCACACCCTCTTCTATTATGCAAGCCTCAAATTGGGTTTTTCAGAGATAAAGTTGTGGAAGCCCAGAACTTACACACTGCTCAAACACCACTCATTAATGCCAAATTGTGGTGCTCCTCAGTGTCTGCAAAGACAAAACTCAGGGAGATCTGCCATATGCCACATGCCAGAGAGAAGGGAGTGGAGTTTGCAATTCCTTCCCCATCTTCCTTCTGTCTACTGTCAGGAGGACCTTTTCAAGGGCACCCTGGCAGTTCTTATTAGTGACACATGGGGCTCTACCAAAATGAGTGAATGTCCTTATGTAAAAGCACTGCAGTTATTAGGGACTAGTGAGGAGAAGGGGGAGCCACTTCTCTGCCTGGGCAGATTTAAAGATCCCTGTGGCTCTGGGTCCACTTGATTTATGTTCTTTAACTGGGGAAGCTGAGGCACAGAGGACGAACACCTGTAAGGCCATGAAGCCAAGAAAGGACAAAAGTAAAACTAGAATCCTGCTTTACAATGCTAGGTTTGACATTACCCAAATGGCTGATCTTCAAACTCTCTTGGGAACTTCCCTAAATGGAAAAAAAAAAGATCTGTATACCACTCTTCACCCTGATTTATGGCACCACTCTGAAAAAGGAGTTGGGATTGACAGTGATAGCAGGCACCTCACCTGAGGAGCAGATGGGATTGAGATGTTCCCAAGGAGACCACTACTAAACTCCAACATTTTGCTTATACCTGCTCATCTGTCTCTCAAGATAGCAAACAGGAAGCCTGGGTTTGTTGAAGGGCCACAACAGCCCAGGTGAATGCAAGGGTGTCTGGGTGACCCCGTTCTTGCATGGACTTCACCAGAGACTATCTCACTTCCAAAGCAAGCTTTTATGTACTGGTGACCTAACAGCTGAACCTGACTGTGTCTGACTGTGGCAGAAGGTACACAGTTACACAGATCCCTGAGCTGCATGTGACTAAAGCCAAATGAAGCAAGGGGTCAGAAGTAAAATCCACATACCCGAAACAGGAGTCTCCAGCAAGAAGGACAACTCCTCCACCAACCTGGTCAGTGACCAAATAATAACACTGCATCCGGTCTACAGCCATTCACATGCTTTCTGAATTCATCACCAGGACAAACTTGTAAAGATTTCTTGACCATCAACTACCATGTTCAGAGAGTGGGTGACCCGTGCCTCACTTCACCCCAAATCAAGAATTTCCCTCCTTTTATTGTGTTCTGTCACCATCTTAACATTCTTCACATGTTGTTACTAAAGACTCTCTTGACATTTAAAGCAGACACATACTAATACTCAAGTCATAGTCTTGGAATCCTAATGCTTGCAGACATAGGCAGGATTTTAAATTATGAAAAATAAGTGTCTCGGTTTTTCAAAGAAGGATGTGCAAGTGAGAAACCCAGACGCTCCCTCTCCCCTTCCCTGGCTCCAGCCTCAAAGCCACGGCCACAGGAGGTCACCAGTAATGTTAGGCCTCTGCTGTCCCTGACACTCTCTGAGGTTCTGTGGGGCCTCTGCTATGTCCCAAGCATGGCCACAAATGGGGTTAGAAAGGGCCAAAGGGGGACACATTACCGATAATATATTTGCTAAAGTCTAGGAAGCTGGTGTGATTACAAATAGCCCCACTAATGGTGGGTAATCACATGCAAAGCCCATACTGTAATTAATTTGTGTTAGGATTAATGTCTTCCCCTGCTACTGAAACCTGTACAGTCTTCTCTCTGCTGACATTTCCATATAGCTTACAGTTCCCAGTGTGGACAAGTTACCAAACTTCCCACCGGTTCCAGAGTCACCAGCAGGGTCCCTTGGGAGGGAGCTTTCAGCGACAGGCAAGGAACATAAATAGGGCATCATAGACCAAATGTTAAATCTAGTAACTGGCTGCTAGGTGGGCAAGCTCAGATCCCTTTGGGGAAAGGAAGGGACTTGGGACAATACTGCAGGTAGCACCATCAATAAAATAGTAACCAGGTTGGGGTGAGGAGCTGGGATTTTTCTACCATTCACCCCTTGCCTGAAACAGATTACTACAATCTTCTAGGCCAGTGGTTCTAAGCTGTGGGTAGCAACCCCTTTGCAACATCAGATATTTACACTGTATTTCAAAACAGTAGCAAAATTACAGCTATGAGGTAGCAACAGAAAATCATTTTATAGTTGGGGGGTCCCCACAACTGAGAAAGTGTATTCAATGCCACAGCACCAGGAAGGTTAAAAACTACTGCACTAAGCAATCTCAGTATCCTTAGCTCATGGGCGGCAAATGAACATGTATCTTTGACTCTCAGATGCCAATGATGGCTAAGATCTGCACAGGCAGAAAACCCTTGGAAAGCCACGGAGAAACATTACAATGAGCATACCCAGTAGGTACAACTCACAGACTGATTTCCATCCCTTACATAAAAATAAACAATTTCCATTCCTTACATGAAAACAAATGAGACTAAGGGGAAGTGGACAAGAGTTCTTAACAGGGGGGTTTAATAAACTGTGGGTACAAAGCCTCAGGGACAGTGACTTGTATGTGAGAAGGCCAACAGCCAGCCAAGAGATGTCCAGCTCTGAGCAACGTACAAGCAGGGCACAGTACAGCAGATGATGCCTCCCATAGTAGCAGACTGACGAGCTTATCCTATCTTGGTTGGGATTGTCCCATCTTTTAAACTGGAAATCCTAGGTTCTCCTCAAACCTAGGAGGGCAGGCTGGGATGGCTGGTCATGCTGGTGTTGATCAGGTAGACTAATTTTTAAAAAGAGCTATATTCTTAGGCTCTCTGTCTCGTCTATACAATCTGGGGGGCACATTTTCAGGTGGTTGCCTTGACCTAGAACTTCCTTGCTAACAGCCTCTGCCACTGTCTGGTGCAAGGGCACCTAAAAGTGCCTGCTGTGGTACTGGAGGCATGCTAGACTTCCTTCCCTACTGTTACACTGCAGGAGCCCCTGGCTAGTATCCATCCCGTACTTCAGTATAGTCAGTACATGGGAGGAGTGACAGCTACATGGATCTAATTACTAATAAACTCTTCTATACTCGCCCTTTTAAACAGAGGCAGGCTGGCACAGTTCAGTGCCCCCTGTTCCTCCTGCCTGTTTACAGAGTGTGGGGGGGCAGGGGGAAGTGGGGTGGGCAGAGGTGTTGGGATGGAACCAAGGCTCAATGCATGTGAATCTAACAGTCCACCGACTGAGCTACATACATCCCCAGCCTTCACCTGCTTTCAGTATCAACTTAAAGGCTTTGAGGGGCTAGGGGAAGCTGCCCAGGAACACATCCCTGCAGCACACAATGAAAACACATCATCTCCAGACTTTTTTTTTTTTTTTTAATTCAAAAGACACAACCTACCGAAGAGGATGAGAAGTGGCTAATGTGTCCGCGTCTTATGATAATAATAGTCTGCATGCTCTCGTCTTCCTAGGCCAACACTCCCGGGCTTCCTTTTTGCCTGTGATTTTCAGTATTTCCTTCTCCCAAAGTGGAATTAGGTCCTGTGTACTGTACCTCTTTTTGTGTGTGTTATCTCATCCACAGCTTGAAAGCTGAACAAACTGATACAAATGTTACCAGCTAGGTTCACCCAGTTAAAATAATATGAATGTGCACACTCAGTTCACACCTGGTAGCCATGGGTGCCAAGGCATCCTGTGTTTCTTGAGCTATCCTTACTTTTAACACATTCCTAGTCCTTGCACCTGGGTCCCTCAGTCCTGGCATGGGCAGGGTGGAGGGAAAGCTGTTTATTTCATGTCCCATGTTAAGACCATAATTTTGACCTTGGCAATTTCATCTCACATTTTTATATATTATTTCAGAAAAATCCATCCAAAGAGAACAGTTAACAGATAGGATAATAAAAAATGTTAACATCTGACTTTAACAAAAATTCCTGGACCCAAATGACTTCTGTGGCCCATGTTTTCCTGCTATGACATGTTTACATAGCCTCCCAGGGTTCAAAATGTTTGGCTCCTAAGTAATAGCTGGGGTTGACCCTTATCTACTCCATTGGTAAGACATTCTAACTGGCTTTTAAACAGTGAAACAAGGAAAGAAATGTTGAAAAGTCACAGAAGATCAGCTCCAAGATATTCTGACTCTCTTTCCCTCTCAACAAGACCAATTCAAGGGTAAACTGGGGATGGAACTGACCAACCTTTTCTTCACTGCTAAGAAAGCATTCATTATATATTCAAAGATGCAAACCTCCCTTGCTTGGTAACTGATATGCTGACAGATACATGGGCTTTGTGAATCCAGTCATATTTTACCTACATGGATATAGGGAAGCTCTCCTGTCCAGTGCTGGTAAGAGAGTCTCCAAAGCTTTTGCATTTGATTGGAGTGGAGAACTGCAGTAACGGGCCCTGAGGAGGGAAGCATGGGCAGCTATTATCTCTCTAGGCTAACAGTGGCTCATTTCTTTAGGGAGCTGTGAGTGATGGAGCAGAGACCCAAGGATCCTGTTCTAGGTGACAATATGGACTGAGGGTACTGTAGGTACACAGGACAGCACTCAAGTGGCCTCTGCCAGCGTCAATTCCTTGGATTTGACTCATCAGCCTAGTTGAATATAGTCTTTATCATCCTCTGGCTTAGATGGAAACTGTCACGCATGCACATGCTAAGATCCAGTGTGAGCCCATGTAAAATAGGAGCAAACGTGTGGTCTCTACCTCTCCTAACACAAAGCTGGAGAGCTGGGCAGCAGGCTACGGAAATACAGCATCACTTTTTTGGAATCACTTTTTTGGAGTTGTTCGAAGGTAGCTGTCCTCTGCCAGGGCGCTACAGATCTTTCTCAAGTTTGCACCTTAATAACTAGCAATTTTATAATTAACTTTGAGAAACTAAGATGTTCAGGAATTCCCTGGACTGGGAAAGAAATGCCTTTAAGCAAAAAGAAGCAATTCCTTGGACCAGTGCTATGCAGGCTATCTCTTCTAGATTAGGTACTGCCCCAGCCTGTGTTTAAGAATGGGAGATCACATGTACAGGGAACAGCAACAGAGAGGCTGTCTGCATCCAAGTCTGTCTCTCCCAAGTATTCTTACAGGGCCCCGTCTGCCCCCGCTGCTCTGGTTTTATGGGTATCGTGATCTGTAGTTAAGTACATTAAAGTAGACATTCTCAGGCTGAGTATGGTGAAGCATGCTTGTAATCCCAATACTCAAAGAGGTTGAGGCAGTCAGCCTGCAGTGAGTTCAAGGCCAGCTCAAACTATATAGTGACAACTTGTCCCTTGAATCAAAAATGGGGAAAAATTAATTGTACATTTACAACATAGATATATGCATTGCCAAAGTAAAAATAAAACAACTAAAAAAAAAATAGGAAATAATGAAATTTATACAAGTGGCTAGCAGACAAGGAATCCAGCTTTAAGCACATTTGCTCAGTGTCCCCAAAGCTCTTAAAGTTGCTAGGCTTGCAATCTATAAACTCTCTTTCATCCAGTCCACAGGGAGAGCTGTGAATTCTCAGGGCAAACTCAAGCTGGTAGTGCAGCTCAGTGGTAGAACAGCTGACTAGCTGACTAGATTCAATTTTCAGCACCACAGAAACAAGTCAGACTAGGAACTAGTCACAGGTTTTGATTGTCTGATGGAATAACTATTAATCTAGTTTTGGCAGGTCCCTTTCTATCACTGGAATGTTCTTTTGAGTAAATTTCTGCTGCTGTGAAGAACCCAGGTCAACTAGCCAGTGGCAGTCCTGCTTGAGATCTATGAGGTATTTTGTTGTTGTTTGTTTGTTTTATATTTGAGACAGGGTATTGCTACCTAGCCCTGGCTAGCCTAGAACTCTCTATGTACACCAGGCTGGCTCTGAACTCCCGAAGATCCAGCTGCTTTTGCCTCCTGAGAGCTAGCATTAAAGTTATGCACCATCGGCCCAGCTCATCCATGGTCTTGGAAGATTTATTTATTTTATTTATAATTTATGTATGTGTGTGTGTGGTGTGTGAGTTTATGTACATGCAGGTGCCTGCAAGGCTAGAGGAATGTGTCAGACCCCCTGCAACTGGAGTTCCAGACAGTTGTGAGTCGTCACGTGGATACTGGGAATCTCCATCCTTTGCAAGAGCCATTAAGAGCTCTTAACTGCTGAGCCACTGTCTAGCTTCCCACTTGTCATCTATTTTATAGTTCAATTTTCCTTGTAGAATATAAGAAACAGGAGGGCAGCTTTACCCACTTCTAACCATTACCATCCTTCACAGAACCTCCAAAGTGAGTTGCACTCTGTAAGGAGATGAATAAACGGGCCAGTATCCCTCAATCAAAGGTGGGCGAGTGCTTGTCTTAGAAAGCTGCTGGGATGCTGCCCTGACTGATGTGGAACTGAAGGTTTTACATGTTATGGCTGAGGAGGCATATGGAAGGGTAGGCAGAACTGTGGACAGCCAGGAACCCTGGGGAGACGAGTGACTAATATGAGGACATTCCTCATCCCCCTGACCAGCGGTTGTTTGGCAAACTTCTATAACGGCCATGTAGTAAATGTTGTCAGCTTTGTAGCCCACGGGGCTTCTGGTACAATTACCAGGTTCTATCTCCGTGGAGTACAAACAATTGCACATTATCAGTGAACAGGCTTTGGCCTATCTGCGTCTCAGTATAACGCCATGTACAAACAATAGCAGGTGGTTTTCACCTCTCACGGAAGGTCTCTCTCCCCCGACCACTTAAGCACCTCTCTCAGCCTGTGAGTCATGCTTGATGTCTGCAGTGTACTAATTCCCAGGAAGCACCATCACCACTTATATCAACACTCTTAAGCCAAGAAGAAATGGGACCCGCAGGACCGTCATGTCCACCACGTCTCCTTTTCCTGAAAACAACTCTCAGTCAAAATGATGTGATTGCCCAGGTAGCTATACAACTTGGCTGACTTCCAGCCAGATCAGCTTTGTTTCTACCAGCCACTGAAAAACCTGCCTTTGGTTGGATCAAGGCTGAAGGCTGCAATCTCAGAACACATGAAACCTGCAAACAGTCCAGCATTCCTCTTATCCATTTCTAGTCCTGTGCCACGCCCACCCAAAATCATCAGAGGAGCTGCCAGGAGATAACAGCCTGGCTGACTGATGGGCTCACTCTGCCCATTCTTCCACCGTTCTCTGTGGAGAGCGTGTAATAACTGACAAGGTATATTCCCAGTTTCCTAATAACTAACAGTGGCCCACGATCAACCATGCAGACAGGAAGACCTACCTGAGCAAACTGTGACAACTCCAACAACTTCTTTATGCCTGTCATAGGAATTTAATCTCATAGCGCATAAATCAATCTAGAGACACACATCATTTTGAAAATACCACCACCAATACACATATAGGTATTCAGGCCTCAGGTATCTCTTCAGTGGAACCCACATTTGCAAAGTCTGACTTTTAAATAGATGTGGGGAGTGGGTTAACACTACCTGCTTTTCTTCTCTACAAATATGCTCAAGTTAAATATGCTTCTGAAAACTGGTTTTCTGGTATGTTCTAAGCTTGTACAAACATCTCACTATTTTCGTTAAGTTTCTATTTGCTGTCTGAATGGAAAATATTAACAAGCTCAAGAAAATAACTCATGAGAAAAGAAGTATTCTACCAGAATTGTAGTTTCTCATATAAGATAGTTATTTAAAAAGAAAAAAAAATCCTTTCTGTCCTGAAAAGTCACAACAAAAAGTTTAAGTGTGTTTGGGCTGATTTTTCTCTGCAACTATTTGAAGCTGTAAATGACTTAACTCAGTAAAACTCCAAATGTAATTATCTTCTGTACTTAGCCTAGGGCTCTCCATATATCTCGGCACTGCTGTCTTGCATACAAAATAGGCTTTTCCATGGCTGGCACCAATATAATGCACAACATTGTTTTAATTCCCCCTCGCCGGCTAACCTCTTGCCTACACTGGACCATCTAGGGGAAGAAGCGTCCTGAGTCATCAACCACTCAAAAGCGTTCTGGAACTCAGTGGCATAAATGGGGTTTGCGGGGTCAGGCTTTTGCGACTGTACATTTTCATCATCCCCATTTCTGACCCAATTGTTACTTTCAGAAACTAATTTTCGATTAATTACACCAAGAGGGGAATTACCATTAAAATATGGAGGTGCATACACAAGTTCTACCTACAAGTAGGAAATACATTTAAAATGTCCCCAGCTCCCTCAAAGGGAAACTGCACAAGCTTACTTTCCAGTCAGAAAATACAGTCAACATAGCCCAGAGCATTTCCAAAAACCATGTTGCAGATATGGCAAACATACATACGGCGTACGCATCATATATTAATATGCGTTTATGCATTTGAAATATATAGTGAACCCAATTACTCTCTGGGATAGGACAGACAGAAAAGGGACCAATGCCAAACAGGGACTGAATTCTCACATAGCTCCCACGTGGCTCAGGAACACACGCGTCTACACGTTTGCTCGCCCATCCTGACCTCACACATTCATCTTCTGTCCGTTCCCATTCATGTTCCCTCGGACTCCCTCCCTCTAGCTCCACTTCAACAGCATTAGCAACTTCTGGAACATACAGCAACAACAGATGACCAGAAAGTGGGACGGACAAGAGATGGCAGAGAGAGAGAGAGAGAGACAGAGAGAGAGAAGAGGAGACAGGAGGGAGGGAAGGAGGAAAGGCTCAAAGTGGCAACTCACACTTGGCAGCACACACCATGCTGCTTAGAGCCTAGAGAGGTGTACGCGCCAGTCCCAAAGTGTGCTGAGGCCGAGCCTCCCCAGATAATAACCAAAAACAAAACAAAGCAGGTTATAATAGTAAGATCAAACGGACAACAGGCTGTGAGGTTTCCATCAGAGAATGAGCACACAGGAAGTCATTAGAGAACGCTGCAGGGGGGGGGAGCTGAGGAGTACTGAAGTAATATTAGAAATAAACGTGGCTTTACCTGTAGCTCTAACTGCTGGACAACCTGCATTTGTACTCTACATTGAGCTGTGCTTCTATCGTCCAGCGCATGCTCACTGTTGAGATGTCTGCAACAATACATAGAAAACCGGTAAGTGAAATGGAGAAACAAAAACAGAAAATACAAATTACCAGGAAGTTTACTCGGGAGCAGCGGGTCTCGTGGTGCGACACCCTTGTAGGAGGGGATGGCT